>CAMZMU010000087.1:3274618-3368252 GCA_947311845.1 Poa pratensis
GCGACCAGAAAGGAGAGGAGGAAGCCGACCAAGGATAGAGCCGAGGTTGTGGAGCTAAGGAAGAAGGTGGAGTCACTAGAGAAGGAAAAAGTGGACTCCAGCACGGTTGCAAGTTAGTGACCGACAGGCTCCGGGAGATGTTCCCCCTGCGTTATTGGAGGGGATAGCTGCCTGGAATGCGGGAGGTCAACAGGGGCCGATACACGTGCCCAGCTTCTCCGGCAGCAACTCCACCATGAACCAGCAGAACCTGTCGCCGGACCTGGTGACCCCGCCGCCCAACGCCGCGGCGCAGCCGCCGCTCCATTTGGTCGCACCGACGCCCCCTACGGTACCGGCACCCAAGAATAATAGTCCGGCCGCCGGCACCGGCGCCCTTGTCTCGACATTAGCCGAGCTGGACGCCATCACCAAGGTAACTAATTAGTTAGTCCGCGTCATCTTCTATAACTATGCTGCTTTGATGACTGCCATCTCATGATGCCCAACATGTGTTGTTGACTCAGGACTCCCCTTGCATACTCCTTCATAGGGTAGAGGCCGGCGGCGAGTTGAAGGAAGTTGCTGCGGGCCTTGTCATACAACCAAAGAGCCGCGAAATGCACCACACTAGAATGGACGAGGCCAATATGAAGGTCAAGGTAGTTACGGTAGTGTCTGCGTTTTTCGACATCGACCCCCCTTCAACCTCCGGGAGCCGATGGCCACATGGTCCTTGGAAAGTGCCCCAACTGGGTCACGCCATGGCCGAAGAACCAGATTCGTCTTGGGGGGGGGGTCTTCTTGATGAGGGGTGCAGGCGCACCACCGGCGCCACCTCGAAGTTCCGGGCCCCGATCCGTCCCCCGAAGCCCTCGAAGCCTGCAGCCGTCGCCCGCCCGGAAGGAACCGGCGGTCGTCGCCACCACCAGCCCCACTTAAAACTGTTGGGAGCGTCTGAACCGCAACCGTCCCAATTAGGCAACGCCTTTGCACCTCAACTTGATGGCAACGGCGACGATGATGATGAGAATGTCGACATCGATGCCTTCCTCAACACTGGCGCCAGCAAAGATGTATACATGCCTCCTGTGGATGACGAACCCTTCCGTGCTCACGCCGATCAACCTGCTCGTCCCACTACATGCACGAGCGCCTGACCTTCCAGGGTTTATCTCAAGAGACCCTCCAGCGACCGGCGATGAAGGTCTAGACAAACCGACTAACGTTTTCACCCCTGGCACAATACGGAATACGGTTCGCGAGGGGCTTCCAGGGGAGGTGAAGAACAAGAAGCACAGGAAGAGAAAGTTAGGCGCCTCTTCGAGCCAGCCACCTCCTATGATTATCCGGGGTCATGAAGACTTGGTACCACCCCGTCCGGATGGCTTGGCGCATGAGTTCATGAAGCTGGTAAACCGATACTGCCTCCGGAGATGCTCTGCTTCGCATATGGACACATGCACTCTTTGCATCAATCTATCCTGCACCTAGAGGGCCTCCTTCTTAAAGACAAGTATCCAAATTACCCGGTGTTCATGGTCCAAGTGCCAATGGATGATGAGTTCGACTTCGTCCGTGAAGCCCCCGCGGATCTGTTCTTCATAGCGTACGAGGACGTCTTCAATCTATTTCACTTTAAACGGCTGAACTATAACTTGGTCCGCCTGTACGCGCTCAATGCGGCGATGAAGATCTCGAGAGATAATCTCCTGCACGTCGCGGTAGCGGATCCCTACTACATGCGTGACAGCCAGCTGGTGGAAGGATCAAGGACACGGACCAGGGCGACGGAGTACCTCCAGAGGTTCATGCTGAAAAACAAGAGGAAGACAGCCTTCTTGTGCCTTTCTTTCCCGAGTAAGTACACATCCGCTCGCCGCCGTCGTAACTTATGCTTTCTTATCGATTTCTTCCATTGCTGATCCTTTCCAACATTCCGTTTCAATTGTGTTGAGCAGGGACACGTTCTGCATCCTCATCGTCATAAACCCGGGGTGGTCCCTTGCCACTTATTTCGACTCGGGGAGTGTGCAGAGGAAGAAAGACTACACCAGAATAAAGGGTGTTCTCGATGATGCTATCGAGGGCTACGCCCAAAAGGGAGGCGCCTTCGAAAATAAGTCGGAAGCTTTTACGAAACAAGAAGCACCGGTTCAAGCATGTGACCGAGTTCCATTGCCTCAAGCAGCAGCCTGGCAGCGTGAAGGATGCCTTCTACGCCCTCCATCAACTTAAAGGGTATGTCCGAGATGCAGAGCAATTGAGGATGCCATCTTGTATGCGAGATTGGGTCAAACTTGACGAGAAGCTCACCGATGCTGATATTAGAGAAGACTTCCATCGCATCCAGAAGAAGTTATCGGAAATCATCGTCGAAGATGTCAACACAGCAGGGGGGCCTTGAACTACTACCGCGGCCGAGGTAGGATGTATTATAAAAGAAAGCCTTGCCTCACTCGCAAGAAGTGCTTCTTTATTTTCTTTTATTATAGACTTATCCACTTAGATGAATAAATCATACTCTATTTATATTATTAACCAATATATATCCCAATCCATCTCCAGGGTTGTGCCAGAGGGACATCGAAGAACGCCTAGAGTTGCAGAATGACGAGAGGACGTGGACGACGAAAGAGATGTATAAACCGTTCCCGGCTCCGCTCAAGAAGAAGGCTCCATGATCGTCGTGCTCCCTCTTGCTCACCATCATCGCCGATGTACTCGATTTGATCCTAGTGTAGGCGGTGACCATTTCATTTGTAACGTGTGACATGATGAACTTTTGTATCAAACACTTGTGTAAAAATTCCGCACTTGTCACTATATGTATGTATCTCGGGATATAAGTAATGTGATGACATAGTAATGCTTCTGTTTTCATATACCTGTCAAAATATATTATTGTTTCTGTTATATCTGTATAAATACTGTAATATACCTGTATTCCTGTAATATACCTGTATTTGTACAGCGGGCAGCAGCAAATTCCAAATACCTGTACAAAATTATGTGGCGCACCCTTTTCTGTGGCGCACCCCCTGCGGATGCGCCACTAAAACAGTTTCTGTGGCATGGACTGGGTGCGCCACAGAATGTTGGGATTTCTGTGGCGCACCAGGGGTGCGCCACAGAATTCACATTTTGTCGCGACAATTCTGTGGCGCACCCACCATGCGCCACAGAATGGCAAAGTGGGTGCGCCACAGAAGGCCTATTCCCTGGTAGTGCATGATCGTTCGGGAGTCCTCGTTTTAGTTGTCCCCTGCTTGATATATTTGGTGGTACTTTTGTTGGCGACCTGTGGTGTTTGTTTTGTTGAGGGATCATGCTTCATGGATATACTATGTTGTGGTGTTGCTAAACATGGGATATATGCGATGCCGACGTGCTTTTGATTTTGTTACGTCGTTGTATGGAGAATTGATGTCTGAGCTGTAACTACGGCAACTATCACTGTCTATCGTTGAAGCTATTCCGCAAGTGTTTTTCATATCAAAAGCATATAAAATATGGATAAAAAGGTAGGGAAGTCACAGTTAGGAAAAGGAAAGAAATAACATCTCTAGGATCAGTACAAAACAGCTGAAATGCAGTCGGAGTAGATATACAGCTTTATATATGATACTTTTGGGCTTAGTTTAAGGAAAATGTTGTATGCCTACGCGTGTCACATAGGATACATGAAGTGGTGAAGGAAAAGGAATGTTGAGTTGGGGAAAGAGAAATTCGAAAAAAGATAGCCTTCTTTAATTAAAATAACAATAATCACCACAGAGGCGAAACGCTCAAACAAGACGCGAGGGGCTTGTTTAAGGCCATAGAGGGAGCGCCGAAGACGGCAGACCATACCGTCAGGAACAGAGTACCCCGGTGGTGGCTGCATATAAACCTCCTCACGCAACTCACCATTGAGAAAGGCATTCTGGACATCAAGCTGAGACACAGACCAATGACGAACAGAAGTCACAGCGAGAAGAGTGCGGACAGTGGTCATGTGGGCGACGGGAGCGAACGTCTCATCATAATCGCGTCCCTGCTCCTGCTGAAAGCCACGAGCCACAAGACGAGCTTTGTAACGCTCAAAAGAACCATCGGAGCGAGTCTTGATCTTATAGACCCACTTGCATGTGATGGGACGAACACCAGGAGGAGGGGAAACCAGATCCCACGTGCCAGTGCGCTCAAGGGCAGCAATCTCCTCAGCCATCGCAAGCTGCCATTTAGACTGAGTCATGGCATCCCGATAGGAAGTGGCTCAGCAACAGCAGAAAGACCGTACTGGGAAGGAGAATAGCGATCAGGAGACCGTAATGAAGGCCGAGACGAACGTTATGAACCGGTGTACACGGGGAAGGTGGCGCTCCAGAAGTAGAGGGCATGTCAGAGAAAGGGGAGGGTACACTGGAGAGGGAGGTGGAGAGGAAGAAGAGGTGGTGTCGGAGGTGTATCAGGAACAGTGGGACTCACCGGAGGTGGAGGTGTAGGAGGAACATGAGGCACAGAGGGAGATGTGTCGGGGAGTATAAAGAAGGAGATATCCTCAACCAAAAAGGTCGAGGCGGTAGGACGCGGATAGTATGGACGAGACTCATCAAAAGTCACATCAACGGAAAATACGTAGCCGACGACTAACAGGATCCGAACATCGATAGCCCTTGTGCTCATCACTGTAGCCAAGAAAGACACACTCAACCGACTGAGCGGTCAATTTGGTGCATTGGCGTGGAGCAAGGAAAACATAGCACACGCACCCAAACATGCGAAGAGCAGAGTAGTCAGGAGAATGACCGGAGAGACGCTCCATAGGGATACCACCCTGCAAGGCAGCCGAAGGCTGGATGTTGATAAGATAGGTGGATGCGAAAACAGCCTCAGCCCAAAAGTGGGGAGGAAGAGAGGCAGCGATCATCATCGCACGAGCCACTCTAGGAGGTGGCGATGCTTGCGCTCAGCAACGTCATTCTGAGCGTGGGCACCAGGACAAGAGAACTGGGCAAGAGTACCCTGCTCGGCAAGAAAACCACGCAACATCTGGGAGATATACTCACCAGCCGAGTCTGCATGAAAAACACGAATGGGCGTGGAAAACTAGGTGTGTACCATGGCAGCAATCGCTTGTATATAGAGAGAACCTCGCTGCGAGATTTCATAAAATAGAGCCAAGTGTAGCGAGAGAAATCATCAATAAATAGAACATAGTAGCGATGACCCCCTTTCGAATCGAAGGGAGCAGGACCCCATACATCAGAATGAGCAAGGTCGAAAGGACGCTGAGAGACTGATTCACTCGTAGGATAAGGTAACTGAGTCTGTTTGCCAGGTCTACAACCATTACAATGTAAAGAAACATCGCCAGAGACAGACCCTAAGACACCTTGATGCACTAACGATGACAATCGAGAGCCACAGATATGACCAAGTCGATGATGCCACTGCTGGAAGGACGCAGAAGAGGAGGCAGCAAGAGCATGTGAACTGGCGGGTGTGGTGGCAGCGGAAGGAACACGAAGCCAGTCAACCTCCCAAAGGCCCTGAGCCTCACGACGCCGAGGGCCAGCTCCAACTAGAGCCAGGGTGTGACGATCCTGAACAGAGCAAGAGTCGGTATCAAGAATGACACGACAACCAGAATCAGTAAGTTGAGCAGCGGAAAAGAGATTCATGGTAAGACGGGGAACATGAGAAACACTAGGAACAGAGAAAGACGGAGTAGAAAGGGTGCCACAACTAGCAACAGGAAGAGGTGTGCCATCGGCAGTAAGAACATTGACAGGATAATCAAGAGGTCGAAGAGAAGACAGGGCGGAAGAATCAGAAGACATGTGAAAAAGCTCCAGAATCCAGAATCCACGGAGATGTACATGACTGTGTAGGCGGCGGTGGCGGAGCAGCAGTAGTAGAAGCAGTGAGCGAGGCAACGGTGCCCGTCGAGGAAGAGCCCGAGGAAGCCAGTATACGCTTCAGCCGTACAATATCCTGATCAGTGAGTGATGGGGTCGACGAAGGCGCACGAGACGCAGTAGAGGAGCGACCGAGGTCGCGCTGCTTCTGTTGACAGTCAGACTCTGGGTGACCCGGCTTCTTGCAGTAGCCACAGAAGGTGTGAGAGCGAGGCCGTGGATCGTGCATAGGCACGGCGCCCGCCCACCCCCCGGAGGGAGTGGGGAGCAGCGGTGGAGCAGACGACACAGGAGCTCGGGCAGCTAGCACAGTGAGAACCGCAAGCAAACCGGCAGAACGGAGGCGTGTCTCCTCAGCTCGAAGCTCTGCAAGCACCTCTGATATAGGGACACGACGACCACGGGCAAGCAAGTGAGCACGCCGAGGCTCAAACTCGGCACGGAGGCGAGACAAGAACTCGTGGACATGTTGAAACTCCAAATCTGACCTTACTGTCTGACAGCATCGACAAGCACCACAAACAACAGTCCTCGGAGAGTCAAGCTGACGCCAGATGGCAGAGCACTGTGTGTAGAACTCATCAACAGTGGAGTCACCCTGCTGAAGATCATGCTCCTGACGCACCATAGATAGGTAGAGAGCATCACCAGAGTGCTGATAGTGCTGACACAGATAAGTCCACATTGCAGCAGCAGTGTCCAATCCCATAAACTCAGAAGCAAACTGAGGTAGAACACTGGCAGTAAGTACAGCAGCAGCACGAGCATCATCATTGCACCACTGAGTGTAATCAGATAGAGCATCACGATAACTGGAGAGGGACTCTGAGTAATCCGATACCTGCTTGTCATAAGCCTCAAGCGCTTCCTCATCAACAGTCTTGGCAGCATCCCGATCAGCCTGAGAAGCATCAGCAGCAAGAACGGGTGGCACTGGTGGAGTAGGAGCCACAGGAGCAATGGGGCACGGCGGACACGAGACCTCGCCAGAGAGAACGCCCCAAAGCAGAAGGCCGCGCATATGGATACGCATAAAACCCACAAACTCTGCATAGTTGGTGCCATCAAAGATCACGGAGCACCGAGGAACAGCAACATAGCCCGAAGGAGACATGACGGGCTCTCTGATTTTTTTTTTTTGAAGTCAACGGGGAGAGAGAATGTGGATTTGAGCAACTCGAGCTAACCAGCCCGACGCGTACGGATGCGAGCGGATGGAGGCGAGCGAGCCCGCAGCGGCTGGGCCGGGCGAGGCAGCAGATGGCCCACGGAGTCGGCCGGAGTGCCGGCGGCGGTACGCCCGAGGCGGCCGGACACGAGCACGGGCCCAGGCAGGCGGCGGCAGGCCACGGAGTGGTGGCGGCCGGAGAGCAGGCCGCAGGGGCGGCAGCGGACGGCGACGGCCGGTAGCCATGGGGGCGGCGGCGGCCGGGCAGCAGGTCGGCGAGAGGAAGAAGAAAGACACAGGTTGGCCGGAGCAACGGCGATGACGGCGACGGTGGGCTACACGCGGAGTTGCAACGTGTGGGGAAGAGGAGAGCCTAACCTGGGCTCTAATACCATGTTAGAGAATGAGCAACTGTATTCTCAGGAGGTCAAAGGCCAATACATGTACATGTGGTAAAGTGTAGTAAACCCCTTATACAATGGGGATATACAGGAAAAGGGCCTATACACATCTAACAGTTACCAAATATCCAAAACTTAAGCTCACCCAAGCATACAAATAAACAGACAGATAAAAGGCAAATTTATAACCAAGCTAGTGAAATGGGCAATGTGATCCAAGTAGATAGAAATGTAACGATACCCTCAAGGAAAATAATAACCGGCTATGGGCATAAAAGCATCAGAAACTCGATTTTGCATCATACAATTGATGTCCTGAAGGGGAATCCGAGTTAGCTCATCATCTGCTAAGCCCCAATTTAGCCACAGAGAGGAAAACATTGCAAACCAAAAGCAGATTATTGCGAACAACTAAAATGGGAACCAATTGATACACCACCTGAGATGGTTCAAGTACCGATATAATCAAAATACAGAAAATGCAGCAAACAAAATAAGAAAAGAGGCATAAAGGCATAAGAGACTCGTTTTTGCATCATTCATTTTGATGTCCTGAAGGGGAATCCGAGTAAAGCTCATCTTTTGCTAAGCCACGAGCAACTCACAAAGGAGTTGCACACAAATAAACAACAGTCAATCATAAACAACACTAAAAACAGGTAGACTGTAAGCAAAACTGCAATCCCAGAACTTCTTTGTAAGAGGTATACCTGGTCAGGTTGTGCAACATTAGAAAAGATAACATCAACCATGCCGACCAGCATCCGGTACTTTGCCAGGTGCCTAGCATCCTCAATTATGGGGATCACATTGGTCCTCTTCTTGGCCATGTTGACAAGATCTCTGCCACTCCTGTGAGAGAACTCAACAGCATACACCAACCCAGTCTGCAAGGATTCGACTTTGTCAATAGAGCTCACGCAAAGCATAATACGTAAAACAATACAGTGGAAGTTGCAAGATCTCACCGGTCCAACAATGTCAGACACATGAGACACAGTTCTCCCTGAGGCAGCACCAAGGTACAGCACACGAGTACCAGGAGCCTGAAACAAAAGCTCTACGTCAAAATAACAACGATAAACCCAATTTAGAGTGCAACATTGACCATAAAGGTTTGCAAGCAATTCAGAACACAAGCTAGCTCACAACGAACTTACAATCCAGATGTTGTCAACACCACCGAGCATGGCAGCAGCCAGCTTAGACCTGAAGGGGTTCCACACCCTGTACTCGACCTTGGATCCATCCTCGTTCTACATAATACCAAACAAGTAATGAACATCATTTCACATGCGCAGTAAGCCTAATAGAGCACCAGAATGTAACATGAGAAGCTCAAACTAAATACTCACTCCATCCCAAAATACAAGGCGCCCTTTAATTTCGCTGGTCAACGATGTATAACTTTGACCATAATTTGTACTTATAATATGACTACAAAATTACTATAAAAATATATGAAATAAAAGATATTTGTAAGACGAATCCAACTGTATCATTTATACATTCTCGGTCCACGTAATTTATCATATATTAATGGTCAAATTTGAGGAACGAAAACCAGCATAAAAATAGCGCGCCTTATATTTTGAAACGGAGGGAGTAAGATGATATGAACTAATGACAAAGCTGAATCTAAATCGTTTTCGCATTTTCTTATCAGTTCACATGTGCAGGAAAAAATTTATCTTTTGACAAACTTTACTTTGATTTTGGTGATTTGCCACTTTGACCACCACAGGACAGCGACACAGACCGTGGCAAATGATCAAATTGCAAAATAAAGTGTGTGGTAACAGAGTAGCAGAAACTAACAACTGACTCTGAAACCAATGAAGATGGTATGAACTATTGACACCGCTGAACCTAAGCTAGCCTGAAATATCCTTATCTGCATCACACAAGCAAGTGGCAGAAAAAAATGAGAGAGCTACCTGGACGGAGACGCGCTTCTCGCCGTAGACGGACTCCCCGGCGACCATGTTCTTGGTCAGAGCGCGTCCTCCTTGGCCTTGGCGATGAAGACGCCGTCGTGCTTGTGCGGCACGACGACCACCTTGCTCCCGCCCTTCATGCCGGGCCCGCCCCTGCCTGCACCCCTGCCACCGCCGCGACCCCTTCCACGATCGCTCCTCCCACCGAATCCCCTGCCGTCGCCGCGACCCCTTCCTCCACCGCTCCTCCTGCCGAACCCACGGCCGCCGCTGTCGCCCTGCCGTCCATGGTCTTTCTGCTCATGACCATGATCACGGCGTGGAACTACAGGCAGCGGCCGCATCATTCTAATGCAAAGGACAGGGGGTTCCGAAAAAATATAGCAAAATTCAACATGTCTATATGGGAAAAATCTGGTCCAGAAAATGGTTTAGGAGAACTTGGAGGGGTTAACAAACAATACCTTTTTTTTTGCGGGGAACAAAACAATACTTTTAGACCTGGTGTGTGGACATCAGAGGTGCTACATGTAGTAGAGTATGACGCAACAATACATTGATCATTAACATGCCGTCGCCCGTCGACGGCAAGACTTCATCTAGTTTACTCCCTCCGTATCAAAATATAAGACTTTTAGTATTTTGGGCCCAACATGCACATGGACATGTTTTAATGCAAAATTCACATGAATCTTGCACTAAAACATATCCATGTGCATGTTGGACCCAACATGCTAAAATGTCTTATATTTTGATACGGAGGGAGTAAAATATGTCCTACTGGATATGTCTTGCTCAATACTACATGTTCACACAATTTTAGATCGATGCTTGATCTAACCTTACCAGTCGCTCATTCTATCTGAATATATAGAGTTTCTAGCCGCTGTTAGGCAGGTGGTCGCTGTATAATAAGGTCATGTCCTCACTCCTCACGCGCAGACGACCAGGCACTCCATGTCCCGTCATTCTTTTATAGCAGCTTATAATTAAACTAGAAACAAGTACACACCAGGCTTAATAGGTTAGGTGTCCTTTGTCAAATTATCTTTACTATAATCAAGTGTGCAAAGAGATGTATAAACTTCTACAACATGAAATAGATATTTTATGAACATAAATTTGATCTACTAATTTGGTGTCATAACTATTAGTTACTTTTTTTAAAATGGCCAATGCTAAGATGCTTTGAATCAGAAGAAAACTAAAAATTGACTATTGTGAAACTGAGGGAGTCTCAGGTAGGAACAATGATTAGGATCAACACACGCAATGATAGGTTTGTAAGTCATGCATGTCTATATCAATATCCCAATCTAAAAATAAGAAGAGAGGAAGAAAGTTTACCTGCCAATCGTGTGGAAACTATTGTTAGTTTTTCATTAGCTTGTTTGTTTCTTGACATCATCTCTTGTGCTCTTAGAAAATAATAAGATTGACCACCTTTCTTAAGACTAAGCATCCTCGTAAGTCAAGCTCTGTCTATTTAGATGGCACGCTTCATCAGAGGAGCTCAAGCAGACCCAAGAGTCCATCAAGAGTCAAGACCCAAGAGTCCATCAGCTAGCTAGATTGAAAAAATGTTCTCGGTATGGGAGGTGCTATCGTACTTATACTCAGATCTGTCCGTCAGCATGTTTCCCGTAGGAGATGGAGGAGATCTGTCGCTAGGCCCGTGGGACGGCTCGCCGGTGGCCGCCGAAACCCCAGCCCCAGAAATGAGCGCTAGCGACCTGTTGACGCTGAGCGCAGACAAAGGGTTGCAGATCAACCTCCTCGCCATGGTTAGTGCTGTGCTGATCGGCTTCCAGGTGCTGCTGGGATCCCGGCGCCGGCGCTCCGGCAACAAGATCATTGTGAGCCTGCTGTGGGTCGCTTACACCGTCTCCTTCCCGCTGTTCGTCTACACCATCGGGCTCGTCCAGTCCGTTGAGGCGCCCAAACGGCTTGACAGCCAGCTGCTGTGGGCCGTCGGGCTCCTGCTCCTCCTCGGTAGTGTGGATGGCATGTCGGCCTTCAGCCGGCAAGACGTCGAGCAGAGCAAAGGAATGCAGGCGCAGCACATCGTCAAAACGGTCCTCGTGCTCTGGCTCCTCGTCAGCCGGAGCGACGTCTCCGAAAACCGGTGGATCTTGCTGCTGTACTTCCTCCTCTGTTGGGTCTATAGCATCTTGAGGGTCGCCCAGAGGATGACGGCGCTGCGCAAGGCGAGCTCGGTACACGGTCTCGTGCGCAGCGCCAAGGTGGTGGCCGACTACATGCAAGATATCTATGCCTCTGATGATGTGATCCATGACCCCAGGGATGGCTAAGTGCAAGTATGTGGTCCTCGGCGAAGAAAAGGACTCCAGCCCGCCGTCCAAGGCGCCCTACCTCGCAAAGGTGGGCGGCAAGGGCAAGGTCATCACGTTCGACATGATCTGGAACAGCAAAGACAAGCTGCTGAGTCCTGACGATGACCAGACGCGTGCGCTCAAGGATACTTGTCTCTCCTTCGCCTTCTTCAAGCTGCTCAGGCGGCGCTTCTGCGGGCTCCACATTGCCGAGAAGGGCGACCTGGAGGCGCTGGAATTTGTCCTCGCCGACGGCGAGCATGCCTTCCGTCTCGTCGAGGTCGAGTTGTCGTTCCTGTACGACTTCTTCTACACCAAGTACCCAGCGCTCTTCCCCGCTGCCCGAGCGCTCCGTGTCATCCGTTTCGTCGTCCTTCTCGGCTTGTTCAAGGTGCTCCTCATCGATTTTGCTTTCGAGGCCATATCGTACACCATGTTGTTGGAAGATGAAGACCCCGCGGAGCTGCTTGAGGGTGTCACGGGGTACTCCAGTCCGGCGGCTGTCTTCATCCTCGTCAACAACGTTCTCGTCGTCTTCATGATCCTTAGCATCGACATCCTGCAAGACGTTGCCACGGGTTACTCAAACTGGGCGGTTGTACACTATTGTGCGACTACGTGAGGAGGAGGACGGACGGGGACGGCAGCAGCAAGGGGTGGTGGATGACGGCGAAGCGGTGGTGGAACCGGGGCTTCGGCATCCGTCGAGCACTGATTAAATGGGTGGCGGCACGCCGAGCAAAGAAGTCGGCACACTGGTGGCATAACAAGCTCGGCCAGTACTCGCTGCTCAACTCCTGCGGCTACACCGCGAACAAGACGAACGCCCTCTCCCTGCTGACCTTCCGCCTGTTGGAGAAAACAGGAGAAGGCCGGAAGCGCGAAGAGGACGTCACCCTGACGGCCGAAATCAAGACGGCGGTTCTCTGCTCCCTCAGGGAAAGCCGTGGCCGGCTGTCCGTCGGCCGTTCGCGCGAGCTGAGGGACAAGACGCTGCAACTGCACTGGGCGCCATTCGACCTCCCGACGAGCACGCACACGGTCCTCGTGTGGCACATCGCCACCACCATATGCGCCGACCAGGACCAGGGTACCTACAACTCCGACGAGGTCCTCAGCCGCCTCGTTGCGACCACACTGTCCGGCTACTGCGCATACCTGCTTGCTTTCGTCCCGGACATGCTACCAGACCACAGCTACAAGGCCAGGCAGATCCTGGACGCCGTCATTCTAGATGCCCGAGAGCGTCTCGGCAAAACCGAAGCATTGTCGGACAGATGCAGCGAGATGTTACAACTGAAAGCGCCAGACAGGGGCCACAAAGTGCAAGACATGTCGATCTTGATCCTCGGAGCCGACCTGGCGAACCAGCTGTTGTTGGAGAACAAGCGGCCGCCGTGGGACCTGCTGGCGGGCTTCTGGGCCGACCTGGTGCTCTTCCTGGCGCCGTCCGACAAACCCGACGTTCACGCAGACCGCCTAGCCACCGGCGGCGAGTTTATGACCCACCTTTGGGCGCTGCTCACACACGCGGGCATTGTTGATCGTCCGGACATCCATGCTGCATCACATGCTTGAGCTGCCGACGTGTCTAGCGTGCCACACTCCACCTACTGCTTTTTTTTTAAGAAAATAGCCTTGAATGAAACAGCGCAAAAGCGCTAGGAAACTGCCCTTTGTTTTGTCGACAACTTTTCGATTATACAAGTGATACTAGTGTGTAACTTCGTTGTAATGTGGTCAAATATTGTCCTTATGCTGCACATATGTTGGATTTGTTTTGTAAGCCGATTTTACAGCTATTACAAATGGTTAAACTTATGTATTGTATAATATTGGACTAGTTTCGTAAGCCGATATTATGGGTATTATTGATGGTAGTATAACCTATGTATTATATCAACATCGAGTGCAAAATTCCAGAAATATTCACAAATGTGCAGACTAGACCAAATCTAATCTGGAAAGCAGATATCTCATTTCTTGTTTTTTAGTTTCTGCATCTTTTGTCTGTTGGAAATTCGTTGGAAGACCAATGGGCACACACAAATATGCAAGACGTGCATCAATACTCATCCCTAAAACCAACTAGGACTGGAACATCGACGAACAAGCTCCATTGTCCAATTAAAACGTCTGAGAGCCTCCTAACCTTGCTGCCTACCTCCCCCGCAAACCAGATGAGCAAGAGAATGCCTACAGACTCTGAATTCATGTCCGCACCACCATTAATGTGTGGACGAGCTCCGCAGACGCGCGTGGAGAACGTTCCCGTCAACCCCAAGCCCCTTCCCAAGCACGGCGATGCTCGGAGGCTACACGTCGGTGGTTGGCCAGCCCCTTCTGGCAGCCCCGTCCTGTGCTTCTACTACATCCAGTGGGGGATACACCACTTTCTTCTCAATATCCCTCCTTATAAATATGGCGAAAAAATGTTTTGGTCACGAATGTATTGGGCAATGTGCCGCTGAATGTGGAGTTCAGACGGGCGTTGACAGGTAATAAGTGGGATGTGTGGCTGTATCTGGTTGAAAGATTAATGGATGTATCTTTATCAGTTCATGATGATTCTTTTCGATTCAAATTGACTCCATCTGGAAAGTTTTCAGTTAAATCAAGTATTCTGACATTATGCTTGGCCACACACCTTTTCTACATAAATATCTTTGGAAATTAAAGGTGCCTTTAAAGACAAAAATATTTATGTGGTTTCTTAATCAGAAAGTTCTTCTCACCAAAGATAACCTTGCACGGAGACAATGGACAGGGGTGTAAACAATGTGTATTTGTCAAAAAGATGAGATTGTTGACCATTTGTTTATTTCCTATTTTGTTTGTTTGTTATGCTTTCAGCTCTAGGATCTAGAATAGCATCATGTCCTCTCGTGTTCTAACTGACCTACTACTGACTGATTAAATAGGTTGGCTCGTGTTCTAAAGTGACCTTCTACTGACTGATTAAAATAGGTTGGTATTTGGATTCTCTAGGTCCTCCGTGACTCATCATCCACTAATTGCTGCAATTTTCTTTGAATGTCGCAAGCTTGTCTCTTCCCAATTAACAAGAACATGACACACTTTTTTTTTTCTCCTTTCGTAGTTGATTAGGTAGTTTTGATTCAGTATTTTACCAATGTTTTCGTTAGTCATCCCCTCCATGCGGTAGCCTACTAGCTACAAACAGAGCAACAAGAATTTGAGGAACGCCCATTTATGGAGTGGTATTAAACGATTACACCTTTCAACATATCTGGATCACAAGTAGACAAGCTTAACAAGACAAGTGAAAGGACAAACACCAAAAGGCAGAAGACAAACAAACGGCACGTACGGACTCAGGCTGTTGTGCAAAGATTCAAGTTATTAGTTAAGGATCTTCGATTAGTTGCCGGCCGCCTGGTTGATATCCGGGATGTCCTCCTGGTCTAGGCTGGCCTTGCCGTCGATGGCGTTCCCACGAAAGCCAGCGTGCGAGAGCAGCACCCACAGTATGAGCTTACTGTCGCCGGCGAGATGCTTGGCGTGGGTGGCTGCCCTCGTGTTCGCCGCCAAATGGAGGAGAAACCCCATCCAGAAGTTGGGCAGATCCCTCCATAATAGGCCTTCCTTGTTCTTCCCTGTATCACCCCTACACAGGGTACCATCTTCATTGTAAACGGAGGTAGGACACCTTGCTGCAGCAGAAGGAATGTAACTAGAAGGTTTATCTGACTGACCGACTGATATGTCTTCGTGCAGTCGTACGATGACAAAGATTTCTGGTAGGAGGTGGCATGGATTAATTGACCAATATGTCTTCGTGCAGTCCTATGATGACAGACCGAGATTTTGGTATCTCATTCACAACCTAACCACGGGACTAATTCCAAAGAAGGATGATGGGACAAAGCTCAGTGGCGCCATCAAAGTTCCGGACCCTGGGCGCCAATGATTCACTCTTGATGTAAGAAGAACTAGGTTGCAGTCTGCCCAGGGTCATCAAGACATTGTGCAACAGCAACCTTAGGAAGCAGTTGCAGAACTACCAGGCTTACACTGCACGAGCGATGAGCGCTCAGATCTCGTGCCAACAAGCACTCAGATCATCCTACCAATAAGCTCTCACATCATTCTAGTGTGGCACATTGCGACCAGCCTCTGCCAGATGGAGCTTGCGACAGAACACCAAGTCAACTTGAGCAACACTGGGTTTTTGTGTTCCCTCTTGTCTTGGTTTTTTTTTTTAGAAAAATAGGGTTGCCCCCTGTTCCATTCACCAGAATGAAACAGCGCACAGCTCTGAGTCGAGTTACACATCCGAGTCCACACGAACTGGGCGGTGTCGCCGTGATGCTCCTTCTGTCGCCGAGCCTCAAGAACTAGCAGCTGCGCCTGCTGTGCTGTCACAGAACTTTTTATATTTCCCCTGTTTTCCTTGTAATAAGCTGCTCTTCTGAGCCTGATACCTCTTATCTTGGTTCACTTCTTGCTGCTCCTCCAAACCGTATCTTATTGACGTGGGTGAGAATAAAGATTGCATCTTGCCATGGTTCACAAATTCTTGCTCATACAAATCAAATGAAAAGATGGAAGGGAAGAAGATAGTGAATGGGAAGTTGCATGATGGGCTCCGGGAAACATATATCATTGCAAATAACTTGTCATAGGGATGTCGGCGGACCGTCCAACGGACGGGGCGGACAGTCCGTCAGATGGCAAATCGTGCGTTAATTCATCTCAGCCCGATGATTAGTAGTACAAATGATCAGTAGGTACGGAACGTGGCGGACAGAAATTTGATCGGAGCAGACGTCCGTCAACATCCCTAGCTTGTCACGGTATTGTGCATATATGCTGGTTCCGAAGCCTGAACTGGTCCCTGATAGCTTTCTTGTTCCCAAGATAGTCTTCCAGATAACAGTGGAGAGTGCTAGTGATGGCATTCTGAAAGATTGCGATTCATTAGAGAAAAGGTACAGAAATCTCAAGGGCGGAGCAGAGAAACCTATAAAAGACTCTAAGAACGAAGATGTACTGAAACAAGGTGCGGTGCTGGCCAGGGAATTGCTCAATCTTCAAACTGATGAAGTTCGCTGGAAGATCCTAGCAGAGGTATGGACTGAGCTACTTATACATATTCCGCCCACGTGGAATGCACAGGCACACAAGAAGTGTCTCTCGGGAGGGGAGTTCATAACCCACATCTGGGCATTGCTTTGGCACAATGGCATCCAGAATAGCAGCTTGTGGCCAAAGGATGTTGGGCCTGAACAACGATCCACAAGAAGTTCACCTCGGAAACGACAGTGATCAAGCTGGAAACGAGAAAAGGCAATCTGGAGCAGATACAAGGAACGACCAGATTGAAATTAATGTTGACAAAACAAAAGACAATATGGGACTCAATGAGCATGAGGTAGGCAACTCAAGGAGAGTGGGGGAACATGGAGATCCGAAATTGAGGAGATCTCTCAGAGGGAGGCGACAGTGGAGACCACAAATGTTGAGAGAGTCATGGCTGGTCAAGCTCAAAATGAGAGTGCAATGAAGAAGGTTTAAGATATTGTTCCAGAGCAGCGTGATGTGACCTGACGGACAAGCCTGAAACCATGCGACCATAAGTTACTGCAAGCGCGTGTGCTGAGGATCTGTTGGTATTCTCTATTTCGGGGCTTTTGTTATGGACGTGGCTAGCCAACGGCCGCGCGTTGGTTGGTCGACTGCAACGGCCAACCCGAAAAAGGCAAGGTCCTGTCTCCCCCCTGACGAAAAGGGAAAGACTGCAGTGCGCGCGACGCACATCCCGCGCCGCTGTCCGGCCTCCCACCGCGCCGGCCCCCGACCTCCCACACGCCACCCTCTGACTGCGCCGGCCTCCCGTCTCTGACCGCGCCGACCTCCCGCCTCAAACCGCGCCGGCCACGCCTCCGACTGCGCCTCCCCAGAGCTACCACCGCCGGCCCCGGCGACCTCCCGCCTCGCGCGGAAAGTGGCGGTCGCTGATTCTAGCAACCCTCGACCGAACCCAGGACGCAACCCATGGAGTCAAGGGCACCGATCTCGCTGGCTACCCAGCGGCGGCAGAACTCGAGGAGCTCGAGGAGTCGGAGCAGAGGGACGAG
This sequence comes from Poa pratensis, assembly GCA_947311845.1. Classification (NCBI taxonomy): domain Eukaryota; kingdom Viridiplantae; phylum Streptophyta; class Magnoliopsida; order Poales; family Poaceae; genus Poa; species Poa pratensis. Next base: position 3,292,441 of record CAMZMU010000087.1, read on the forward strand.
GGGACCTCGGGCGGCGGCGGTAGAGCTGGAGGAGCCAGATCAGGGGGACGAGGGGATTTCGGGCGGCGGCGGCCGGCGTTAGAGCACATCCGCGAGCTGGAGATGCGAAGGAGAGAGCAGAGCATGGATGCGGCGTGCCGGCGTCGGATGGGATCGAATCTGCGGGAGAGAGAGAGCAGAGCGCGTCTGCGCGTGCGTGGTGCTGCGTGCGATGTGTCCTGCGTGCCTGTGTGCGTGCGTGGGTGGTGTGCTTTGTGCGTCCCTGTGTGCATACCTGTGCGTTGGTGGTGTGTTGTGTGCCTGTGTGGGTGGACAAGGTACGCGTGGGCCGGTGAGCTGCATCTTGTCTTCTGCTAATTAGGAGTTGTTTGCCTAAATGTGTGTAAACATTGCTTAATTTTATCAAATTGTTGTCTAAAACGGGTTGTGTAGTTGCCTACGGCTGTTGAAAATTAGGGTGGGTCTTATTTTCTCCGATTGTTGCATAAGGCTAAATAGGAGTTGCTCAATCTTGCCATTTCATTGCCTAAAATTTTGTAGTAGTTTCTTAATTGTTACAGTTAAATATAGTTGCTCGATTATACTATTTTGTTGCCTAACGGTATAACCCTACTTAGTTGCCTGACAGTGATTAAAACACTACTTAGTTGTCTCGGAGCACAAATTAGTTGCCCCAAAAACACTACTTAGTTGCGTGACAGTGATTTTAAAATTTGCCTGAAAACACACTTAGTTGCCTCGGAGCACAAATTAGTTGCCCCAAAAACACTACTTAGTTGCGTGACAGTGATTTAAAATTTGCCTAAAAACACTACTTAGTTGCCTCGGAGCACAAATTAGTTGCCCCAAAACACTACTTAGTTGCCTAAAGCACTTCTAAGTTGATCTGAAACCCTACTTAGTTGCCTGAAAAACAACAACAAATTATAGACAGTGATTCAAAGTTTGTCTGAAAGCACTGATTAATTGGCCTGAAAGCCACTACTTAATTGCCCGAACCACTACTTAATTTCCTAAAACAAAATTTTAAATTTCCTCAACCACTACAACACGTTTGCCTCAAATCACTACTTAGTTGCGTCAAACACTAGAAAAAAAATACATAGCCAATGATTTAAGTTGCCTGAAAGCACTCCAAATTTTGCGTGAAAAAGCTACTTAGTTGCTCGAAAGACCACAAAAATGTCTAAGCAAGAATTTCAAAATGCCCCAACCACTACTTAATTGCCTAAAGCAATTATTGGAATTGCCTGAAACACTCCATAGTTTGCCTGAATCACTACTTAGTTGATGACACACTGGAAAAAAAAAGCGTAAGCAATGATTTAAGTTGCCTAAAACAATCCAAATATTGCGTGAAAGCCCTACTTAGTTGCCCAAAACATTACAAAATTCTACTAATACGCATTGAAGCAACTCTGATGCACAACGAAGCAACTTTACAAAATTGAGGTAGCGAATGTATAGGAGAAGGAGGCGAGTATGTTCCAAGGACCGCGATGGAGGTAATCTTTCGTATGAAAAAACAACTTTGGTGCGCGATAAATCAACTCTGATCCACAGTGATGTAACTTTTGTGTCCACCGAATCAATTTTGGTTCGCGGTGATTAGATTAGATTCAAAATTGCCGTAGGCAAATTTGCAATACCAGTGGGCAACTTTATAAGAACATAAAGCAACTTAGCATCTTCACAACCATGGTATGAAACTTCATAAACCCCTAGGTGTCGGCGCATCACACATGGGTCATCGCCCACGTGGTCCCCTTATTTGGTGGTGGTTTCGCATCGTCGTGCTCTTAAAACCGCCACCACACTAGTTGAGTCAGCAACACAATTTTGGTATAGTAGTTGCTTTAATTGTTTCTTATTACAACATATTTTAGTATTATTGGTGGGTCGACAACTCTCAAAAGTGGATAGGCAACTTCATAACAGCACTAGGCAAAGGTTAATACACGGTAGGCAACTTTGTAATAGAGATGGGCAAAATTAACAAGAAAAAACACATCATATCTGATTGAATTGTAGAGTGGGCCTATCGTGAGCAACCAAGGGAAAATGCCCAAATGTGAGCCCACTTTGTAGCTAGCAATTGGTCGTTCGTTTCCCTGATGCTGAAACTAACGATGGCAGTAGAGAAAACCTCTCGACCTACTGCTGCTCCGTTCGCCCCAACCCCCCCCCCCCCCCCCCCCCGCGGTCGGCCCTTTGCCGGCACGGAGAAGTCCAGGCGCAGGAGGTCGGCGCGGGATCTTTGGGGATTTTTGGGACTGGGCTCCCCACCGGTGTCGCGCGGAGGAGAAAAGGAGGCGGCGTGAGGACGAGATGGAAGCTTGGGCCGCCGCTTCTGGACGAGGGGGAGACGGGGCCGCGCTCGCCGGCGACAGGGAGGCGGGTGGCAGGAATAAAACCGGAGCACGGTGGTAGGGGAAAGCGGGGAGCAGCACGGCCGTGGCACGCGGTGGAGGGAAATTCGGCCGCGGGCGCGCGTGTTGGTGGCGTCATGGAGTGCTGCCGGCGGCGCGGTGCCGTTGCTCTAATGGAGTCATGGCCGAGGTTGGAGGCGGAAGTAGGGAGGGCGGTGAAAGGGATTTCCAGTGCTCTGGATTTGTCCTGTAGCGCGTGGGCTCGATCGTGCGCAGCGGACGGTTCTCAAGCGGCCGTTCGACTCGACGAGATTACGCACGCGCGTAAGGAAGCATTTGGGTTTTGTTATATATTTGGATGCTGTTGTCAATGCTTTGTAGTCTTTTCCTTTTGTTTATCTGTTTGTGGTATCTCCTATTCGACTCTCATTTTGCGTTGTGCATTTTTCTAGCACATTATTGTGTGTGGTACAGGAGGTTGTACGGTTATTGTAGTGAGTTTCTAATTGGTAACTAAGATTCTCATATGGAATTTCCTGTCATTGCAAGCGGAACCGGATTTGTGGTCATTTTTGTATACATAGAGCAGGAGTTGATGCCAGGAGACTCTCCAGCTTACTCTTGCTGAACCTTACGACTGACTATAGAAATCCTAAAGTTGAGCTTCTGCAGTATGAAAAGTACAGCATTGGCAAGGACCAAACAGAATTTCAGCATACAAGCTACGAACAAAGACTTTGGCTGCATTTGACTAGGAACCGGTAGTTAGTTCTTTCAGTTCAGGATTTATGTCGAACACTTGGCGTGCGTGCGTGCGAAATAACATACCTCGCTAGGTTAGGGGGGAGAAACCAGGAGGAGTCGTACTCGTACCTGCATGCGGTTGACGGTCTGGCCGCGGCGACATGTCTTGTCGGCCTCACTATCGCCCAACCCCTCTTGGGCTCTTCCTCCTCCGGCCAGTGGAGCCGCAACAACGGCAGCATATTGTCTGAGAGACAAGAAGGTAGCAATCCCATAAAAACATGAGAGGCAGCGATAATCACAGTTGATGAGGACTGAGATGCGTGTGTGATAAGGATGATTTTCCTTGACCCATTTCATCGAACATGTCGTGTGCACAAACCCAAGTCAAGAGAAGGTGGACATGGATGGATTGAGGTAATCAACCACCTGTTTATGTGATGCAGTATGGAGCATGTAGCAGCGCACCAGGAATGTAGCCGTCGAGGCTGTGGCCTCAACCAGCAGTCACGGCCTGCAGGTTGTGGGAGTCATGCGTCTGCAGCGAGCAGAGCAACAACATGAAAGAAGAGAACCTCTTACCTAGGGCCGGAACTGGCTGTGTCGGCGGGAGCTCCGGTGTTGCGCGCCTTCACGAGCGCCGCCGCCCAACCCGGGAATGGACACTGTCTGCAATAACATTACAAGGCCTCAGGTGCATATAGTGGACATCTCCGGCGACGAAGAGAGACATGAGGCGGGGAGTTTCGAACAGAACATGTTGGCAGAGATGGGCTCCGATGCGTGCGGAAACTACAGCTCCAGTTTTAACCTTTTGTTTTTGTTTTTTATGAGAATTTGGTGTTCTTATTTACTCTGGCTCGTCTCACGAGTCATGAAGGTCATCTGTTTAACTTACTACTTCGATGACCATCTACAGTGGAAATTAACTATTTAAAAGTAAGAGATTTCACCAGCTAACTAATCTGAGCTTCTTGTGTAGAAGGAAGAGCTTCTTGGTAGAACTGTCAGTAGATTTTAGGCAATTGTCTTACACAGAACAGACATAATAAGATCACCTGTGCAGATGAAGATTTGAATGTGTAGAAGGTATCCATATTCTGCTCAAATTAAGTTCTGACATAAGCGATCATTGTCTCACATTACACAAAACCCTAATACTCGGGGTAATACTACTACTAGTACATCTGATCAAAACATAATGCAGATGCTAAAACAGCAAGCTTCTTTTCTGCTTCTACATCGCAAGCTCACTTTTGCTTCTTGGGCACCCTGTAGCCACCAACGACGCAAGCATGGTCACGCTCAAAGGGCTCCAGGGTCACCTGCTCCGAGGGCTTGAACTGGTCAGCCTTGAGCTTCTCCACTTCGCTGGCAAACACTGCCTCAGCGGGCATGGTGGAGTCGATACAGTTGGCCTGATCAAAGGTAAAGAAATGTCAGGTCACAAGGCAGCTGCAAATTTTCCAACACAACATGCTCATTCTGCATTGACGATTCTTTGATATGGAAAGGGAATAGTACCTTGATTGAAATGACGAAATGGCCACCATTCTTCAAGAAGTATGATGCGTTAAGGGCTAAGATTCTAGCCTGCAGGGCAGAAGATACAGTGACAAGGTTTAGAAATGCTTAGCAACAATACTCCAAATATACAACACCATTGGACAAATTTCAAGCTGAATTTGGGTTCCGAAATTTCCCATGTAAGAAAAAATTCAAATCAAAAGGAGGGGAACTAATTGACAACTGATGAGCTCAGAGCATGACTTATAAAAGACAAGACCAACTGAAAAACAAAGCTCTGTCTGGAAGTTCCAATGAAAGTTGTAAGACAAGTCAAGCTAATCAAATCTACAATCCTGGTGCGGTGGGAAGGGGACAGGTTATTTGTTACCAAATATCAAAACTTAAGCTCACCCAAGCATACAGGCAATAAACAGAAAGAAAAAAGGCAAATTTAACACCAAGACAGTAAAATGGTAATGTGATTGTCAAAATCCAAGTAGATAGAAATGTAACTATGAACTCAAGGAAAATAACTGGCTATGGGCATAAAAGCATCAGAAACTCGATTTTGCATCATACAATTGATGTCCTGAAGGGGAATCCGAGTTAGCTCATCATCTGCTAAGCCCCAATTTAGGCACAGAGAGGAAAACATTGCACACCCAAAGCAGCATATTGGTGTATACACCAATTATTGCAAACGACTGAAATGGGAACCAATTGATAAACCACCGGAGATGGCACGCAATTCAACTACTGATATAATCAAAATACGGAAAATGCAGCAAAAAAAAAAGAAAAGAGGCATAAAGGCATCAGAGACTCGATTTTGCATCATCCATTTTGATGTCCTGAAGGGGAATCCGAGTAAAGCTCATCTTTTGCTAAGCCACCACTCACAAAGGTGAGTTGCACACTGATAAACAACAGTCAATCATAAACAATACTAATAACAGGTAGACTGTAAGCAAGACTGTAATCCCAGAACTTCTTTGTTAAAGTATACCTGGTCAGGTTGTGCAACATCCGAAAAGATAACATCAACCATGCCAACCAGCATCCGGTACTTTGCAGGGTGCCTAGCATCCTCAATGATGGGGATCACATTGGTCCTCTTCTTGGCCATGTTGACAAGATCTCTGCCACTCCTGTGAGAGAACTCAACAGCATACACCAAACCAGTCTGCAAGGAATCAACTTCATCAAGAAAGCTCACACAAAAGCATAATTTGTAGAATGATAAAGTGAAGTTGCAAGGATATCTTACCGGTCCAACAATATCAGAAACATGAGACACAGTTGTCCCTGAGGCAGCACCAAGATACAGCACACGAGTACCAGGAGCCTAAAACAAAAGCTCGATGTCAAATAATGTAACAACGATAGAGAAAATTTACACTGCAACATTGACCATACAGGTTTGCAAGCAATTCAGAACAAAAGCTAGCTCACAACGAACTTACAATCCAGATGTTGTCAACACCACCGAGCACGGCAGCAGCCAGCTTGGATCTGAAGGGGTTCCACACCCTGTACTCAACCTTGGATCCATCCTCGTTCTACATAATACCAAACAATGAACATCATTTCACATGTGCAGTAAGCCTAATAGAGCACCAGACTGTAACATGAGAAGCTGAAACTAAATAAGATGATATGAACTAATGACCAAAGCTTAATCTAAACCGTTTAATCTCATCAGTTCACATGTGCAGGAAAAATTTATCTTTTGACACACTTTACTTTGATTTTTGGGTACAGTAAGCTTATTAGAGCACCAGAATGTAACATGAGAAGCTGAAACTAAATAAGATGATATGACCTAATAACAAGCTGAATCTAATCAGCATTTTCTTGTTTATACATGGAGGAAAAAGATTATCTTTTGACACACTTTACTTTGATTTTTGGTCATTTCTCACTATGAACACCACATGATAGTGACACAGGCCGTCGGAAAAGATAAAATTGCAAAATAAAGTGCGGTAACAGAGTAGCAGAACCTAACAACTGACTCTGAAACTAATTCACATGGTAAGAACTAGTGACCCCGCTGAACCTAACCTAGTCTAAGACAACCTAGTCCGCATCACACCATGACCAGCAAGTGGCACAAAAAACGAGGGCTACCTGGACGGAGACGCGCTTCTCGCCGTAGACGGACTCCCCGGCGACCATGTTCTTGGTGCAGAGCGCGTCCTCCTTGGCCTTAGCGATGAAGACGCCGTCGTGCTTGTGCGGCACGACGACCACCTTGCTCCCGCCCTTCATGCCGGGCCCGCCCCTGCCTCCGCCCCTGCCGCCGCCGCGACCCCTCCCGCGGTCGCTCCTCCCTCCGAACCCCCTGCCGCCGCCACGGCCCCTCCCGCCATCGCTCCTCCCGCCAAACCCGCGGCCGCCGCTGTCGCCCCTGCTGCCGAAGCTCCTGCCGCCGCTGCGACCACCTGTGGACAGAGAATCAAAAGCGGGTGAGAACGAATCGAGGAGAGGACGGAGAGGAAGAGGGAGCGTGGGGCGAGGGTGGCGTATGCTTACCTCCTCCTCTCATCGGTGGCCTCATGGTGTTGAGCTGACTAGAGCTGTAGCCGCCGCCGCTGCGCCGCCGCCGAGGGAGAGGGAGAAGGGTTTAGGGTTTTGGACGGACGGTAGGGTTTGGTCGAGAGTTTGGGGGATGACTTATAGAGGAAAACTAGGGTTCGTGCTTTGATCTGGGCCGTTGGTGCAAGAATGGTGAAACGGACGGCTGGATCGCGTAGCGGTCTTCAGATGTTATCTTATTTAGGAAAACTTGGAGGAATTAACAATCAAGTCAGGATGGCCGAGTGGTCTAAGGCGCCAGACTCAAGTTCTGGTCCTCTTACGAGGGCGTGGGTTCAAACCCCACTTCTGACAAAAAAAAAATTCTATTTTGTTTTTATAAAAAGTTTTAAGCTTCACTTTGGCCGACTACTATTAATTATTTTTTCTTAAAATAATTAGTACAAATTTATTTTAACTTGTATAAAAAAACTATTTCATTTTCATTGTGCGTTTAAGCTACTACCTCCGATCTGAAATTAGTGTCGCAAGGTTATATTGTGTTTTGTACTACTGTAGTAATCTCTCAGCGACATTTAAAATGGACCGGAGGGAGTACTAGATATAACAATTTTCTTTTTAAAGCTTTTTGAACCTTTAAAGAAATTAGCATTGACAATTTTACATGGTTAGAGGCTAAAGAGTCATCCTCTCAGGGAGAAGAAACATCATTTATACTCCCTCCGTCCCAAAATAAGTGTCGCAAGTTTGCCAAAAAATGAATGTATCTAGACATGTTTCATGTATAGATACATTCACTTTTGGACAAACTTGAGACACTTATTTTTGGACGGAGGGAGTAGTTGATCTACAAGAGTAGTAATAAAAGAGTGGAACTCTGCTTTGGTACTATGAACCAGAAGAGTGACATCTGTTATGAATATGCTTTTCCAAGAGTCCAGCTCTAGAGTTATAACATTGAAGACCAAGTTATTTCTCTCTTCTAAAATGCTCCAGGCTGCTACCATGAAAACCGAACATTGGCTGCTGACAAATCCTTTTGGCTTGAGCAACTATTTCTAATATGTGGGTCCGTGTTCCCCAGTTGATGTTCAAATTTGACCAGCAAGAGCCACTAAAAGGATAGTGAAAGAACAAATGTTCAATTGTTTATTCAGTATTGCTTTCGGACATGGGCAATTGAATGAGCTCTGAATTGTGAATTTTTTCCTTCTCAGCATATTTCTGGTATTTGATCTATCTGTAAAGAGGAGCCAACAGATAAACTTAATTTTAGGTGTACACTTGGATTTCTAGATCCATTTGAAGGCCTCGTGTGGGATGATGTTTCTAAAACAATACTGATAGTACTTGTTGGATGTGTAATTCTGGCCCCAAGGATAGTTCCATTGATCTATATTATCTTGAGGTATAGCCAAGTGTGATGATTCTTGTTGCAATGACCTTACTTCTTCTAGAGCCCCAGGAGAGAGAGGTAAATGGAAATGTTCAGCCATAGAAGAGGATCCCAAGAATAATCTGACAGAAATGTCCACATTTGTGCAAAAGTAAAAGGCTCTTGGAAAATTCTCACTTGCTGGCTCATCAAGCCATAAATATTTCCACACGAGGACAGAAGTTCCATTTCCAATTTTATAACTGTTAATTCCCCTAAAAATAGGGCTCAACTTGAATACACTTTTCCGTAATAATACGAGTTCCATAGAAGAGTAACCCAGGATGTGTCTGCTTTATTATAAAAATTATGCGAGAATTTCAAAAGGAATGCCTCATTCTGAGTTTTCAAATTAAGGACTTCAAGGCCTCCCCTATTTGTTGGCATGCAAACCCTGTCCCAAGCTACCAGAGAGCTAGTCTTTGTTACAGTCTCTGTCTTTTTATCCCGCAAGCAGTGTCTCCTTGTTTTATCAATATGCTCTAGGATTTTGGTGGGTATCTGTAAGGAGCACATAGTAAACATAACTATGGAGGTCATAAGTGAATTGATGACTGTGACCAAAAAATGGTTAACTTGTTGCTCTAGGATTTTCTTCTCAAACTCAACATAATTTCATTCTCGAACTCAAAAAGTAGTTTTAGGTAATCTAGTATTTTGATGTTAACTTTTTATTTCATTATATACGGATGGTGCCGAAATTTGGTCGCTCCTTGTAGCAATGTTAGTACTTTGGTAGCTAAAAGGTAGGTGTGAATATGGAGGTGAGGTGAATAGAGAAATTAGTTGTGCTTTTAATGGGTGTGGAGCATAACTTCTCACATAAGTATTTTTCAATTTTGCTTAAATAAGTTTTAAGCTTCACTTCCGATAACTACTGTTATTTAAAATTTGTGTTTTAAAAAAATTAACCAGGGAAAACAATTTATTTCATTTTCATTGTGCGCTTAAGCTACTAGATATAACACTTATAGATTTTCATCCCGGGCTAAAAAAAAGAAGTTTAAAGTAATACGCAGTATAATATTTTGATGTTAAATTTTATTTCGTTGTAAAAACGGATAGTGCGAAATTTGATCAGTCCTTGTAGCAATGTTGGTACCATGGTAGCTATCACTCCTTGTAGCACTTGCGATGGTGATGCTCACTTAGTATAAATTCTTCTACATATCTTTCTGTCCAGAAGATTTTTATTTTACAAAACATGTGTTTGTTCAGTTTTAAACTAAACATGAAATTCCATCCTTCTAGTTGCACATGGGACATTACCTCGGCTTTCCCATCGAAGTAAGACATATTAATTATGCGATGACATTGAAATTGTGACCAATGACGATGTTGGAACTCAGGGCTTCTTGGTTCAAAGGATTTTCAAAAGAATTGTATAGTATTTCAATCCATAGAAAATTTTCCTATAGAGTCAATTTGGTTCAAAGGAATGAATCCTCCAAAATTTTGATGGATTGCTTTCCTACACCACAATCCTATAGGATTTCTAGCCAGAATTGAGACCTCTTAGAAAAATTACTATATGTTTATGACAACTATGTCATGCACTCAATCCCTATAGAAATTTCATGGTGTTTTTCCTTAGGGTGCAACCAAACAACACCTCGTACTTATTCCTATATTTTTGGTTCATGTAGGATTTCAAGTGTCATCACATCCTATTTCTGTAATATTCCTATTCATATGATTTCAATTCTTTCGAACCAAAGAGGCCCTCAAAGGTTGGTTTACCGAGTCACCCCATATGAGGAGGTATCCGAAGATGAATCGAGTGCAAAGTAGTAGCCGAGATTGATGTACGCACGTCGCCATTGGTAACATAGACAATCTGCACCGCTCTAGAATTACAACGATGTGTGTACTTCACCATGCCACTGCATTCTTGACAAAAACATTTAGCTTCATACCTTGATATATGATTACTCAAAACTCCATTGATGCTTTCCTTTTCAACTGAGTGTCCAACCCATAGGTAGTTCTTAATTCTACATATAACTGAGTCGCCATTAAAGCTTGCATCTAATCCGCCTTCCGCCAAATCCCGTGTGTGCTTAAGCTCGCGTTAAAGACTAACTACGCCTAGCACAATCGAAGCTAAAACTGAAGCTATAAGCTAGTGTAGTTTTCTGAATCTAGCTAGCTAGGCAGGCTCCTCTCGATCTGTCGTGGGAAGCTTCTCATGCTGCCCTCCCCATAATCTCACTCTGTCCAGCGCTTGTGATGCCTGAAACAATCATTAGACAGCACGGTTAAAACTCAATTAAGTTATATCTGAAAAAAATGCACTTGTTTTTTCTCAAAACTGAATTCATACAAGAAAATTAATCGTTGCGCTCGTATGGGGTATGTTACCTCTGCTTTCCAGTCGGTCTTCCACACCATGTACATGAGTATCGCCGTCTGCAACGCTGTCCCGCACAGCATCCCCGCCCAAATGCCCTGCAAAATCAATCACAAATTAATTAGGACATGTTCCTCATGCAATGTGACACTGTGATCATGGTGATCCATGGCCGGCGAGCCTCAGAGAGATCTGGTTTTACCCTGACGCCCCATCTGAAGAGGTAGCCGAAGATGAAGCCGAGGGGAGGCCGAACGCGTAGTAGCAGCCGAGGTTGATGTAGGCGACGACGGCCTGCCAGCCGCCACCGACGGCGACGCCCGAGATGACGGGCTGGATGCTGTTGAGCACCATGGTGACGGCGAGGAGGTGGGCGATGTTGGCCACGGCCTTCTGCAGGTGCTTGTCCCCCGTGAAGATGACCGCGAACTGGTTCCGCGTTGCCAGGATCAGCACCATGGCCGCCAGCCCGAACGCCAGCGACTGCACCAGCACCACCACCACGGCGTGCATCGTCGCCCGCGGCCGGCCCGAGCCCAGCTCGTTGGAGACGCGCACGCTGATCGCCGCGTTCAGGCCGATGAACAGCATCCCCTCCCACCCGTTGATGTTCATGCAGATAGAGATGGAGTCGACGGCGATCTCGGCGTCGTCGAGATGGCCCGTGAGGACGACGAGGACCATCATATACCAGATCTCGAGGCATAGCATGACCGCCGACGCCAGCGAGAGCTTGACGAAGGCCCAGAGCTCTTTGAACGCGGCGCGGGACAAGCCCGTCCACCCTTCCTTGCACCACCCGACCACGTACGCCGCCTGCGCCAGCGCGGTGAACCACGACGACAGGTCATAGGCGGCCGCGGCGCCGGCGACGCCCCAGCCGAGCACGGACACGAACAACGCCAGCAGGCCAACGTGCGCGATGAGGGCGGCGAATCCGATCCATGCGAGCGCGGCCACCTTGCTCTGCGCCTGCAGGAACTTCTGCGTGGGGAAGTTGATGGCGAGCGCGAACATCTGCGGGATGATGCGGAGCGTGAAGTCCCCCGCGGCGGCGGCGATGGCCTCCTCCTGGCCGAGCAGCCGCAGGATGGGCCCCGCGAAGACGTAGAGCGGCGAGAGTAGCACGGCGGAGGCGGTGAGGATGATCCAGGACCGCTGCATGTACACGCCCAGCATCGCCACCTGTCCCGCCCCGAACGCCTGCCCGCAGAGCGTCTCCAGCGCACTCCCCATGCCCAGCTGCATGTCCGATCGCATCGTCAATTCGCATGCACCGCCATGATCGACGGATAGAAGAAGGAAGGAGGAAGATGGGGACTTACCAGGAAGCCGAAGGAGAAGTTGGAGACGACGGAGAGGCCGATGGCGACGGCGGAGAGCTCGCGGTTGCCGATGTGCCCCGCGAAGATCTGCGTGGTGGAGTTGGTGCCGTAGAGGCAGAGGATGTTGAACGCGATGGGCGCGCCGATGGCCCACAGCCGCCGCGACTCCTCCGCGAACATGGTCACCGTGTCGCGCGCCGACCTCACCGCTGGCGCGTCCCGGGGGTCGTCGTCCTCTTCGCCGCCGGAGGCCACGAGTGCGCCGTTCTCGTCGTCGCGCACCGATACTACCATGCTGGCGGCCACGGCGTCGTCGGCGTCTACCGTCGGGATGGTGGCGGGATCAAAGGCGCCGACGTGGAGGTGGTGCGCGCGCGGGCTGTGGCTGTTGTTTTGGGGCGTGGTGAAAAGGAGCGGCTCGGTGTTGGCCATGGTGGTAGACTAGTGGCCGGAGGTGGCGGCGGCCGGTGTTCGATCACCTTGCTGGCGCGCGCGCGCGAGCAGGTCGTCCGTCCGCTCTGCCGTTCTTGGCGGCGGACGCGGTTGTCCTGCCTGTTAATTAGGGTGGATGGCTAAAGACGACGCCGTGTGTTTGGCGTGATCCATGTGTCCTTCGTCGTACTAAATATCTCTAGCTATTTTGTCCTCTCTCACAAAGATCAAATCCTTATATCTGCTTCGTTCAAACAACGATCAAAGATGTTTTATCTCTACTTGGATCATCAATCGTTGCGTTCAGAGTCAGGACTCAAGGACATGAATCTTGAAACATTCACGTCAGGAGATTGGTTTTGATGTGATCTGACCGGTATAAATAGCTTTTCCCCTTCTTTATTTAGCACTAGTGTACACAGAACTGCATGGTGTGCTGACAACTATACCATACCTATATGAGTACGGTACCCCAGGGCCGGCCCACAGGCCGGGGCGACCGCCCTGGGCCCAGGGAGATAGGGACCCGGCCCAGCTAGTATTCCAGTATACGTACTATGCGGTCAACTACAAAAGGAAAATTGGGCCCAGTCTAGCTAGCAGCCTAGCACTCACGGAGTCACGGTCACGGATGGATCGATAAAGTCTGCTCTCTGCTGCCGCAAAGTGCACACGCACGGCCGCACCCATGACCCAGAGATTAATGGAGACCAAGGTGCTATCCGCTTCCCCAATCATCTCTCTTTTCATGCTCAACGTCTCACTCCTTCCCCTAATCCAGTACTCCTTTTATTCGTTGTTAAATAGCCCGGCTCCCCGGTTCTGACACCATCTCACATCTCCAATTCTTCTTTGAGAACATGGAGTGCATGGAGTGAAGAACAACAAGATCTGATCATTTAGTTCTCTATATCATTACAAATAAATAATTTGTGGTGTGTATTATATTGTCCCTTTACAAAGACTATTGATCTATGCTATACTGAATTGCCAATGAAATATGATACATTCTAATTTTTTTTTGCCTACAAGGCCCCATTTTGTGGTCTCGCCCCAGGGCCTCGGAAACATATGGACCGGCCACCCACGAGTATCCGTACCCATGTCCAAAATTACCATCCTTACATAGATTGAGATAATCTTTCTTCGTCTCAAAGTTGAGGCCGGAGTAGGTATAAATAGCTTTTCCCGTTCTTTATTTAGCACTACTAGTACACACAACTGTATGGTGTGCTCGTTTTTACTCCGTACATCTATAGAAGGCCATTCTAATTCGCATTGACGCATGCATCCGTAACACCTGCACACAAGTCCAGTCTCACATCTGGTCGCAGCTCGCCGGCGCGAAGACCATCTTGTTGGCCTCCAGGTCGTAGACGATGTGCGTGTTCTGCTGCTGGAAGTTGCCTATGATCGTCAAGTTGAGGTCACCCGCCGAAAGTATCACCACGCACAGACCGTCGCCAGAGCCGCTGTCGTCGTCCTCGACATCCAGCACGTAGTTCTCTCTCGGAATGTCCCAGTCGGCACCCTCCAGGTGGAGGACCAGCTTCGGCACGAGCACCTTCTTCGGGTCCGCCCCCTGCGCCGTCGAGAAGCACAGCAGGCCGCCGGTGTCGGAGGCGTTGGCGACGGGCAGGGGCACCTGCGACACGAAGGCCTCCCGGAGGCTCTGGAACACAGGCTGCGGGAACCTCGTGATGCTCGTGCCGGAGTCGATGATCGCCCCGCCCGAGCTCTGGAACACAGACGAGTTGAACGGCAGCAGAGTCTCGCCGACAGTGACGCCCTGGAGCGAGAGGTAGTACAACGACGAGCTTCCCGGACGTTCCGGATGGCTTGGCGCGAACGGGGTGGACTGGACGTTGGCTCCGAGGTTGTCCGGCGGCGTGCCCAGGAACACCGGGCTGCTCCCGGGTCCTACTATGGTCGTGAAGCAGTACGAGAACACGCTGACGTTGAGCTGCGAAGGCAGCGACAGGGGCCCGCGGCCGAAGCCAGCGATGCCGGACCCGTTCGACACGAAGGAGTGGCTGTTGTTCATGCCACAGCCAAAACGGAGGGCGGGCACGACCGAGCCGCTCAAGGTGAAGGTGTCCTCGATGATCGTTCCTACGGTGAACGATTTGTCGCCGTAGGAGTAGAAGTAGCGGCACAGGTTTCCCTTGACGCTGCACGCGGTGCTCCGGAGGCCCCCTCGCGCGCCGCAGATAGGGTCGGTGCACGACACGGTGCCGGAGGCGGCGGAGGGGACGAAGACCGGGAACGGCTGCTTGAAGCAGTCGGTGCAAGCGCACTGCGTCCAGATAAGGTCGCTGCCAGTGTCCAGCGTCAGCGCCACGGCCTGCGGGCTCGGCGTGCCGATGCCGAAGTGGATGAGGTATTCGGAGTTGAAATCCTCTTTGCCGGTGGTGGCGCGGGACACAGGCGCGGTCGCTGTCTGAGCGCCGGCGCCGAGGCTGGCCGCGCGTGCCGTCGAGCGAGCAGCCATCCGGGTGAGCAGCTCGCGCTTGGTGAAGCCGCGGCCGCTGTCAACATGCGTGAGGTCGGCGCGCAAGGTCGCCGAAGTGGCAGGCCACGCGAGCAAGATTGCTAGGAACAGAACATAGGGTAGCATCACTGGTAGGTCCTTCATCGTGCACACAGTACTGGACTTCCGTTATGTTCGTGCAGAGAATCGAGGTTGCAGCAGTTGGTTCATATAGGGACAGAGCACAAACAGTACATCCACTTGGCAAATAAATCCAGAGAAATATATGACTACTACCAATTTTCCAAGACACTTCCTAAATCACTTCTGTTGAAAGATTCAAGGTCCTGGAAAACGTGTGGCTTGTTGAGATTTCCCCACGGATTAATCACATGAAACTAGATGAACAAACGACACGAAAAACTTTCGCCTAGGGCACGTGTCAGTGCCCTATCCTTTTCATCATTTTCAATCTGGTTACACGACTTGTATATATATACATGACCAAAGCTAGCCGACTAGAATTTCGACACGACTAACCAAACCGAATCAAACTCAACTAAAAACTAGTATCCATTTCAAAAAAAGAAAGAAAAACTAACACAACTAGTATAGTACTCTTAAAAACAATTAAAAGTGTATTTGCCTCCTGAGCACCAGTGATTTTTATTTTTCTTTTACATCAAAAAAATATATTTATGAGTTTTAAAAAAAATGTAAGAAATTCCGCAGGTACACATTAATGTATCATATGAGCATGCAAAAAATCAGCTTCAAATACATTGTTTCTGTGTTATACAAAAATGACAACATTTGATAGATTTAGATAATTTTTGTGTAGCGCGGAATAGAAAATACTTGAAGTTTATATTTTGCACGTTTGAGGAATACACAATTAGCTACATCTGAGTTTTTTAAACTCGTAAATATGACCAGGATCACTGTATTTCGGAGCACTAAATCCCCCCTCACAAACAGCTCACATTAACCTGTCTACGTTGGACATGACCAGACCAACTAGTAGGACTATAACTCACGTATATGCATGCAGGCCAAAGGAGACTAACCTGCAACCGAGAACTTGCCCGTGTCAAGATGGTTAGGAGAGTGGTTGTACCCCCAACCCAGCAGAGTTCAAATCCTAGATTTGACACTGGTGTTTCTCATTTAGGCGGAATATTCTTCAGTAGGAGGCGACGTTCCCGTCGACAGCGAGGTGCCTGTGGTGACTTCGTCAATCTCAAGACTCGATCCGCCGGCTCAGTATTTTGGAGGTGCTCATAGCCTCATAGGGGTAGAGTGTGCGTGCGTGCGTTCATAGGGGTGAGTGTGTGCACGCGTATGTGAGCATCTACGTTTGTACTGTGTTTTGCAAAAAAAAAGACTAACCTGCAACATTTCCGAATAAACGATGCTAATTAATAATTAAACTCAAACTCATCAAGGCAAGATTATTGCTAACAGGGCATACTCTCTTACAGCGCCGAGTGCTGACGCCCTGGTGCTGACACGTTCAGCATACGTCATCATGGTGCTTATAAGGCTTTATACGGCGGCACACGAATGCGCACACCTACACAATTGGCTTAAATCCGTAAACGCATATTCTCTCTCAGAATAATCCCCAGTGTGAAGGCATGCTCTCTTACTATATTCTCTGCGAGACGTATCCGTATGGAGCCACTAGAACTCGAACAATTTTACATTGACGAGATAAACTTCTACGAAACTTCCCCAGATGGCATCCTTGTCATCCGCGTCAGCGTCAATGACGTCCACAACGGGCTGGAACTCCCTCCTCACAGTCGCCGTCGTTATCGAGACCGTCTTCGTGCGCCACCTCCTCGCCGTCCAGCAGAATCACCTGCTGACCCAGCGCGTCGAGGCATGGCAAGAGCTGCTGCATCTCCCCATCCGCAGCCTCAGCCTCTGCATCCCCACTGGGATGTCCCCCTTGCACGGCGCGTCGCCAGGCGAGACCTGATTAGATAGAGAGTAGGCTGTTTTTCCTTCTTAGGTGTGGTGTTTGAATGGTCTGCCCTTGTAGCCGGCTAAATCGTTTGTAAAACCTCTTCTGCCTTCTATAAAGTTTTGGCATGCCTTTGACGTGCCCCTACAAAAAAAGTTTTGGCGCCTACTTGAACGGGAAGATGGGGAGATCATTCGTTGAACAGTTTGCCTTGATTCTTTCGTCACTTCGGTCACTTTTTTGTGATCGTTCCATCTCTCCATCCAGTAGCACCCCAGGTGTCCCAGCCAACGTTGGCCCGAATCGAAATGCTCTCTAATGAACAACACACCTTAACTACATACGTCCTCCTTGGATTATGCTAGGAGATTATCCATATAATGTGCTCGCCCGACAACAAACAATTACGAGGCTTTTCGCTATGTCGAGCTTGATATGTTTAACGACATAATTGATCCCTTAACCTCGTAGAGTTTCCCTTTTTTGTTGAACGGGAAAGAGACGAAAGACCTAGAACTACATTAGTCAAGCGGTGAGTACAAGATTATAAGAAGGACCCCCAGGAAAATAAAATTACAACACAATCCTTTGCTTTTGCAAACATGACCCTGCAAATATACACAGAAAAGGGATCAGGTCCAAACTCTTCACCGCCATAGCCAATAGACCTGGAGGTCGTGGCACAAGCGCCGCCGCCGGGGACATAACCACTTGGGGCGACACCCACGATGTACCCGGGACCGTAGGTTGACCTGGTCGTCTAACAAAGACTGCCCCACCCTCAAAATTGACCGACCCTTCACCAATCTAGTTTGGAATTCTCTTTTCTCGAATTAAAGCATTATTACTTCCCATATGCATTTAGTTTATGATCATGTTCCGCTTGTTATCTCCATCGTTACTTCCATTCCTCGCCCTGTCGCTTTTCGGTTTGAAAACAACTGGTCCACCCATGCAACATGTAGGCCTTTGGTCAATCATGTATGTACTCCAGCCCGTGGTTTTTCAAATGTCGCTACCAACCACCTTCTATTGTCGCCACTTAAAAGCCAACTTTTCTATTGAGCATTGGAGTAAAACCCTACTGCTCCTAGTTGTTACAGAAACAAATGTAAAACAATGGTCAATGTGTCCTAGATTGTACTAGGAGATCTGAACATGATGTGCTCGCCTTGCCACCAAAAATATGACGCTTTTCGTAATGCTGAGGCTGATATTTTAACGATACAATTGATCACTTAGCCCTCATCGAGTTGAATAAAACTCCTTCATATCACGCTCCATTCACCTACTTCATCTACGCGTACGGAATCAAGCCGGGAGCCACTAGTTCGTCGTAACCAATATCTTCCTCCCACAGGAACATCCGCCGCTCGCGGTAAAAGATTGTACTACGTATGGCCGTAGGGTCACTACAAGAAATATGCTAACTTATGACCTTTTGATAGTGACCCTGAAAATATTGGTCATAGATCTATGACCATTTTGTATCATTTGGTCACTCGCTGTTTTGAAGGGTCTAAACCCGAAAATATAACGACCAAATCTGTCTGAAAGGTCATAATCGTCTTACATGAATTGGTCATAATGCAAATAACATTAATTTAATATATTTTTTCTACCCGATTACGACCAATTTAAATGGTCATTCGTATTAGTTGACAGCCAACTCATCAGTCTCGCCTACGTGTCACTGCTTAGGTGTCATTTTTGCTTATGTGTCATTGCTTATGTGTCATTTTCGCTTACGTGTCAATACTCTGCCATCTCACTGACAGGTGGGACCCGCCATGTGACTTGTCATGTGGGACCCACCGTGTGACCTGTGGGACCCGCCATGTGGGACCCACCCTGCTGCCATGTGGGACCCGCCTGGTCGGACCCACCGTGTGAACTGTCATGTGGGACCCATCCTGCTGCCATGTGGGACCAGTGGGACCCGCCATGTGACTTGTCATGTGGGACCCACCGTGGGACCTGTGGGACCCGTCATGTGGGACCCACCGTGTCATGACACCTGGGCCCATCAAACTGACACACGGGACCTACCACCGACCTGACAGGTAGGCCCCACGAAACTGACCCGTGGGACCCACCAGACCTACGGACCCACTACACTGACCAGTGGGACCCACCACATACCAAACAGGTAGGCCACGGACATGGCATGCAGTGAGACTCAAATTTCCTGTGGGACCCGCCATGTGGGACAACCCTGCTGCCATGTGGGACCCGCCTGGTCGGACCCACCGTGTGAACTGTCATGTGGGACCCATCCTGCTGCCATGTGGGACCAGTGGGACCCGCCATGTGACTTGTCATGTGGGACCCACCGTGGGACCCGTCATGTGGGACCCACCGTGTCATGACACCTGGGCCCATCAAACTGACACACAGGACCTACCACCGACCTGACAGGTAGGCCCCACGAAACTGACCCGTGGGACCCACCAGACCTACGGACCCACTACACTGACCAGTGGGACCCACCACATACCGAACAGGTAGGCCACGGACATGGCATGCAGTGAGACTCAAATTTCCGAATAAACCACAAAAATATGCTCCCGCGGGACTCGATCCCGCGATGTGTGCCTCGCCCATGGCTAGTGAAACCACTAGGCCACGAACAACTTGGTGTCCATCAAGCGCACCGCTGCTATTTACTTAAGTCGCGTCGAGTGGGCTTGGGCCTCATGGCACGACTCCATTTTTTTTCTTTTAACAGTTTAACTGTGTCCAGTGGGCCTTGGCCCATTTCGAGATTCAATTGTTCGCCTGCACTGTTGGGCTGGGCTAGGTCCGCTTGGCTCAGCCGTTTTTTTTCTTTTCTTATTTTTTTGTTTTCTTTAATAACTTTTGAATAAATTTTGAAATTTTTGTAAAGATCTCCTCTATCATTATATACTATTAGGGACTGGTTTTAGTCAAAATAAAATTAAAAATAACCCTAAGCTAATCTATTTTTTATATAGGGTTCTGTGGAATTTGAAATGAAAATTTGAGATTATTCTTCTAAATTCAAAATACGGCTGAAACGGCGGACATGACCGTTCTTAGCTAGGGGCCGAATCTTGCGAATTTTTTTGCATATCTCTAATGAAATAGCTACTTTTATACCTAAAAATAATTTTTACAAAAAATCATGAGCAAACTACGGATCACCTGTAGTTCAAATTTGACCCGCTTTCAGCTGAATCGGCAGAATTTTGTCTTTTTCAAAAGAGGTGTATGGAAAGCTTCTTAGAGGGAGAAATTTGATTATTTGTACATAAAATGTGGTATAATAGTTTAAAAAAATATATTGCTCACATTTTGCAACTTATTTTTGGCATGTGCTTCACAAAAAAACTCATTTTTTGCACTCCGAAAATGAAAAAAATTATTTTTATGCAAGGGAAATAAAAACTTTCTTCGGCAACATTGTTCGTGGTTTCAAGATGCACGTTTGTGCGCAATATGAGGTCATTTGAAGAAACTATGCAATGAATGTGGCCATAACATTGGTCATTTGCCCTGAAAGCCATGAATCTTCGTTCATGATAGCTCATTTCTGTGAACACTTTTTCAAGATAATTGTCGTATTCCAAGTTTATATTTTTTTCTGGTAACTAGGTCACATGTAATGACTCAATGAGAAGGTTTTCCATTTTTTTGAATTTTTTTGAATTCTTCATGCCTGTTTCAAAATACGGTCAAAACGGCGGACATGACCGTTCATAGCTAGGGGTTGAACCTTGCCAAACTCTTGGTGTATCTCTGATGAAATAGCTAGTTTTGTATCTAAAACTAATTTTTGTGAAAATTCCCGAGAAAACTATGAGGCACCTGTAGTTCAAATTTGACCCGCTTTCAGCTGAATCGGCAGAATTTTGTCTTTTTCAAAAGAGGTATATGGAAAGCTTCTTAGAGGGAGAAATTTGATTATTTCTACATAAAATGTGGTATAATAGTTTAAAAAAATATATTGCTCACATTTTGCAACTTATTTTTGGAATGTGCTTCACAAAACAACTCATTTTTTGCACTCCGAAAATGAAAAAAATTATTTTTATGCAAGGGAAATAAAAACTTTCTTCGGCAACATTGTTCGTGGTTTCAAGATGCACGTTTGTGCGCAATATGAGGTCATTTGAAGAAACTATGCAATGAATGTGGCCATAACATTGGTCATTTGCCCTGAAAGCCATGAATCTTCGTTCATGATAGCTCATTTCTGTGAACACTTTTTCAAGATAATTGTCGTATTCCAAGTTTATATTTTTTTCTGGTAACTAGGTCACATGTAATGACTCAATGAGAAGGTTTTCCATTTTTTTGAATTTTTTTGAATTCTTCATGCCTGTTTCAAAATACGGTCAAAACGGCGGACATGACCGTTCATAGCTAGGGGTTGAACCTTGCCAAACTCTTGGTGTATCTCTGATGAAATAGCTAGTTTTGTATCTAAAACTAATTTTTGTGAAAATTCCCGAGAAAACTATGAGGCACCTGTAGTTCAAATTTGACCCGCTTTCAGCTGAATCGGCAGAATTTTGTCTTTTTCAAAAGAGGTGTATGGAAAGCTTCTTAGAGGGAGAAATTTGATTATTTGTACATAAAATGTGGTATAATAGTTTAAAAAAATATATTGCTCACATTTTGCAACTTATTTTTGGCATGTGCTTCACAAAACAACTCATTTTTTGCACTCCGAAAATGAAAAAATTATTTTTATGCAAGGGAAATAAAAACTTTCTTCGGCAACATTGTTCGTGGTTTCAAGATGCACGTTTGTGCGCAATATGAGGTCATTTGAAGAAACTATGCAATGAATGTGGCCATAACATTGGTCATTTGCCCTGAAAGCCATGAATCTTCGTTCATGATAGCTCATTTCTCTGAACACTTTTTCAAGATAATTGTCGTATTCCAAGTTTATATTTTTTTCTGGTAACTAGGTCACATGTAATGACTCAATGAGAAGGTTTTCCATTTTTTTGAATTTTTTTGAATTCTTTATGCCTGTTTCAAAATACGGTCAAAACGGCGGACATGACCGTTCATAGCTAGGGGTTGAACCTTGCCAAACTCTTGGTGTATCTCTGATGAAATAGCTAGTTTTGTATCTAAAAGTAATTTTTGTGAAAATTCACGAGAAAACTACGAGGCACCTGTAGTTCAAATTTGACCCGCTTTCAGCTGAATCGGCAGAATTTTGTCTTTTTCAAAAGAGGTGTATGGAAAGCTTCTTAGAGGGAGAAATTTGATTATTTGTACATAAAATGTGGTATAATAGTTTAAAAAAATATATTGCTCACATTTTGCAACTTATTTTTGGCATGTGCTTCACAAAAAAACTCATTTTTGGCACTCCGAAAATGAAAACAATTATTTTTATGCAAGGGAAATAAAAACTTTCTTCGGCAACATTGTTCGTGGTTTCAAGATGCACGTTTGTGCGCAATATGAGGTCATTTGAAGAAACTATGCAATGAATGTGGCCATAATTTGAAGAAATTTGACTAGTTTTCAGCTGAATCTGTATAAATTTATCTTTTTCGCAAGAGGTGGGTGGAAACTTTTTTGCATCCAACCATTGGTTATTTGTACATGACATGTGGTCTAATATTTTAATTAAATGTTATGGTCCAATTTTCCAACACAAATTTGGTAGGTTCTTCACAAAAAACCCCATTTTTTGCATTCTGAAAATGAAAAATGATTTTTTCGTTCAAAGAAAATGAAAACTTTATTCGAGAACATTGTTTTCCATCTCAAGATGCATGCTTGTGAACAAGATGGGATCATTTAAACAAACTATACCATGAAAGTGGGCATAACATCCGTCATTTGGCCTGAAAGATGTGAATCTTCATACACAAGTTGTGGTATAATATTTTCTTAAAAATGTTGTGCTCTAAGTTGCAACGTATATTTGATAGGTCCTTTACAAAATACACCATTTGTGGCAGCCAAAAATGAAAATAAATTTCGCACACAGCGGAAAATCTCCCGCTATCCATTTTTTTACGTGAAATGACTTGTATACCCATAGAGATTCGAGCAGGCACCACACAACCAGGGGCAATTTTGTAATTCGGTGAGAGTACAATATATAAACCCACTCCCTCCTGAACCCTAGCCGCCACACACGTCCATCCCCTTCCTCCCGAACCCTAGCCGCCACCCCCGATCCGCCTCCCTCGCCCTTCTCAGGAACCCTAGCTAGTGGCTTCCATCTCTCCACCCCTCCCTCGCTCCGCCACCACCACACGACCGCATCCCTCCTCTCTCCTCTCCTCTCCTCTCCTTCCATCGATCCGACCCCGACGACGCCCATCGATCCGACACCGTCGACGCAGCCCACCTTCGCCATCTTCTGCTCCCTCTCTCCACCCTCATGCTCTCGCGGAATCCCATCGATCCGCGGCCGACAACGCCGGATTTGACGTCCTGGCCGCGCGTTCCTGCGCTGCAGTGCTGGGCGGCTCCGACTCCTCCGGCTGCGCGTTCGTCCTCGACGTCGTCTTCGAGCAGTCGCCAAACTGCAGTTTCAGCCACCCGAGTCCTTCCTCTTTTTCTTTTTCAAACACAAGCATCTCATGATTCGTCCTTTACATGTCTTCCAGTTGGTGGAGAGCAGGAGCACGGTGCAACCCGCCATGGCCGCCGCCGCGTCCGATCTGGAGAGCAAGGCGACGGATGCCTTTGTTGACGATGATTTGGAGCTAACCACCGAGTAACTCCTTTCAGAAGGTCTCTCTTTCTCTCTTGGTTCCTCACTATTTTCCATTTTTAGTCTTCTGTGTATGCATACTCGTTTTGTGTGCTTGCTCCATCCATCCCATGCCTCGTTCTTTCTTCCACCGCTTCTCTGCTCACACAGTTTCGGTTCCCAGCAGAGGACGGCGGCCTAAGCTCGTGTCGGTTGGATCAATTTCGACGACCTGGATGCCAACGGACGCCGACGGACCATCTCCACCACCGGCAAAAGGTCAGGCTTTCCGCTTCTTCACCTGCAAATTAATTACCCTAGCTAGACCACCGTGAATTCACCATCTTTTACTAACTTGCAAAAATGGCTACTGCTTCTACCATGTGCGTAGCGCTAATCCAACAGTTTTTATGTCCACTGTTAGCTTGTAGAATCGCTGAACCTGTAGTTATCAGTTTTGTTTCTTGCTCCTTTGTGTTGATGTGCTTTTGTCAGTTGCAGTAGTGCCGTTAGTATCATCTAAACTAGTCGAATTGAAATATCTTGGAGTTGAATGCAGTAGCACTTTCTGTTGTATCATGCAGCGTCGATCAAGCTTCGGTCTTAAGTAGATTCTGTAGCTCCTTGTTCTGCTTTGCCACTGAACCTTCAACCTAACTGTTTAGTCGCACATATGTTGTTTTAGTCCTGATGATGATGTTGTAGCATAAAGTGAACACCATATTCGGTTTGTCACTGTTTATCTCTGGAGTCGAAGCATTGAACCAAGTACCTTTTTCTGTATAACTCTATCTACAAATTTTGTGCACCTTTGCTGTATCCAACATTACTGTCATATATTCTTCTTCTTATTGCAAGCATTTATTTATTAACATTCCTCAAACACAAAGAACACAAAGAAACTCTATCTACAAATTTTGTATGCATGCCAATGTCCCCGTCAGTATATTTAGCAAGTAATTATATCTCTGTTCTTCGTGGTGGTAGACTGGTAGCCTTGTCAAGGCAATGAACACAAAGAAAATGATTTCCTGATTGAACAGTCCTAGCTATATTTTGTCCAGTTTGTTCTGTAATGTGTTGTACTTCCAGCAGGACATTATGAACTGAAGCACTTCCAGCAGGACAAGACACGGGGTCGGCAGAGGGAAGATGAGCCAACAGTGTTGTTCACCAAAACTATGATCTGGCTCCTCAGTCTCCTCAAAGCATCAAGGTCCTGTGACCTCACCCATAATTTAGTTCACTTTTTTGTTTGGTTGCTATATAGTATGTGTGAGGTGATATACAACCGTATGCACCTTTGCACGGAAATACACTGTCCAAGTCATGAATTTCCTGAACTGTTGCATGTATATATTATGGTACTAGTCAATTAGAAACGTCTTTATCTATTCGTGTGTCATCAGAAAATTTGTCATACATATTTGCTGAACATTGTTCTTCTCATATGTGTCATCAGAAAATGTATAAGATTTCTATTCTTGACATAAAAAGATGAGCTAAATTACTTCTAGGTCCTATACAGATGCCATCTCTGTCTGTCAACATATGCCTCTTGTGTAATGTATCTGTGCTATCTTGCAGCATTTTATGTTCAGTGATACATTCTTTCTTTGTTTCTGGTTATAGCTATAATTGTAATACCAATGCTACCACTGAAATTCTGCTTTGGTGTTCATGTTAGACTGCGACAAGAAACTCCAGCAGACTAAGGTGGAGATGTTCTCGCTGAAGTTGGCCAGTGCCAACTACAGCAAAAGATCAGGGGGATGGTCTCCATCCTAGGTAACTGCTTCACGAAGATCATCAGCCTCAAGGTACATATACTGTGTATCCGCAAAGATCAATCATCCATGTGGGTGCAGGATTCAGTAGTCTTGTTCCCTGCTATATTTATGGAGCTTCACAAATTGATAAGCATGCTGAAAGTTTAGTTACTGGTTATGTCATCTGTATTACTTTCCTAGGTTGATTTGCTGGTTCTTTTTTCCATTACTTTGCTTTTATAGCTGTCCCTAATACCCTCTATTGTGTATGTAGATTGCTGTAGGGTAAATATAAATCAGAAGTACTCTCTCTTGGAATTGAAGGCTGCTGCTGGGACAACAGATCATAAGAATCCTGGAGATGTGCACGGCAGTTTTAGAAGATCATGTTTAGTGCTTGTGTATCTGTTCTTAAATGTTTGTACACGTTTTGGAGCTAAACTGTAATTAGACCTGTATCTGCTGTTGTGAATATAAGACTGGCTCATTTGTGCGAGAGAATTATTAATTGTTTGTAGTTGAAATGTGTGAAATTTAAACCTGTGAATGTAAAAGGCCAAACGTTCTAATGGCCCATGTAATATTTGGGCTTTACAAAGGCTACAGCCCAAATGATAGTGAAACTGAGCATTGTGTATTTAAAAAAAAAACAAAATAAAAAGCCTATTTGAAATGGAGAACCAAAAGGCCACGGACAAAAAATTAAAAGGCCAAATAGCTGGGCTCGGCCCATATTGCTGCACAACTTTCTGCAAAGAAAAGTGTTAAATGGGCTGAACTATTGGGCCAGGCCCATTTAGAGTGTTGAACTGGACTGGGCTGATTCTGTTTTACGACCATTCCATTTGGTCACAAATTTGCCACGTCAGCTCTGCCACGTTGCATCCGACTGGGACTTGCTGAGTCAGCACTGCCACGTCAGCTCTACCACGTTGGATCTGACGTGGACTGGCCAGACTGGTAGTGACCAAAATAATTGGTCATAAAATTTGTGACCTTTGTTTTTGGTCACAATCGTCTATGACCAATCCACAAAAAGGTCGCAAACTATCATTAGTGACGCTCATCTTTTGACCAATCGATTTTGGTCACAAAAAGGTCACAAATGACAGTTCATGACCATTTCTGTGACCAATATCGAGGGTCACAAGTTAGCATATTTCTTGTAGTGGGTGTCTCAACCGACTCCCGCCATAACGATGTTTAATCATCCAATCTGGCACCGCGGGTCGCTATGCAACACCAAAGCTAACGAGTTGTTCACCGGATAAGCCTTAACATTCTTTGACTGTATCGCGGTTCCGAAGGTTGAGTATTGGTTAGCCCTTTCTCACCTACTGTCAGTGGGTTTCCGGGTTTATCCCTTAACTCTTCCTTGTCTCGTATCTCTCGTTGTTCCTTAAATTTTTGTTCATCTATAGTACCATGAGTCCTAGGTTTGTGGGGAGACACAAGAACAAACCACGTATAAACAATATAGACATATTCAATCAAAACAATGGATCTTTCGCAGCATTAGGTGCGTGCTTTTGAGACTACGCCTCTGCCCCTAACCCGTGAAGACTACTCAATAGTAGGAAAATGGCTATTGATGACGTGTGGAATTCGCTACTAGTAGCGTGGGGTCCCCCTCCCCCGCCACCACTAGCGCGCCACTGGTAAAACCTACGGGTGGTGTGCATGTACCCCGCCTACCTGTAGTGTAGTTAGTAGTGGCATGGCATGCCGCACACTACCAATATGGGCAACAGGTGGCATGCCTGACACGCTATGAGTAGTTCACGCTACTGCTATGGCAATCTACTGGTGGTGTGTCGGGCATTCTACTAGTATATTAGATGTCACGACACCTGTACTATTTTGGATTTAATTTTTTTGCATCAGAATATTAGACATTAAAACAAGTATATAGTTTACCAGATAGTATAAAAAGTATTAATTAGTTCTTAACATTAAAACAAAAATATAGAAGTGACCAAATTAAATAAGTGTTGAATAGCTAGATAGAGGTACATAGGCTTCATCAGCTAGAGATACATACAATAAACACACTATCACGATGGAGTGTTCGAGTCTAACTCCAGTTGCGTCAACATATAGGATCTCATAGATCACATATATCATGATAGGTTCCACTGATTTTCGCTTATTTATACTAAACTTTTCTATTTAGTACTATAACTACCCTATCAACATAAGATCTTAACTATGCATTTTCTATTAGACTTGAAAAAATTATCATGGTTCTCTTGAGATAAATATTAAGATACATTGATTTTATTGTTAGAACTTACAACTCTAACATCCACAACAACTAATACTAGCCACATTTTTCAGAAGTTCTCTTGAGAACAACAGTTGTTTAATTGAATCCATCAAATATAGGAAAGGAAATGAGAAAATTCCACAATATCTAGTTAGGTCAACTTCATGAGTTTTCTCAAGTACCATGATGCAAGTACTCCATGGATTAGTTTTCAGATCAATTATTTTACATTTAGTTATTCCTAAGTATCTATCTGAGGAGTTGTGGTGTTCTCACCCAACAAAATGTTTTTACCAGTGTGTCCTAAAATATCTTGGGTAGAGTTATTTCAAGAGTTTATTATTGCCTACTATCTTATGGGAGGCGTATATAAATGGTTTGCTATCAGAATTTATGTCATTGATTATTTTGTTTCTTTTCATATTTAAAGTTCCCCTTACTACGCCTAATAGTTGAACTGACTGGTAGAGTGTAGATGCTCTCTACTACATATCAATAGCTCATTTGTAATGAACACACGTGATAGCCTATAACAACAATAAATTCTAAATATGGGCCCTGTGCCAAACTATATAATGGGGTCTATCTCTTAAAAAAACATATCTGGTCGAGGCTTAATTTCTATCAAGATTTTGCGAAAATTCGTTAAAAGGTCATTGAATATTTGGCATTTAAATATTTCGTTGCCTTTGGAATTACGTACTAAAAAGGTAAACATTCATACTAGTACAAAACATCTTGTGTGTTATTGCAGTTTGGCATTCCTCTTTGTGTCAGCGGGTCATGAGCTCCCAAGTTTTCCATTTTTGTTTATTAATTGTGTAAAAAAATATAGCACATGTGATATTCGAATACATGTATCCTTATATAGGTATGATGGACATACCATCAAGCAAATGCGACGTGAGATATTGATACTATGCACCTTGTATTCATTAGATAAATTTAAGAAAAATTCAAACTCAAATTTTTCGTGAATTTGGGCCCCTCTAAAATTTGGACCCTATACGGCCGCATGGGACACTACCTGGCCTAGGCCCGACCCTAATGTTATCAATATATTTTTATTGGTTTTGCAGGTTGCAAATTTGCATAGATTTTTGCAGATCATCACACAGGAAAGACGACTTGGCCTTCTAAAACCCTCTTGAAACCAGCGACTCGATTGTCAAGATTTATGCATTTAGAGATAGTTTAGAAAAATAACATGTAGGCTTCCAAAGTCATATATGTACAAGTCTCTTACATTACAGAAACTTAATAAGTTGCTATGTTTACAATTTGTTCCTTTTGAAGTTTAATGTTTTTTCCCCACGAGGTTGATTAATCTTAAGAAGGTTAATGTAGTTAAGAAGGTTAATGTATTGATTAAGGTCATAACCAACATATTAATAAAAATCTGCCATTGTCAATAAATCATAGCGAAAATTGAAGGGAGTTCATATTCTGACAAATTCGGTTTTTTCTGATTAACTTGTTTTTTTGCTTTCGGTCGTTTAATACGTTTTCTGTTTTTTTTGTTTTTACTATTTTTACAATTCATGAATATTTTCATATTTTTGAAAAATGTTCATTTTTAAAATGATTCAGATTTCAAAAAATGTTCATTATGAAAAATGGTTCATTTTTTAAAACGGTTTAGATTTGAAAATGCTCATTTTAAAAAATGTTTCGGATTTTGAAAAATCTATACTACTATTAAAAGAGCAAACATTTTCTTTCCTAAAGCCACCCCACCAAACGTACACAGAACAAAATTGCCGATTAACAGCCTCACGATAATAGATCTAGCCGTCCGCCGGAAAAAAAAACCACCGACGAGTACGCTTAGCAATTTACAATGGCAGACGAAACTCTGCCAACTGAACGCCACGCTCGCGTCTGTTACGGAGTAGGAAAATATTCATCATTAACTGCACCTAATAACTTCCGATGATTGCTCCTTCTGTAACTCAATCGCACAAATCTTGCGTGCTCTTCCTCGAGCTGGCGGCCGTGGTGGCGGCGCCGGTTCTAGATCTAGGGTTTCGGCAGCCTCCACTTCGGTGGATGGTGGTGCTTTTGCTTAACTCTTCTGGGAGTTTGCAGGCGGTTCGTTCTCCCTCGTCGGTGGTCGCGGTGGGTGCGGTGGAAGATGGGTGGCGCTGTCGTTCTCGTCTCCGGCGTGAGACGGCGATGGCGGCGTGGTGGCAGCTCGAAGCCGATGCTCCTTCAACGGCCAGAATTCTGGCGCCTGCGTCAGATGGCTCCTGCGGCATCTCAACGCGGTTGTTCGAGCTGGCTGCTCCGGTGCGAGGTGAGGCCGCTTTCTTCTTCTCCTGCGGCGTGCCGCTGGCGCTTGAAGACGGTGTGCTGCTCGGTGGATCCGTGTCCGCTGTGTGTGGATTCGATCTTGTCTCTGTTCGTGCGTGTGTGTGCTCCTTTTCTTGTTGATCTTGTACACGAACTCCCTGTCAAAAAAAATCTTGCCATCGCCGTTCTGCGCCGCCGCCTCCACGCGTGTCTACCCACGCCATTAAGACGCATCCTGCAGCGCGACGCCGTCCCGGTGCACATCACGCACCACCCCCATCGGGCCCTCTCCACCGGCGCGCCTCCTCCCTACCGGCGTGCCGCCGCCGGCCGTCCTCCTGACCGTTCTGCACCCTCGCCGTTCTGCGCCGCCGCATCCACATGTGTCTACCCACGTCCACCGACTCCGGCGAGGACATCTGCTTCAGCCCCGCTTGAGTTCCTCCTCCGGGGAGGTCACTCTGTGCGCTCCCGTGCCTCCCTGCAGGCGTCCGTAAAGAAGAGGCTGGAGCGCGCATCGGCGCTCTGACGCGGCTAGGTTCCCCGAGACTGATGGTGGCGCCCATGGTGGATACTTGGAGCCGCCCTTCGGCATCTCGCGCCGCGGATACACGCCCATGCTCCACTCTCGCATCTTCTCTGAGAACGAGAAGCACATGGACACTACCTGCAAGGTAACCCACGCTTTGGAGCGTCCAGATCATTTCCTAATTACGGTTCAACTCTAGGATACCCAAACTAGAGAATTATGACTCAAATTCATTCAGTGTGCAAGCAAATTTGATTACTCGACAATTCGTTAAATGTTGAATAGAAAATTAAAATGCTGAATCATAGATATACTGGGTTGGTAAATACTGATTTGAATGCCAACCATGATGGAATATGGATGATAACTTTGATATATGTGTCCAGGTGTGTTTATTTATGTGCATCGTCACAAATAAGAGCATTCTGTTTCATCTGCAGTTCACAGTTAGTATGCGATTCAAGTGAATATTTATTGTGCAACAATGGTGTAGTGAACCGGCCAAGCTCTAGACAATGATTGTAACCCTTCTATGGTTTAATATATTTTCTCTTCCTCGCAACAAAATAAAAATTGGCCAAGGTAAATGCAAAAAGTTGGAATAATAACTTGGGAACATTTGCTATAGGACACAATCCAGCGGTGTGTTGTGGTTTTCTATAGCAATTTTTCTGTAATAACTTTGATACAAATATGCTTGCTGGCTGATCTTGGACCAGTATATTTTGCTATTTTTGTGCCGTAACGACCCCAAGTACCATGTCAGTCTTATCTGTACTTTCTGTATCAATACAACTCTTTGTTTATGAATTAGCAGGAGTATGTTGAGATCTCGAGTATGTTTGGTCTTCACCGCCTGCTCCTGCTAAAATGAATACATGGAAGATCTGAGAATTATTATTACTGTCCACACATCACAAACATCTGTGCTCCTATGAAATCTGCTATAATGGGAAAATCTTACAGGATGGTGTAGATGGTGTCAAGGTAAGTAAAGTGCTGGGGCTATTAGAACGTTGGTGGATTCACATTACCCATGGACAGTTTGATATTCGGTGCCAATTTTGAAATCACATAATGATTTTACATATCATTGGTTTCACTGTGCGACTTTGATTATGTTTACCATTTTATAACTTGATTGATGAGCTTGGATGAGGCTGATTGTTCGTTCTATGGAGTACAGTTGAAGTGTTTCAGCTGCGAGTATGAAGTGCATACTCGATCCTACAAAACTCAATTCAAATGTAGAATCACTATATGAACCTAAAAAAAATGGAAAATGAGTACAGAAATGAAGATGAGTCTGAAGTGTTGATAGCGTTGTATTTCATTTTCTTCTCTCACAAAGGTTTTATTGTTCAAGTGATCTTCTCGAGTTATAATATGAGCTCTGTTAATTTTGCAGGGAAATTTCGAGCTATATTGATCATAAACATGGTGATTACAGTCAAGAGATATATCTGAGTACCTCATCTATTCTTGATAAGATATTATAAGCTCATTTTCTATGTAATTTAACGTAACCATGTTGTGCCTATTCCTTCCAGCAGCTACTTGTAGATCTGCATGGCGATATCTCTCTTGCTGAATTTATGTCACTTTAATATTTTATAATTGGCGAGTACTTGCAAAATCTAAGAAAAATATGTAGAGACTGTAACATGTGAATCCACATTTTTCAGATCAGATGCATTGTCTATATTCTAAAATCCACATGTGAATTGTATGTCAAATCAATTGATCTTTCTCTGCGGGAGTTTGGTGTATTGTGCTTTTTAGTTTTCGAAAACTTTCTAACGGGAGTAAGCATTAGAAAAGGTCACATATATGTACATAGCCATGTATTTTTCCTGGTCTTGGAAACTATGTTAACAATATTAGTAAAACGTGGGAGCAAATGTTCAATCTTTTTGTTGTGTTTGATCATGTTTTTGTATTTTTGTTACTGTCACGTTGATATGAACATGCAACGCACATCTCCAAAATTCGGAGATACACATCTTCAAAATTTTAATTTATTGATAATTATTTTGAAGACGTGCATTGCACGTGCAAAGCAACTAGTTTGTTAAAAAATGTTTAATTTTTGAAAATGGTTCATATTTGAAAAATGTTCATTTTTTTAAAATGGTTCAGATAAACAAAATGTGCAAAATTCAAAAATGGTTCAGGTTTGAAAAATGTTTAGAATTAAAAATGGTTCCGATTTAAAAAATGTTCAAAATTAAAAAATAGTTGACATTTGAAAACTGTTCAAAATTCAAAAAATGGTTCATGAACATTTTTTCGAAGTCGTGAATCATTTTCAAATTCATGAACTTTTTTAAAATTCAGAAAAATTAAAATCACAAACCATTTTCAAGTTCATGAACCATTAAAAAATTCATGAATATTTTTTTTGGTTTGTACGATGGCGTGTGAACCGAAATCGTTGTATTGTATGCTCGCTCAACCACAGAAGCCTGAACGAGTAAAACAGTTCTGGGCCAAGCCCACGAAGGATTGTTTTCACCTACGGGGTATACACCCGCGAACCAGCGCAAAGAGAGCTGGATAGAAGCTCCCGAATCTCGGCCCAGTCGACATTCTCCGCTCGTGTGGATTCAAACCATCGGAGTTTGTTGACGTCACTGTCAGACATGGACGCATCAGGAGGAGAGCAGATTTTGCCGATCGCCCAAATCCAAACTAACCAGCCTAGCTTATGCACATCGATTTACTCAAGCAAAAAAACCCCACAAAAATACACATACACACACCATGTATTATGCTTTGCTTCCTTGGAGCTACTACTGCTGCCTTTCACTCTCTCTGCGTCAAATCCTCACAGACATGCACTTTCCCCTCCTTCCTGCTACAGGGCAGCGAAGGCGATTTCTTGGACTCGCTCGTCACCGCGCTCTCGCCGCCGCGGATCCGCGGGATCTCTCGCCCCCCGTCCGCTCCGGCGGCGGGTGGGTGGGGGATCCCCGGATCCCTCCGTGTATATAGAGTAGGGGTGTGGGGGCTTCCGCCGGCGGCGCTGTGGGGGCGGTGGTGCGGTCGGTGGATCTTTGGTGTCGGCGTCCTTCCCCTCCGGCAGTGGAGCTCCGGTGGGGCCTCGTTGCTCGGGCGTCGTCCTCGCCGTGCTCGCAGATCTTTGGATCTGCCGTGCGCGGCCTCCTTCTCCTGCTGCTGCGGTGCGGCGGCGCGGGAGTTGTCTCGCTCGTCCAGGGCGGGGCGGGTTCTTCAGCTTCTTCCAGCGGCGGTTTCGATGGCGGCTGAGGCAAGGCGGGGAAGCGGTGCCAGGGGGGCGCCTGCCCGACGCGTTCATCGACAAGAGGCCCGGCGCGGCGCGGCGGGCAGTCTCGGCGACGTCTCTCAAGGGTTTGAATGTGCCCAGGCAGTGGTAAGGTGGTTGCTGGCCTTCGTCTCCTTCGCCGGTGGAGCTGCGGCTCTCGTTTCTGGCTCGGATCCCTCCTCGTATTGTTGTTCTTCGTTGTTCTTTAATCTATGTACTTTGTATGTGGATGTTTGGTGAATATATGTGGGAGTTGGATGTGTCAAAAAAAAAAAAATCCTCACAGACATCGGAGTCCCAAGAACTCTGCATCAATCAATCAACCAACCCATCCTTAATTACTTCAGAGTCCTTCATTTTTCAACATCGCTGCATAGATAATCAAGTCCCATTTCTTTAAGTCGCTCAATGCTAAGCAGTATTTGTATTACTCCCTCCGTCCCAAAATAACTGTCTTAGATTTGTCAAAAAGTGGATGTATCTAGACATGAAACAAGTATAGATACATTCACTTTTAGACAACTTTGAGACACTTATTTTGGGACGGAGGAAGTATATGATTAAACAGTCACTCGGCTAGGAGAGTTAATCAGCACATAAACAAAGCAAGTCGGGCTCCGTCGCCGTCACGCGCGCATCCTCCCTGCTTGGGAGTAATTAATTAATGTGCATGCTCACTCACACGCCCCGTACGTCAAGGCGTCAACTAATCGATACCACCCAAAACAACAAAACCCTATATACCCTTCGCGCGTCTCTAAATAGATATATCTTGTCTTTTGCCATGGCCAAATTTGTGTTGTACTCCCTCCGTTCCAAATTACTTGACTTAGTTTTGTCCAAATACGGATGTATCTAGACACTAAACAAGTATAGATACATCCGTATTTGGACAAACCCAAGTCAAGTAATTTGGAACGGAGGGAGTATAAAGCTTTTTTCATGGACGACAATTAGTCCGACCAGGAGACCCGTTGCAACGTGTCGAGGAACGCTATTAGTTTCGCGTTGTTTCTTTTGG
Organism: Poa pratensis; assembly: GCA_947311845.1. Classification (NCBI taxonomy): domain Eukaryota; kingdom Viridiplantae; phylum Streptophyta; class Magnoliopsida; order Poales; family Poaceae; genus Poa; species Poa pratensis. The sequence goes on from CAMZMU010000087.1 coordinate 3,327,439, forward strand.
TAATTCATGTGGTTGCGGAACACACCGGCCATTTCGATGGGCAGTGCGTGTTACGACATTCTAGCCAAAACATGTTTGAAAACAGCTCAATCGGCCAGTTCATCTTTGACTGGATGGTTCGTTTGTAGGCAATGAATAAAAATGAACTGGCTCATTTTTATAGTTTGACTTGTAATTCATGTGTTTCCGAAAATTCTAGCCATGCCGAGGGACGGGCCATGCCTCACAAGTCTAGCCAAGGGTGATCGAAAATGGTCCAAACACAAACCATTGTAACGTACCGCCAGACGCCAGTTCATCTTTGACTGGCTGGTTTGTTGTATCGTAGCCAATGAATGAGAATGAACCGGCTCATTTTTATGTGTTGAATCGTAATTCACGTGTTTTAGGAAATTTTGGCCATGCCGAGGGACGGGGCGTGCCCCACAGGTGTAGCTAAGGGTGGTTGAAAACGGTCCAAACGCAAACCGTCGTAACGTATCGCCAGCCCATCTTTGACCGACTTGTTTGTACCGTAATCAATGAGGCGAAATGAGCATGCTCTCTAATTACTGTCGATTTCGAACACCCCAAATGTGGGTACCATATCATCATGAAAAAAAAGAGCAAAAACTACATAATTATATTCACACCTTAATAATAAATAAAAACTGTTTGGGTTAGAGCATCTCCAAGCGGAGCCCCCAAATTGAAAGAGCATGGTGCCCCCATGTGTGGTTTTGGTAATTAATGACAATCCTTATGGACTAATGTGTGCATTGATATATCCTTAGATCTTGTCCAAAGAAAAAGGTTGGAGTTCATGTGTTGTACTCTAGAAGATTATAAGATGACCAAGATCTTATTAAATGGTTTATATGAAGAATGGTCATGTATAGAGTTGAGCATATTACAAGCATGTCTTGAAGAATGAGATGGCGTGGATATTCATGTTCACCTTCAAGACATCATCTTTGTGAAGAGAGAAGGAAAGATACAAGTTGATCAAGGCTAAGTGCAAAGAATGGATTCAAGTGATCAACACACAAAGCTACATGTTGTACCATGTGGGATCTTGTGATCCAATGGTATGGTAAGCAATTGTCTATATAGCTTTGTGAACTAACCCATATACATGTGTGTGTGTGGAGTATCTATGTGGGGTTAGGTATCTTCCCATGGGCATGCATCAAAGGAAGATTCATATAGCCCATGGCGGATGACGTCAAGCGGTGGTCGTCATCAAGATAATGGCCAAGTGAAGATGTTCCTAAAAGTGGCTCTCCCATATTGTGTATGGGGGAGCATTTCACAAGTCTTCATCAAGCGGAGCGCAATCAAGAAAGGTGATCCAACTTGAGGTGATCAAGATCGTCATCATCTAGCTCAAGTGGATTGCGCAAGGCAAAGGTATGACCTTGATAGGGTTTCTATTTTACCGGTCTCATGGTGTTAGTAAGAGACCGGATTATAGGATAGATGCCACACTTTCAAGAGGGGCTCTCGAATAGTAACTTGATCGTATCATTCGGAGAGAGCTCAAACCTTTGCATACTTGGCATCATCTTTCTTGGTTCTTATTTGGCTTTCTCCATGTGTGGTTTTAGAGCTTGTCATGATCTTCACAAGCTCAAGTTCATCAAAAACGGATTTCGTATGGAAAACTTATTGCGTTTTTGGTGTTGGAGGTTTTACCGGTGTTCTATTTTCGAGAGGTTTAACCTTTCCACATTTGGTTTTATGATTCATTGTTGGACATGATGTTTCTCTGTATATCTTGATGAGCTCGTTGTTGTGATTCCAACGAGCCAAAGATCATCAAAAACGGAGTCCGGATGCAAAAGATATTGTCGTTTTGGTGTTTGTGTTCCTGCTGTTTTCAAGGGGCGGTAGTACCGCCCGAGGTACCGCCGGAGCAAACAGAAGCTGTTTTCAGCGGTACCAAAAGCGGTAGTACCGCCGGGGCGGTAGTACCGCTACCCGGGGCGGTAGTACCGCTGCCTGGAGCCGTTTTCTCCCGTTTTCTTGTCCTAACTTCCTAGGGGGGCGGTAGTACCGCTGGGTCTAGCGGTAGTACCGCCCCGGCGCGAATCTGCACCCAACGGTTGGATATTTGGGTGACCTATTTAAGGGGCCTTCTTCCCCAATGGTTCCCCAACCTTTCTTGCAAGTTTTGCCCTCCATTGTTGACCTCCAAAAGCTTGCTTTCTCTCAATCCCTCCAATGATTCTTGCTCATTCTTGAGGGAAACAAGAGAGGAGATCTAGATCTACATCTCCACCAATCAATCTCTCCTCTAAGTGAGGGGAGCATATTGGATCTAGATCTTGGGATTCATTTGTTGCTTCCTTGCTCTTCCTCTCATCTTCCTCCATAGCATTAGTTGCTTTGGTGGGATTTGAGAGTGAATTGCTTTGAGCACTTCTTGTGTTCTTGCCATTGCATTAGGTGCATCGGTTTGAGTTCTCCACGGTGATTCGTGGAGTTGAAGTTTGAGAAGCTCATTACTCTTTGTGGTTCTCGTTGCATCTTGGGTTGTTGTAACCCTAGGTGCCTTTGTGAGTTCGGAGGAAGTCCGAGGCATTGTTGGGAGGCTCCAACTCATTGTGGAGTTCCCCGACCTTTGTATCGGTTTGGTCAACGCCTTCAAGTCGACCTCATAGTGGAACGAGCCAATCCCTCACGGGTGAAGCTCACGGAGAATAGGGTGAGCACATCGTGCTATTGGAGTGCCTAGGAGGCTCCACACCCCTCCAACGTAGACGTACTTCCATTGGGAAGGAACTACGGGAAACATCTCCTCGTGTCCACTTTGCGGTTACTTCTATACCCAAACCTTTACTTATGCATTTACCTTTGTGATAGCCATCGAGCTTGAAGTTATCTATATTGCTATCACTTAGTTGTTAATCTTGCTTAGCATAAGTTGTTGGTGCACATAGGTGAACCTAGCTTGTTTAGGTTTTGTGCTTGATAAATTAAACGCTAGTTTTATTCCGCATTTATTCAAGCCTAAACCGTAATTATTTTAAAACGCCTATTCACCCCCCTCTAGGCGACATCCTCGTTCTTTCAATTGGTATCAGAGCCAGGCTCTCTTTTATTAGGCTTCACCGCCTTGAGAGTAAAGATGTCGTTTAGAGACTTAGCAAATGATCCCACTTTCATATTCGATGGCACAAATTATGATGTTTGGAAAATTCGCATGCTTAATCTTTTTCGGGTGTATGGCCCAAAAATGGAGAGAATTGTAGATATGGATTTTCCTCCTCCAAAGGATCTCCAAAAGTTATCTTTAGAGGATGAGGAAAACTCTTATCTCAATTCTCTAGTATCTCATGCTATTGTTGGTGTTTTGAGCAATGTAGTTCTTGAGTCAATCATGCCTTTTCGGAATGCTCATGATTTATGGACAAAGCTTCAAGACAAATATGATGTGTCCAATATTATTGAGGATGATTGTTCTCCCTCCACTTCCGGGCGTGATGAGTTCTCAACTTCCTCTACTTCACCAACATGTGGTAAGCCACAACCTAATGAGATGGTGAGTAGTGGTAGACTTTGCAACAATGGTAGTAAACTTACTATTGATGATTCTTTGCCTCAACATTGTTGCAATGATCTACCTTTGGACTTAAACACATCTAGCACCATTCATGCTTTACATGCTTGTGTTGATAGTCCTTGCATATCATGTGGAAATTGTTTGTCTAAATCTCATGATGATATGCTTGCTTTATCTTGTTGCCATACTACAAATGTGTGTTTCCTCTATTCCGTTGGTCACTAACATTGTAGAGGAAACCCAACTTCCTATGGAACAAGATGTGTACTTGAGTGGTGCCTCAAGTAATGTTTCATCTTCATCGACCATCTTTTGCCTTATGGCTAAGGAGTCAAAGGTATCTCCTACTTTGAACCCCATTGAATCTAAAGTGATGATGTTAATAATGAAGAGAATGATATTGTTGATTCTCTAAATAAGAAAGGTGAAATTGTCTTTCTTGCTTTGAGTAAAAATAAAAATGCTCGCTCTAACTTCATGGAAATCATGGCTAATGCTATTGAGGTCAATAAACTTATTTATGAGCATGAGGACACCATTGTGGAAATGGAAGGTCGTGAGCAAGGCTACACCGATGAGATCGGGGATCTTTCTATTGCTCTTAATGAAGAGCAAGAGCGTAGAAGGATCCTTGAGGAAAAACTTTGTAGTCTTGAGGAATCTTATAGTTTAGACTTTTCTAAATTAAGAGAAGATCATGCTCTTGCTCTTTCTAATGTCCTCAAATCTAAAAATGATGATGCTTGTGCTACTAACTCTACTTATTGTGAAGCATCCATATTAAAGGAGAATGTTGAGCTAAGGGCTCAACTTGAGTTGCTAACAAGCAATTATAGGAAATTGGAAGAAAGTCATGAAAAGCTCTCGAGCTCTCATAATGATCTTCTAGTCTCCCATGATCGGCTAAAGTTAGCTCATGAGGCTACTTCAACTAAGGTAACATCTTGTGAGCCTCATGTGGACAATGGCACAACTTCTACTCGAAATGTTATATTGTGTGCTAGTCCTAGTAGTTCATCCACTCATGATATTTTACACTTGTGATGAATTGCTTTCCATGCCTTGTTGCTCTAACAATGAAGCTTCTACTTCCTCTAGTACTTGTGTTGTTACTAACCATGTAGAGGAGATAAAAGAGCTCAAGGCCAAGTCACTTCTTTGAAGAAAGACTTGGAAAAGCGTCATGTTGGGAAGTCGGCACTTGACAATATGTTGAGTGTGCAAAAATCTCCCAATGACAAGAGTGGACTTGGATTCAACTCCGATGTTAAGAAGTCCAACTTAAGAAGAAGCACAAGACCATCAAGAAGAAGGGCCTAGAACAAGTAAAAGATTCGGCCAAGATTGTTTGCTTCAAGTGCAAGATTGAAGGGCATCATGTGAGATCTTGCCCAATGAAGAAGAAGCATTAAGTGAGAAGCAACAAGGGAAGCGGCCTCAAGTTCATACTCAAGTATCCAACGTTGAAGAAAGGCCACTTCCCAAGGAGAATCAAGCTAAACTTCTCAAGTTGAGAAATCAACTAAGAAGAAAGGTGGAAGTAGATGTTGCTATCTATGCGCGAGAAGGGACATCTTGCTTCTTCATGCACTAACGGTACCTTATCCAACCCAATCATAATTGATGATGTTTACTCTCTTGAGAAGGATAAGGTTGGCAATGTGTTTGCCAAATTTGTTGGTACTCAAAGTGGTGTCAAGAAAAGAACCATTTGGGTGGCCAAGCCTATTGTGACTAACCTCTTAGGACCCAACTTGGTTGGGGACCAACAAGCTAAAACTTGATCAATAGGTGTTGTTGGAGGGCTTTGGAGACTTGGCTACATTATGAAGAATTAAGGGATCTTCATCAATCATATTCTCAAGCCAAGTCATTTGGATTTTCATATCTCTATCTTATATCCAACGTGCCTCCTTGCGGTAACGTGTATTTAAATTATATATACATTGAAAGTTGCTTGCCCCTTGCATGTGTTTGGTTTTGTACCTTGCATGTGTTTGACTATGATGTGCCTACCACTTACCTATCTTGAGTAATCTAGTGTGTGTATGTTGGTTTGCACATCATGGTTGTGTGTGTTTGTGTTGAGCCTCTATTGCTTCTTGTTTTATCTTAATTGGCTCTTGTGATAGTTTAATGGACTTTCCCATTTTGGGGAGTGATATGCTTTCGGCACGTCACAATCCTAAAAATGTGTATACATGAGGAATACCACTTAGTGTTGATATATCAATATTATCTAGTCTCTATGTGGTATGTCATGCTCATGAGAAATTCGAATTCTAAATGTCCATTAACTATCTCTATTTGGTTTTTTTTGCCTCTTGTTGAAAACAAATGGATTATCACATTATGGGGGAGTAATAAGCATTGTGCATATTACGAACCTAGAAAATGTGAACAAGTGAGGTTTTGCCACTTAGAATTGATATTGTAAATTATCTTGTTCCTATGTGGCATGTTTCTCAAACAAGTTCCATATTTGCCTATTCGCTCTTGCTTTGAGAATATGATCTTGAATATCTTTGTCATTTACCACCGAGAATTATCTCCATACATTACTTGTCTTTACAAGTGATAATCTTATTTGTGGTAAAGTATATTGATCATATTTCATTGGTCTTTGCTCTTAATTGCCTTATTTATTGCCAAGGATTAGTTTTGATCAAACTTTCTTTTGTCTTCCTTGACCTTTGGATCCTCTTGCTCTACTCATGTTGTTTTGTTTTCCTTAAAATAGGAAAAGCCGTGATCCCATTCTTGTGCATTTACATTCAAAGTCATACTTCTAAGATAATGCACTATTCTTGGGGGAGCTATCCTATTTTGAGTAGAACACCATTTTTAAATTGGTATTGGATCTTATTGCTTTTCTTGAACATGACTAGTGTTTGAATAATATATTTGGAGTGTATGATCCCATTTGTGTGCATTTTGCATTCCAATGCAAGATCATAAATAATGCACAAATCTTGGGGGAGCTATCCTATATGCTTTAGAACATTATTTGTCTTCAATTGCTACTTGATCTATTTTAAATTGGTGTTTGAGCCCGATGACATGTCTCGTGGAAAGACAAACCTTTTTGTCTTGGTACTTTGTGCCATCATAGAAAGTGTAGAGGGTTTGGTCTATTTGTTGGAATCTTTCTCTCTTTGGGAGTTAGTTATCTCATTCCTTGATATATCTTTCATTTGGTATCTCTTCTTTGGTATCTTTCTCAATCATGTGTTGATTTGGGTTTTGATATAATTTGGACAATTCTCTTGCATGTCACACTTTGGTGTGCCTTCTTGGTATTCTTTGTATTTTGTCCAAATCGTGTCTTCTTTGGTTCTTGAAGGTCTTGACATGCATATTTACTTCATGTATATATTATGGCATGTTTACTTTCTTTGATCCAATATATCGGGTAAACTCCACCGAATCCTAAATCGGCTAAGATGTGCATGAAATTCAATTTCATATCCATATGCACATATTCATGTGGAGTTTGTCCATGTATTGTAGTTTCCTAACTACTTCGGACCCAATATGTTTGGGGACCATTTTGTACTTGAATTGTGTTTTAGGTACTTCGGAGATGCATTGGATGCCTTGTCTCATTCATAAGGAAGGTGCTCTCACCATGTGCTTATTGAAGCCAAGCTATGATGATCGTGATTGCTAAATCTTCTACATCACCAATGCCATCTCGGTAACAAGTATCTACCTCATGCATACATTTCTTGCATTCAACCTTGTGTAGGTTGCATCTTGGCATGATTTTTTTGTTCCTTGTGATACTTGTTTCCTTCTCAAAGCATCCAACTATCACTTTTCCCTTGTGGATATTTGTGATGCCTTTGATGCGTTTGTGTTGGAAGTCTATTTATATCCTTTAAGATAAATTTGAGCTATGTGCTATGCTTTTAAGCAAAGATCTTAATGGTGTATATATGACTTCCTCTTGGGTATCATGTTCTTCTCTTTAGTAACTATTTTGTGTGTACATGTTTCTTTGTGGATGTATATCATATGATTGTTATCTACTTAGAAATCTATACACATGAGAAATGTTACATCGCAAATTGATATCCTATTTCCTTGGTGTCCACCTCTTTTATGTTTTTGGATCTTTTGGTGGCTCCGGAAAATATTTGCCTTATGAGTGCTTGCCTTTTTTTGGATCTTGTGCACTCATTTTTGTCGGTTGTGTGTGTTGAAATGACATGCTTTGCTCCTTGCTTATCATTCCTTTGAGACTATGGTGATGCTAATGCTCACCTATGATGTACTCTTATAAAAGGCTTTGCTATGTCACACACATCATTTGGTTGAGTCAAAATCTTTTAAATGTTCTCGCATTTGGATTTTTGTCGGTCTTCTTTTGATGCTCAACCATGATTGTTGCAAGTGTTATGCCTTGTTTTATATACATTCTCTCTTGCACATGTTTTGTGTTTCAAAGGATTATGGGGGAGTGATGATTCCATCTTTGTGTATGTGGTACTCAAATACAATTTCTAAATAGTACATGATATTGGGGAGCTCCTCTATTTTCTCTCGAAACATTGTTTTGTTCAAATCATAAAATCTTTTGTTCAATTGGATTTGGGTTCTTTGATTGCATGTTTCATTCGTTGATACCCTTTTCACCATATCATCCTTTTGCAATCTTTGGATCCTCAATATAATTTGATCTCCCTCAATCTATTCGTCATTGAATATGTGCATTTGATTTCACTCATATCTTGAGAAATGCATACTTTATGGGGGAGCTCTTATTATATTGGCCTTCTAAAAATTTCACCCATTTCGGCAATGGATGCCAATGGGGGAGAAGTTTAGAGGGTTTAAGGGAATTTGGTTTTATGCTTTGGTTTCGTTCTTAAGCATTTGCCTTTCATGCTCATGCATCCTTGCTTTTCCTTTGCATGGTTGCTTAATTCATTATATAAACCCTCGTAAAAGGGATTGTCATCAATTACCAAAATGGGGGAGATTGAAAGAGCATGGTGCCCCATGTGTGGTTTTGGTAATTAATGACAATCCTTATGGACTAATGTTTGCATTGATATATCCTTAGATCTTGTCCATAGGAAAAGGTTGGAGTTCATGTGTTGGACTCTAGAAGATTATAAGATGACCAAGATCTTATTAAAGGTTTATATGAAGAATGGTCATGTATAGAGTTGAGCATATTACAAGCATGTCTTGAAGAATAGATGGCGTGGATATTCATGTTCACCTTCAAGACATCATCTTTGAAGAGAGAAGGAAAGATACAAGTTGATCAAGGCTAAGTGCAAAGATGGATTCAAGTGATCAACACACAAAGCTACATGTTGTACCATGTGGGATCTTGTGATCCAATGGTATGGTAAGCAATTGTCTATATAGCTTTGTGAACTAACCCATATACATGTGTGTGTGGAGTATCTATGTGGGGTTAGGTATCTTCCCATGGGCATGCATCAAAGGAAGATTCCATATAGCCCATGGCGGATGACGTCAAGCGGTGGTCGTCATCAAGATAATGGCCAAGTGAAGATGTTCCTAAAAGTGGCTCTCCCATATTGTGTATGGGGGAGCATTTCACAAGTCTTCATCAAGCGGAGCGCAATCAAGAAAGGTGATCCAACTTGAGGTGATCAAGATCGTCATCATCTAGCTCAAGTGGATTGCGCAAGGCAAAGGTATGACCTTGATAGGGTTTCTATTTTACCGGTCTCATGGTGTTAGTAAGAGACCGGATTATAGGATAGATGCCACACTTTCAAGAGGGGCTCTCGAATAAGTAACTTGATCGTATCGTTCGGAGAGAGCTCAAACCTTTGCATACTTGGCATCATCTTTCTTGGTTCTTATTTGGCTTTCTCCATGTGTGGTTTTAGAGCTTGTCATGATCTTCACGGCAAGCTCAAGTTCATCAAAAACGGATTTCGTATGGAAAACTTATTGCGTTTTTGGTGTTGGAGGTTTTACCGGTGTTCTATTTTCGAGAGGTTTAACCTTTCCACATTTGGTTTTATGATTCATTGTTGGACAATGATGTTTCTCTGTATATTCTTGATGAGCTCGTTGTTGTGATTCCAACGAGCCAAAGATCATCAAAAACGGAGTCCGGATGCAAAAGATATTGTCGTTTTGGTGTTTGATGTTCCTGCTGTTTTCTAAGGGGCGGTAGTACCGCCCGAGGTACCGCCGGAGCAAACAGAAGGCTGTTTTCAGCGGTACCAAAAGCGGTGGTACCGCCGGGGCGGTAGTACCGCTACCCGGGGCGGTAGTACCGCTGCCTGGAGCCCGTTTTCTACCCGTTTTCTTGTCCTAACTTCCTAGGGGGGCGGTAGTACCGCTGGGTCTAGCGGTAGTACCGCCCCGGCGCGAATCTGCACCCAACGGTTGGATATTTGGGTGACCTATTTAAGGGGCCTTCTTCCCCAATGGTTCCCCAACCTTTCTTGCAAGTTTTGCCCTCCATTGTTGACCTCCAAAAGCTTGCTTTCTCTCAATCCCTCCAATGATTCTTGCTCATTCTTGAGGGAAACAAGAGAGGAGATCTAGATCTACATCTCCACCAATCAATCTCTCCTCTAAGTGAGGGGAGCATATTGGATCTAGATCTTGGGATTCATTTGTTGCTTCCTTGCTCTTCCTCTCATCTTCCTCCATAGCATTAGTTGCTTTGGTGGGATTTGAGAGTGAATTGCTTTGAGCACTTCTTGTGTTCTTGCCATTGCATTAGGTGCATCGGTTTGAGTTCTCCACGGTGATTCGTGGAGTTGAAGTTTGAGAAGCTCATTACTCTTTGTGGTTCTCCTTGCATCTTGGGTTGCTTGTAACCCTAGGTGCCTTTGTGAGTCTCGGAGGAAGTCCGAGGCATTGTTGGGAGGCTCCAACTCATTGTGGAGTTCCCAACCTTTGTGTATCGGTTTGGTCAACGCCTTCAAGTCGACCTCATAGTGGAACGAGCCAATCCCTCACGGGTGAAGCTCACGGAGAATAGGGTGAGCACATCGTGCTATTGGAGCGCCTAGGTGGCTCCACACCCCTCCAACGTAGACGTACTTCCATTGGGAAGGAACTACGGGAAACATCTCCTCGTGTCCACTTTGCGGTTACTTCTATACCCAAACCTTTACTTATGCATTTACCTTTGTGATAGCCATCGAGCTTGAAGTTATCTATATTGCTATCACTTAGTTGTTAATCTTGCTTAGCATAAGTTGTTGGTGCACATAGGTGAACCTAGCTTGTTTAGGTTTTGTGCTTGATAAATTAAACGCTAGTTTTATTCCGCATTTATTCAAGCCTAAACCGTAATTATTTTAAAACGCCTATTCACCCCCCCTTCTAGGCGACATCCTCGATCTTTCACAAATCCACCCCAAACGTCCGGGCGGACAGCCCGGACGGGGTTTGGCCCAAAAATCGCAACCCAACGACGGCCCCTATAGCGGCCCCAAACGACCGGACGGTCCGGCACACCCCAAACCCAGCACAAAACTGGGGCGGTTTGGGGGCGCCCGGACGCGCCCGGACGCGTCCGCGCCCTCACTCGCTGACAGTGGGACCCTCCCTTGACCGGCCTACCGGAGCCTACCGGAGGGGAGGATCTAGCCTTTGACCGGCGCCGGCATTCATGGCGGAGCGGCCAGGGGCAGCGGCCAACCCCCAACTACCCGCATTCATGGCGGTCCGGACACCACTATATCTACCGGCGACGCCGGAACCCTAATCCACATCCACATCCGCCGCCGGAACCCTAGTTCATCCACATCCACCATGCCTCGCCGCCTCCCCACCATCTTCGCCAGGATGACGGCGGAAAAGCTGAGGCAGCAGGCCCAAATCCGAGCTCAGGCTGAGGCGGATGCGGCGGCGGAGGCGGATTCGGAGTCGTCGGCCGTCGGATACTTCATGGTCTCCGACGACGCCGAGATCGTCGACATCACCGGCTCGGAGTTCATCCAGGATGAGGATGGGAGGATGCGCGTCCGCGCGGAGGCGGAGCACGAAGCCCGACGCGCGGCGGCGGAGGCGGCGGTCGAACGGCAGGCGGCGGCCTGCGCGGCCGAAGCGCTTCACAGCCGGGCGGAGGCGGCGGCCGAAGCGCATCGCGCCCGGGTACGCGCTGCGACGGAGCGGTGGAGAGCTCAGGCGGAGGCGGAAGAGGGCCGGATCCGCGAGGAGGCGCTGCGCAACGACGATGCGGCGGAGCACCGTGCGGCGGAGGCGGCGGACCGCCTCTTCATGAGGCAGATGAGGAACCGCTCCGGGTTCCTCGACAAGCAGTTCGAGGCGGAGGCGGCGATTCGTGAAGGCCGCCCTTACGCCGGGGCCTCCTCCTCCTCTTCGTTCGGGTTCTTCTCCGACTCCGAGCAGGGTTCTTGCCCGGCTCCGGCCGGCAGTGCGGGACGGGGCGGCTCCGCCGGCGCAGCGGCAACGGTCATCGTCCTCTCCGATGACGAGTAGGGAGATTCTAGCGTAGCAAGGCGGATGCAATGCAAGTTTCCATTCTAGTGTAGCAAATGCGGACGTGTTGCATGCCTTTATAGTAATATGTCAACTAGAAAAGAGGAGTGTGGTTGTAGGAGCATGTTTTTAGGGGTTGTACGGTCACCCTCCGCGGACGCGTCCGGATGCGTCCGGGCGCAGTATGTGGTCCGATTTTGGGGGGTGCGGTTGGAGATGCTCTTATAGTGCTAAAAAATGGTCCGATTGTTCTGTCCACTGCATAGACTACTTAGTGACTTAGACTAGCCATAGTGGGAGTATCATACACTAGTATCATGCATAGTCTATGTTACCAGTTCCATAGTGGATAGTAACATATTTGTGGTATCATATACTAGTGTATTTATTAAGTTGCACACACATCTTGTCTTGGAATCCGTTATATTACGGTATCTACCAACGTGATATGCATGATACGTTACTATGGCTAGTCTTAGTGTACCTGTAGTTCAGGTAGTAGCACAAAACAGCTTACCTAACCATGATATGCATCGATCGCTGTTTAAGTCCAAGCCACGTCGGCGGCGTTGGCATCACAAAGTCCAACCATCCCAACCAACTCTTCTTCCTTCCTGTGAACGCGACGCCAGGCGACTGCGGTGGGCCCCAGCGTCAGCGACACGGCCACGGCCACGGCCACGGCCACGTGTCGTGCCCCCGTGGCACGTCAATCCTGCCGCTGAAGTTTTCTTCCCTCTAGAAAACAAAGCCAAACGAAAAGAACCAGGAAAAGAAAAGTTGCTACCAGTGCGAAGAGGATCTTTCTCAGCTACCTACGCCGTCACCGGTTTACAGCGAATGATACGTGGGCCCGAGCGGACCGTGGTCCCACTGGCAGCGTGATTAGGGTAGAGGTGGTCGGGTGAGAAGATAATGTTCGACGGTCCTCTTCTCCACTCAGCAGGCGGCGCACTCTTGCAGAAAAACCCCTCAGGATTCCGCACCCTGACAAAGCACTACCCCCTCTCTCCCTCCACAGAGGAGAGGAGAGGCGCACCGGAGCTCTGCTCGGCTCGGCGGAGGAAGCCCAGGACCTCACACCCCAGGCGCCGGCTATCCCTCCCTCCCTCCCTACGGATTCCGGTAAACCGTCTCCCGCAGCGGCTCCCGCTCGCCTCGATTCCGCCGCGCTTCTTGTTTTCCCGTGACTTCTTGGTCGATTGATTCCTGGGATGATTGTACTCATCCGCTTGATTTTCCTCTAGGTCTCCTCGAATTCCGGAGCCCCCAGCCCCGCCGAGCCCGAGCCCTCCTCGTCGCCCGCGCCGGAGAAGAAGGAGGAGCGTCGGGGTTTTTGCTTGCTCTGCTGGTACGGACGGCCAGCGTGGTACCCTTGCTCGGATTGTTCGAGGTGCGTCTCTTCTTGCGCCATGAGCAATCGAATCAAGATACTTATCCGGTTCTTTACCAGACGACTCCGATCCGTCTCGTTGCTTGCGGATTCGGTGCGTTGTTTGTGCTAGAGTAGCGGGCTAGCTAGCTCTGTTCACGCCAAAGAAGGGGGTTCCAACTGTCCCGTCTTGCGTTGGCCGCTGCAATCGAGCCAGCGTGGCTAGATGGAGGTTGCAGCGTTCCGTGTGGATGGATTCACGTAGTAGCTCTGGTTGAAATTTAGATGTCTGGTGTAGGAAGCTTGCCTGCACAATCTAGCGCTTCCCTGCACACAAGGTTGCAGTGGAGTTTGGTGCTTTCTATGGCTTGCCAGTGTCACAAGCATATCGCACCCTTTGCCCCATGCCGTTCTCGGTTATGAGTTGAAGTGAACCGCATGCAGAGCAGTCTGCGTGATTAGTGTAGTTGTGCTGTTTGCAAGGGAATAAGGCTGCATCGGTAGGTAGCTCCGTGAGTGCTGAATTTGCTATCAACTAAAAAAGCTACTCCAGTGGCACTGCTGAGTGCTGATGTTCGTTTCTTAGTTAGAATGCAAAGTCGTGGAATACGGTGCATGGTTTAACATGACTTCTATGAAGGTATCTGGTCATGTCCACAAGAATACGGTATGTCTGGTGGTATTAGAAATCAGCTCTGTTAGAGTAAACCACAAAGTAACGAAGCACCTGTACAGTTGTATGGTCATGTGCCGGTGCATTTTGTTCATCTTGTATTCATATTCTATATTTCTAGTTCTCTTCATGATTTCCTGTTCTTTCTTAATCAGCAAAGGCTTATTGCTTTGTAGGGTATGAGCCACAAAAACAACAGATAGAGGATAGCCCGGATTAACCTTGTCCATTCAGGATAGAATGGGTGGCTGCTGTTGTTTCTCATCAGGAAGATCCGACGAAAATAGAGCACCGGTTCATATCTATGTATGTACACCCTCTATATGCTCTGAATTCACAGTGTTCTCTGATTTGTGTGGCACTGCTACGGAATAACCTGATGCTAGTGTCAGGGTGGTCTCTACCATCTGCCTTACCCCCACAAAAAGTTCTGCTGAGTTATTAGTACTTTTTGTTGTTGTTATTCATGCCATTAACTGCTGTACTCTGCATTCGTTTTATAAAGATCAAATCAGATTGCTCACAATCATGATACATATTTTTTTTGTGAGTTGCTATATGTAATACACTCTGCTCATTTAGTAATCTTGGCATATACGAGTGCTCCAAAATTTGATAATGTTTTACTCGTACATGCTTATAGTAGCAGGGTGCTTGCCTTATTCGAAGTTCTGATGCAACATGGCAAATTATGTTGCTTACATTGCATCCCCCTTCTGTTTATCTTCATCCTTTATGATTTGGCATTGTAGGCTCCCTGGTCTTTGACTGTATGCTGCTTGCTGTCAGTTTATAATGTTGTCTGTGATATACAGACCGTCTTGCGAAAAATATTACCACCTCCTATTTTGGCTAATCTGCATAAATTGTCTTGACTAATAACATGACTTGGTGGTGCCTTTGTTTTGCATCAGCCTTTGGCATTATTAGTCACTTGAATTGGCTGACTGTATTCCTTTGTTTTATCCAGCATCAACAGAATCAAGAGGAACATGAACCATTGTCTTCTGCCTTTGATGGCTCGTCTCCGGCTTCTGCTATTGTTGCTGTTGACACAAATCTGGACACATCCACTCCTGATACTTATCGAGCACCACCTGCACCATTACCTTATGATGTTGGCTTGCCAGTTACAGAAAACCAGGGTAAAGTTTTATTACTTTGAGGATTAGTGATTATAATTGACCTGTGATGGTAGTGATGTAACCTTATACTATTTCATGTGCAGATATGGACAAGTCAGATATTAAGAGCAAAACAGATGGTCAGCAGGAGTCTTTAAAGATGGAAGAATACGAGTCATGTGAAAAAGGTGCCCCTGAAGATAAGACTGAGGAGGAGGATGTTTGCCCCATCTGCCTTGAAGGTTGTGTTTCTCTTGATCACTGATAATTATTCTTTCGATTGTGAAGATAAGAACTAAGTATTTGTTGAGATTGTCTTTACTTGGTTAGTTGAGCAATTAGATGACATGTTTTGCTACAAGGCTATAGCCTGCCGATTCCTTGTTATCAGGTTAAATTTGGTCAGGAGATTGGTGAGCTCATTTTAGTTGAAACATAACCATTATTTTTTCTCATTTCTCAATTTATGGTAGGGGGTTATGTTACCAAGAATCTGCCAGTCAAACAAGTGCTTGTGCTCCAGTTATTTTTCTGTATATTGTCACATGTATGTAGTATTATTTATTCACGTATATTATTGTATGGAGTATTCAGCATGTTTTACAAGCCCTTTTCTTAGAGAAGCCTTAGACAGTTCACTAGTTAATAGATGCATACAATCTGACATAGTGGACCTTTTCAAAAGATGTTATCTAGGAACTTGCAGTCTTGCACCATGCTGTAGTTTTTGGTTGGCGGTGTGTGTGATACTCCGGTTATCCTCCACTGATGAACCAATGGATGTTCTAAACCTAAGTTCTATTTTGTGCTGGACCATAAAATTCCTTATAATAACCTTTCTTTGTCGTCTCACCAGAGTATGATGAAGAAAATCCGCGCTCTATTACTAAGTGTGAGCATCATTTCCATCTCTGTTGCATCCTTGAATGGATGGAGCGAAGTGAGACTTGCCCAGTCTGTGACCAGGTTAGTACGGCAAGACCCATAGATGCACATGATGTGTTTTCTGTTTTCATTTCCTATAATTATGTTCATTCTTTTTCGAACAGTACGAGTATGCTCGATGTCAAGAGAGATATGTGTTGCATTGAAAAGTATATTTTAATCTAGGTGTTTATGCACCATTCTAAAAATTCGTAGATACGAACTTGACAGTGATTCTGATCAATATGTATATTAGAGGCTCAACCTATGGATATCTCCTTGTATTTTCATGATTTTTTATCTTTCATATCTTTGATTGTATCCGTGGTGATTTTTTTTTGGCTATTTTCTTCTTCTAAAGCCTCGGCATTTTTTTACACATCATCTGTACAGAAAACTATGATATCTTCCATTGATGAAAGCTTCATGTGTTATGTTGCAGATAACTTTGATAGATGAGATGTATGAATAGCTTGTTGACTCTGGTGGATCCTCTCTTGGAGCTCGTGTCGTGCCAGCTGAGGAGGTTTTATTAGTACTAGTCATTTCTTATGGTGAAGTAAAATCAGCAACTACTCTGCTCCTGATATGATATGGCCTGGTGGAGGTGGAATGAACCCTGAGAAACCAACTGGGAAATAATGAAAAAGGAGATATCAAGAAATGTGTTATAAAAAACCATCCCTGTTTTGTAGTACCGTTTGCTTCGAGCTGGGGCTTTCTGTGGTACCTGGAGGGTTAGGGAACAGCTTCTGTAGTATGCATATCTCATAGCTTAAACTTTGAAACTAGCTTTCATCTTCTTTTTGGTGCTTCTGAATTTGCGTCGGTTTTCTAATTTCGGTTAGCGTCTGTATAAACCATCATCACACACTAGATAGGTCACAGGAAGGGAGGAAAGAAAACTGGTTCTGAATTATGTTTGATTTGTACAAAAGGAAGCCGTACGCGCCTTCTGTATATCCTTTACCCCTTTTGACTTCACTATTGGTGATCTGAACTGCCTTTGTTCGTCGTATGTTTCTTGCTGAACAATTAATTTCTCTGCGCGTCGGGTGCATAATTTTATCCGCCGGAGGAATTGTTCTCTTGCTGGCGTTGCTTCTGTTGACTATCCACCTGTGCTCCTCGTTATATGGGTAGTGGATTTGCCAATGTTTGTTATTGTTGCTTGTGTTCATCTGGGGTTTGAACTTTGAAGAGGTCAGGTTATGATATGATAGTGATGGCACACTCTGAGACCTCATCAATGAAGGGTCGCAACTTGTTGCACTATTGAGAAGTTGTCTAAAAAAGACATTTTACTCTCCAAATTGTGTATTACTCTACATTATGCATGTGTATTATTCTCAAATCCTTGTTAGTGGCTGACCTGGCAAACCATGGCGAGAGTGGAATGGTTCTTCTCTCCCAAAATAACATTTACATATAGAAAGTCGCCCGAGGCATTGTATCTCACTGCCGATGGGTCCGACGCGGCCCACATGCAGAGCCACAATATACGCTGAGAAGCCTTGCTGCCTAGCTGGCCGGCCTCGGACATGGTCGCGCCGCCCCTTGTCTTGTTCTATATACGTCGTCTTCGCCGCCCATTTGCCGGCCGATCGACTGGTTTGGGACGTGGGGGGACATGGACGGACGCGATCACCGCGACCGCAGGAACCTGTCGTCGGTGTCTGGAAGGCCGGTGCGGCGGCGATCGGCGACGCCGAGCCCGGCGTGGTCGCAGCAGCTCCCCGCCGGCACCAGCAGCGGCAGGGCCAAGTCCCTGTTCAGGTCCATCGGCGTGTGCTTCAGCTCGCTCTCCACGTCGCCCAGCTCCTCCTCCAAGAAGACGAAGAGGTCCAAGCCGGCGGCGCTACCATCGGTGCCGGAGGACGCGATCAAGAAACCACCTTGTAAGCCTTTCCCTACACAGTTGACCTTCTTGTTGTTCTCCACGGGTCGGGTTCCCTTGATTAATTATCCGTGGCGCGTGCCGTCGCAGCGTTCGGGATTAATGGCACCGGGCGGCCGTCGTTGCTCCGGGGAGGAGCAGGAGGAGGAGAGGGGCTGTACAGGAACGGCAGCAGGAGGGGGAGCCTGTTAGTGAGGGCGCAGCAGCCGTACCAGTTCCAGAGCTCGGTGTTCACCATGGAGGAGATCCTCAAGGCGACCAACAACTTCTCGCCGGGGCGCAAAATCGGGCAGGGTGGGTTCGGCGCCGTGTACAAGGGCGTGCTCCCCGACGGCACGGTGGTGGCGGTGAAGCGCGCCCGGACGCGGAGCCCGCACGTGGACGTGGAGTTCCGGAGCGAGGTGAAGATCATGGCGCGCGTGGAGCACCAGAGCCTGGTCCGCTTCTACGGCTACCTGGAGCAGGGCGACGAGCGGGTCGTGGTCATCGAGCACGTCCCCGGCGGCACCCTCCGCGAGCACCTCGACCGGGGCCGCGGCGGCCGGTTCCTCGAGCTCGGCGCCAGGCTGGACATCGCCATCGACGTCGCGCACGGGGTCACGTACCTGCACATGTACTCCGACCACCCCATCATCCACCGCGACATCAAGTCCTCCAACATCCTCCTCACCGCCTCGCTCCGCGCCAAGGTGGCCGACTTCGGCTTCGCCCGCCTCGGCGCCGGCTTCGGCGCCGGCGAGTCCAACGGCGCAGGCGGAGCCAAGCACGTGTCCACGGCGGTGAAGGGTACGGCGGGGTACCTCGACCCGGAGTACCTCAAGACGTGCCAGCTGACGGACCGCAGCGACGTCTACTCCTTTGGGGCACTGCTGGTGGAGCTGGTCTCCGGGCGCCGGCCCATCGAGGCGAAGCGAGAGATGAAGGAGCGGCTCACGGCGCGGTGGGCGATGCGCAGATTGGTGGAGGGGAAGGCCGCGGAGGAGGTGCTCGACCCGTGCCTGCTCCGGACGGCCGCCGCGGCGACGGCGGTGGAGGCCGTGCTGGAGCTGGCGTTCCGGTGCATGGGGCCCGTCAGGGACAAGAGGCCCAGCATGGACGAGTGCTGCCGCGCGCTCTGGGCCGTCAGGAAGACCTACAGGGACATGGTGGCCACCACCATGGCCGCCTACGACGGATTCTCCGACCGGGCCAGCTCGTCCAGCGCCAGCACCGCCGGTGACCTCTACAGAAATTAATTATGATTTGGTCCTGTCTCGCTGAGAAATGTTAGATTTCTTTTTCCCCTAGAGAGCGTGTGTGTAAATATTCTTGACTCGATTTGGTTGTAGATAGCATTGTGGAGAACACGCAACGCAACGCAATGCAGTGTGAATTACTGCTATCAGTCTTAATTTGGTCGGTTTTGGTGGAACGAAACGCTCCCGGCCCTCGCGTCGTCCTCCCGAGGGCGACTCGGGGGCGACTAGGGTTCCGGCGCGCCGCCACCTCCCTCCTCTCCTCCTCTCCCTCGTCGCCACCCGAGGAGGCCGACGGGAAAGCCCGCGCGGCCGCCGATGAAGGTGGCGGCGAGGATCTCGCTGCTCCGCCCCGCGCGCGGAGGGATCTGGTGTCGGCGACGGCGGTCGCGGTTGGTGTTGCGGCGTCGGCCCTGGCGGCGGGGGGCGTCGCTGGTGCTGTTGGTCGTCCTCCTTGGTCGCGTGGGCGGCGAGGGGGCGGTGGAAGAGGCCCGCGGTGGGAGTCTCCCCGTTGACTCCCTGCTCCAGATCTGAAGACGGCGGCCACGTCCACCATGGTTCCCGACCCATCGGGGTTGGCGGGGCTGGGGGCTCTGCCGGGAGAAATCCCTGGCCAGCGGGGCGGCCACGTCGTCGGCGACGTCTCTGACGCCGTGCTTCTCCTTGGAGGCGACGATGAGGTATAACCCCCTTCCTGCCCTCCTTCTCCTGTGCTCGGGTGAAAACCCTAGGTCCTTGACCGGGCGGCGGCGGCGCTCTGGCGTCGCGTTCTCCTTGGAGGCGCCGTCTTGGGCCACGGGAAGGTGGTGGCTTTGTGTGTGACTGTGGTCTGCTCGTGGCGGCGCTTCTTGCGGTGCAGTGTTGTCTGGCCGTTGCTCCCATGTTGTTGTGCTAACCTTTCGCAGGTGGCTTGCTCGTCGGGGTCGGCGCCCTCGAGCCTGGGCGAGAGGGGAAAGGGTTCCCCTCTGCGACGGCAACACCGTGGCGAATGTGTGGAGTCAGCGTCTTGGTTGAGCTCTGCCTTGGCGGCTCTGGCCTCCCTCTGGCCGTGTCTTCTTTCTGCGTGTTCTCATCCTTCAGCTTGCGTCTTGCTGCATGGTCGGTGCCGGCGGCGGTGTCTGTGGGTTGCCAGCTCGCGTGCGGTGGGGTTCGTGCTGGGTCCTTCTTCTGCTCCTCGAAGTGTCTGCGTTCGTGCTCTCGGTGAGCTGCTCCACCTTCCGACGGTACGGCACCCTACGAGCCAGGGCGAGAAGACAGGGGTCTTCTCTGAAGGTGGAGGCGAATGGCATGACGGCGACGACAAGCAAGGGATGATGAAGACGATCTCCCCGGTGGCGTGTTTGGCTTCACGGCGTCCCTCTCCGGTTTGCTGCCTTTGTCGGCGGATGGTGGTCTCGAAGTTCAAGCTGTGCTTCCTCTTGTATCCTGTGTTTGCTTGTATTTCGTTTCCTGGAAAGCTGTTCTTTCAGCACCATGTAATTGCCGTTGTAAAACTGTGAGCTTTGTTAATTCAAAGCTGGGCTTATAGCCTTTGTTCTAAAAAAAAAGTCTTAATTTGGTCTTTGTATCGCGTGATCGCGTCCATGTACAGATGTACTAAAGGAGTATCGAATCGTATCATGTAAATACAAAGATTAGCCGGGAGGATATCTTTGCAAAAATAGAGAGAACCGTGATTTTAGCGATATGTTTAGATTGCAAAAACTGTATATAAATAGGACACCCAAATGATCAAAGATACCACCTTTCATTGTTTCCAGAAAACCTACTCCGCTATAGACGAGGGGCACAAAAGCCAGCCTACAAATATCTCCATGGACGTCAAGTGTAGAAACCGTTTCCTTACACCAATAATACTGTCGGCGCTTCTTCTCACGTGCTTCGCTCCCCCTGTGCAGTGTAAGTTGATTTATATTTACAGACAAGTGTTAATTTACGTTTTTTTCTAAGTGATTGTATTCGTTTGTTTGTTTGTTTGTTATGTAATGTAAACTACTTAATTTATAAATAGAGAGACTAATATGAATATTACATGGTTTTCTGTTCGGCAGCCAGAATATTGGACAACGCCGTGGAAAGCGTCAGGGTCAAATTGCCTAACGGACTCTGTGTCCGTGGTCCCTTGTGTGACTCACTCGTTTGCGTCTACTGTTGTTTAGCAAACAACCACTGCTATATATCAATTGATGAGTGCAAGGTTGAATGTCCCAAGATGTCACCCCTAGACCCAGCGGCGGCGATGACTCTTGCACCACCGCCTCCTATCTAATCTGATTGTATAGCTTTCCAAGCATAATGCATGATGTGCCGATGAATAATTTGGATAATAGTAAATGTCACGATGTTCACGTTTCATGAGTTCAGAATTAAGTTATGTATACATAATTATCTACGTTCATTATTGTTAAATCACCCGGTGCGTAAGAGGGAGCGATTCAACAGAGCCATCATATATAGTCTATCGTTGAATATCCTCTCAGAAAAGTGAGCAATATATTTTAATTTATCGTGTCCTCCCAACTCTATCACTCCACAAAAGTATATTTCATCATCCTACTTTCTTTTTTTTTTTTTTGAATTTTCTGTTTTATAACTCAAAATAAATCATTCGGGTTACAAGAATCAGTGCAATCAGAATTACAAAAAGATTCCACACTAGGTGGTACTAGACCAATCAGACGTCCATCAGAATTTGATATCAGGCTATACTTAGCCAGCGAATGCGCCACTTGGTTTGATAATATTTGGGGTTTTTGAGACGGACCAGTCGGGAATGGCGCGCATCAGCAGTTTCACTTCAGCGATGATCATACAGATGTCAGACTTTGTACTGTCATTTGCCTTAGTTCAGCCACGACTGAAGCACAGTCCGACTCCAGCATAATCGGCATGGTGGCATGTGGAATGATCGCCTTAATGCCTTCTTTGCAGGCCAGGGCTTCCGCAATTTAGCTGAGGGGCATCTCTCAATTCTCCCCCAACTGGAGATCAGCACCTCTCCTTTTCATCACGAAGGATGGCTCCCCAAGACCCATTGTTTTCCTGCGGGTTGAAGCTAGCATCCACGTTCAGCTTAGTCCAGCCTACCTCGGGCTTTTTCCAAAAGTCTTTAGTTTCCTTTTTACCAATCGGATTTCCATCTCCCCAATCATCCAGGGGCTTCTTTCCCTTTCCAGTCTTGTCCTCTGTGGTCAGCAGCTTTTGCGTGACAGAGGAGAGGTAGCTGCGGAGGAAGGTAGCAGATTGCCCAATTCCGCATTTACCATCTCCGAAGATGGCATTGTTACGGAGGTGCCAGCATCTCCACCAGAGAAAGAGCAGATTTGTCCTTGTAGCTTCGCTGCAATTGTTCAGCAGGATAAGCACCCAGTCATTGCCCGTGTAGGACAGTTTTTCATCAGAAGGGAGGTCCCAATGTTTCTTCAGAATTTGTCTTAGGGCTTTAGCTTTAGTGCAGTTCACCATAGCGTGATGAGCTGATTCAGGTTCTATTCCGCAGACCTGGCAAGTGGGTATGATATCCATGTTTCTCCTACAGCGATGTATTTGCACACCCAAGGTGTTGGTGGCTAGTTTCCATGCAAAGACTTTTATTTTAGGAGGGACCTGTGAGTTCCAAATGAGCTTCCATAGACCTCTGTCGCCCCCAGGATTGCTACTGGTGGATTCTTGATTGCTATTGTTCTGAATTTCCATGCCTAGTTTGTAAGCACTTCTGACAGAGAATTTGCCGTTCTCCTCGTAGTGCCAAGCTAGGAAGTCTTCTCCATCAATTTTCGGAATTTTAATTTGAAGGACCTCCTCTGCATCAGGGGGGTAGAATAGAGATCTGATCTCCTCTTCTTTCCATGTCTTGGAATCTTGGTTGATGAGATCAGATACCCACCGAGTTCTTCTTCTTCTACAAGCTCTTCCAAATATTTTAAGGTTTCCTCTTGGAAGCCAATTGTCACGCCAGATTTGAATCTTGGAGCCCGAGATTATTCTCCAGATTAATCCCTTCTTAAGCAGCTCCAGCCCATATGTAATTCCTTGCCAACAGGGTGACATATTTTGAGTAAAGGCCGTGTCAATGAGGTGGCCAGCTGGGTAGTATTTTGCTTTTAGAAGTCTAGCACATAAACTCTCAGGGAACTCCAGAAGTCTCCAGGCTTGTCTAGCCAAAAGGGCCTGGTTGAAAACTCTTAGGTCTCGAAATCCAATACCACCATGGCTTTTAGGTCTGGTCATCTTATCCCAGGACATCCAGTGCACTTTTCTACGTTCAAATTCATCCCCCCACCAGAAGTCTCTTATGATGTGGGATAGATCGTCACACAGTCCTGCAGAGAATTTAAATACACTCATGGCGTATGAAGGGATTGCTTGGGCAATTGATTTGATAAGCGTCTCTTTCGCTGGTGCTGACATGTATTTCTCATTCCAGTCTGAGCATTTCTTCAGTAGTTTCTCCTTGTAGATTTCAATTTTCCATTTTTCAGCTTTCCGTCAGGGATTGGGAGTCCCAGGTATTTGTCATCAAGGGTTACAGTGTCCACTTTCAAGATATCGCATACATCTTTTGTATCCTGGGCCGAGCATTTTGCACCCACCATAAGAGAGCATTTGGCCTGATTTAGTAGTTGGCCTGTACCTCTCTCATAGTCTCGCAAGATTTTATGGATGCCCGTGGCTTGCTCAGCGTTTGCTTTAAAGAAGATGAGGCTGTCATCAGCAAAAAGAAGGTGGGAAATGCCGGGTGCTCTCCTGCAGATTTGAAGCTCAAGGATTCTCTGTGAGCTAATATGATGTTTGAAGAGAGCAGACAAACTCTCTCCAACAAGCAGGAAAAGGTAGGGGGAGAGGGGATCTCCTTGCCTCAACCCTCTTGTTGGCTTGAATTTGTTGAGCAGCTTGCCATTTAGCCTGACAGAGAATTGGACAGTTTTCACACACGTCATAATCCAGTTTATCCATTTTGGGTCAAAACCCAGTTTTTCCATTGCAGCTTGAAGGAAGCACCAGTCCACTCTGTCATACGCTTTCATGAGGTCCAGTTTATAGGCACAGTAGGTTCCCGATTTGTTTGCACCATTCTGAAGGGCATGGATGCACTCAAACGCAATGAGGGCGTTGTCGGTTATCATGCGTCCAGGGATGAAAGCGCTTTGAGTCTCGGAGATAATGTCATGCAGCAAGGGCCGCATTCTATTGACCAAACACTTTGCCACCACCTTGTAGATGACGTTGCAGAGGCTTATTGGTCGGTAGTCCTTGAGGGATTGTGAGTTCTTGGTTTTTGGAATCAAGACAATAGCTGTGTCGTTTATGCCATCAGGCATAGTACCTTCCATGAAGAAATTTTTGACAGCTTCTATAATTTCAGTTTTGAGGATCCCCCAGTTTCTTTGGAAGAAACACGCTGGGAAGCCGTCAGGTCCCGGTGCCTTTGTGGGCCCAATTTGAAAAAGGGCGAAGCTTATTTCCTCGTCAGTAAAATTTGCACACAAGGATTCATTCATCTGTTCATCAATCTTGGGTTGCAGCAGGTTGGTGATGATATCCGGTTGCACAGAGACATCAGCAGTATAAAGGGACCTGAAGAAGTCGGTGGCATGGTTCTCCATTTCCTTTGTGTCAGTCATCACAGTTCCTTCCTCAGAAACAAGACTCAAGATGTTGTTTTTCTTCAGCACAAGCCTACAACCCAGGATCATCCTACTTTCTTCAGAAGAACAAAATAAATATATATATAGGCAGCAATATTGTGCTGCTCACCACTAGTTGTGTGTGCATAACTGCATATAACAGCTACCTAGCTTTTCACCTTACAGAGAATGCCTCATAAAATCCCAGATTATATTGCAAGCCAGGGACAACAAGTCATATATGTATAGCTAATTCCCAAATTAAACAGTGTCAATCCCCGCTGCGTAAGATGGATCGAGCAATTCAACAGAACCAACATATATTAATCTATCCTTGATCAAGTCATGCATGCGATCGACACGCCAAATCTCTTAATATTTCCAAAGCACAAGCCTACAACCCAGGATCGTCAAACCTTAACTGGAAAGCCAGAATCGGTCCGGCGATCTGCCCTGCAGGCCAGAACTAGCAAACAAAAGATTTAACAGAAAACAAGTGTCCAGGCCGGCACGATGACGACTGGAAAGAAACACTTTACAGAAGCAACGTACACATCAACTACTTACACTACTCATTTTTCTGTCCCGATTGACCATAGCAATACATTGCATATCTCCAAGACTAGCTAGCACTCTTGCTCTAAGCATAAACCCTAGCCTAGCCAAGCTCGATCGAATGGAGCTAGGCTACCAGCTGGGCACGAAGGACGAGTGTGGAAGGAGAACATGGAGCGGCGGCGACGGCGACGAGAAGGAGCTACACAAGCGCCCCCAGGCCGACTCCGACGGCGACGACGACGACGACGACGAGGGGACGAGGCAGCTGTACAACTGCGCCTTCTGCAGGAGGGGGTTCCCGACGGCGCAGGCGCTCGGCGGGCACATGAACGTCCACCGCAAGGACCGGCCGGGATCAGGCGGGCGTCCACGGCACCGGCGGCAAGGACGACTGCGATCGTCGACGCGCTCATGGGGTACGACCTGGTTTCTGATCCGGCGGCGGGCAGCAGCTTGATCCACGCCGAGCGGGCGCCGCAGGAGCTGCGGCTGTTCGGCCGTGTCGTGGACGGTGCTGGCGCCGGTCACGGCGGCGCCTACGGAGATCGACGAGATCAGTGCTACCATGTCAAGGATGGCCGCGTTGGTGATCATGGTGAACAGGAGGAGGAGTTGGATTTGGAGCTGAGACTTGGTGCTGCGGGTCAGTGATGAATCTTGTGTATATGGATTAATTACTTCATCATTTTCCCCGGAAATATATGGACACACAATTACACATGACCGAGCTCGCAATTTTGGGTTTGGAATTTTCAGTGTTGAACAAGTTTTTCTGTCTAAAGAAGTGATCTTTCGGTGGTGATGAACATGTGACTGCCCGGCATCATATACATATAGCGATCGGTCGTTGATTAACAGATCTAAAAGTGCACCCATATATATTCATCTTCATTCCTTAGTTAACTGAACCTTCGTTGATGTATGCAACATGTTTGTATATAGAGACTGGAATGCATGACTACTGTGTATTGTGCCAGTGAACTGGTTAAGGTTCATGTATAAGGATTCAACAAGATTCTGGTTCTAAGAAAGATTACTAA
Organism: Poa pratensis; assembly: GCA_947311845.1. NCBI lineage: Eukaryota > Viridiplantae > Streptophyta > Magnoliopsida > Poales > Poaceae > Poa > Poa pratensis. Next base: position 3,353,890 of record CAMZMU010000087.1, read on the forward strand.
ATGCATTCATAACGATTTTCTAGTGTTTTTTAGACCAACGGCGTAACAATGTTCGGTTTAAAATTAATAAGTTCATCGAACCACAATGATAATTCAACATGTTGCCGCATACAACATTACCAAAGTACTAAAGATAAACACACATGCAACAACCTTAACAACAAAGTAAAGGGGGCAGGTCTCCCCAGGAAAGACCGGTGGCCACTGCACGCAGGCAACTATTATGACTTAGGACTGGGATCTAGGAGGGCGTTTATCGCGTGAAGGCCCTTTGATCTATCGCCATCCCCTCGAGAACACCCATCATCGCGCTCACCTATGATCGTCCAATGTTGAAGAAAAAACATGGTTTTGAAGATATAGTCAGTTGTTTTCAAGAGCAAGCTGCCAATAGAAACTTTGATCTTGAGGGGGAGCTTGGCCGCCCACATATCCCTAAAGTGGGAGACATAAGATCCTAGGGAAAATTTCTAATAAATAGATTCGACAATGTAGCTTCCCGAGGGATCCAAAGCTTAGTTTTGTTTTCTAGCTTTCCTGAAAATACCCATCATTTGTCGACGACGGTTTTTGCATAGCTGATTGCCCCCCCCCCCCCCCCCCCCCCCCGCGCATAAGTCGTGTAAATCTGAAAAGCACTCTTTCCCCTATCTATGTTTTGTGTGTGTTCCCATATGAATATTATATGTGGCCATGGATGTAGTTCCGTAGAAATCGGGAAGAGAACCAAATATGTACACAAGACATAATAATTGCTCTCTTATTTTATTTTGATTTACTGAGCTATGTTCATGTGGCATATTTCCCTATGGAGTTGTGTCTATGGGAGATGTGAGTTCTTCGTGTGACGGTGAGGATGAGCACCAGCATTATACCCAGAAGATGAACCCTCCGAGGTGCCACAAATTTTTAACATCCCAACACTGATAGTAGAATGCAAAGTTATCCACTGCCAAATTAGTACAAGTGCTAACAAAGGAAAGTGCATACGTTTTTGTTTGGTTACTTGATTCACTGAGGGTTTTTTTTGTCGAACGGTCTAGGTTGATTGTCCAAACAAGTATGAATTTTACTGGAGGGAGTGACTAGCCTGAATCTTAGAGTCAAGTAGTGACTTTTTTTTAGACCAAATATGCTTCCTGTCATTTGTGGTCATTGCTTAAATTTAATTATTACCCTATTTAAATGCTTGCAAAGTGTTGGATAAATGGACATGGTAAATGTGCCTTTAGGTCATGATACATTCCTATAAAAGTAATGGAAACATGTAGGCAAAAGTGGTTATTCTTTGTTTCTTAGTATTATTTACTTGAGAGCAAACCAGTGTATTGTAGCTTCATTTCTTTTCAGCCTTCACATACACCTGATTTTCTACTATAAATCTGAGAGGGAACATATGAATACATATTAGGTGATTAATGCCCTCTTAGCTGAAATAAGAAACTGCAGTTATAGATGAGTAGGTAGGATTGTGGCTTCATGACTTCATGTAATATCTTACAGACTTTTATCTACCGGACGGAGTGTGTGCGCAAGTGCAATATCCTTCTGCTTTTAGACTGACAATTTCAGTTAATCATGTTATACATTCGCTAGAAGTTGAGATCATCGCGCAATCATTTCTCTTTTACTGTCTACCAATCCAACTAATGGCGACTTAATAGATTAACTTGCCTTGTTATTTGGTTTTTAATTCCGTGCAGGAGCGCTACATTTTCCAATACCCAGGTGAGTATTTACACCGTGCTTATTCATATACACATTGCACATTGTTTTTATAACAATATGTTGTATAATGCATCCTTAGGATGGTTTTGAATTGAGAAGGCAAATTTTGGTACATATTTTGAAGTATGAAGCGAATGAAGCTCTAAACAATGTCCCAGACAGAGAACGAAGCATTATAGATAGCATCTATAGATGGACCTTCAAGAGAGAAGAATAGACATTCGATAATGTTGTTTGGTTGTTCTTTTTAAAGTATGTTTGTAACTAATTAGAATATATTTATGTGATCGTGAATTTTTACATGCGCCCTCGCATCGTTGGGCATCAGATATATTTTAAGCTCACATCTTACCATTGGTGCACTGATCGAAGTAAGAGAAGGCTTTCCCAAAAAAAGGGAATGGTTGTATGGTGAAAACCATATATGTCCTATACTTCTCTAGCGATGAGAGGCACGGATGTAGTGTATATATATAGCAACAAAAATGATTGTCACAATACATTTTAGATAAATTTGCACTACCATAATGTACCAACTAAGCTTTAATCCAAATACCAGTACAACATTATTTTCAAGTTATAACTTGCATCTGTTTGCCCCCTTAATGTACAAGTGTGTACACACCCATAATTGCAAGCACAAATATGGAGTCATAAGTTTTTCCGCTAGGATCTATTATATACTAAAAGTAAAATGAGGGAATTTTTCGAGACACCACGTTAATCCACATAGGTTAGAAATATATAATCCGTTGATACTGATTGTGATGGTTGAGATTAAAAGATTGAAAAGTTACGTACAACATTGGCCGGGTACAAAAAGTTTTTTCAACGCGTATAACTAAATCACACCATGTTCCCTCAAAGATAACGTGCAGTTTCGTTTGACACGAGTATGTATCAATATGTAACTTCCGGTAGTCTTTTTTCTTTTACACGACTCCCGGCCGGCCGTACTAGATCGGACGTGGAAATCAATAAGTTAAAAAAAACAACCGAGTCTGATAAAAAAAAAGATACGCCATGAAAAAAAGAGAGAGAGAGAAAGATACGTGTTGGCTCGGACTGGCTAGCTAGCTAGGTGTCTCCCATCTTTTAAAAAAAAAACTATCATACGTACTCCCTCCGTCCAAAATAGATGACTTCAATTTGTTCAAAAGTGGATGTATCTAGACATGTTACGTGTATAGATACATCCACTTTTGGACAAATGGAACTCATCTATTTTGGAACGGAGGTAGTAGAAACAATCAGCTATTGAGTCCATCTATCTATTATATACTAAAAGCAAAATGAGGAAGTTTTTCGAGACACCACGTTAATCCACGTAGACCAAAAATATATGCTTCATCGATCTTAATTTTGATGGCCGAGATTTAAATTTGTTAGGTGTTACGTAAAAAATGTCACGTACCAATCTGTTACGAACCTACTACGTCATACATGGCCACGTACAAGAATAATAAGAGAGAAAAACTTATGCAGATGTGTTTTTTTTGAAAGGTTATGTAGATGTGTCACTAGTAGAAAAGGGGGCAACGGTGCGCCCCCTTTAGTACCGGTTGGACAAAAACCGGTACTAAAGGGGGCATTAGCACCGTTGCGTTTGTGTGTCAGCAGGGATTCTGCGTCGAGCACCTTTAGTACCGGTTGTTCATACCAACCGGTACTAAAGATGGACCTTTAGTACCGGTTGCTATGAACAACCGGTACTAAAGGGGGCTGCAGGTGCAGCCGCGGTTGGTGGCCCCACGGCAAGCCCTTTAGTACCGGTTGGTAATAACAACCGTTACTAAAGGTTCTGCCTATATTTGCTTCTTCCAGCCCGAGCCAGCTCCATTTGAAGCAACTCGACCCAACACTCCATTTTTCCTCTCTCCCAAGCTCAAATTCACCCCTTTTTTCTCCAACAACTTCCAATATTGGTGGCACCTACATATATAAGGGTTAGCAACTTCATCTTCTCTTCCGGCATTTCAAGTTTAGCTCATTTTCGTGCAAGTTTAGATAGTTTGATTTTTGTAGTGCTTGCAAGGTGTTTGATGAAATGCCTAAGTTAGGGATGTCATTTAATTTATATGCATTTTGATCTCAAATTAAAGTATAATTTGTGGTTTTATATAGTGTCGTCCCGTCCCCTTCCTGACCGCCGTCGATCGCCCGCGCCGCTCCGTCACCGACACCACCTCGGTGAGCATCTTTTTTTATCTTTTATTTTAAAAAATGTTAGTTATATGATTTAAATGCATAATTATTTCTTGTATAATTTTCTTATGTTTTTTTTATATGTATAGTGTCATGGTTTTGATATCCGTCCCCGTCGGCCCTCGTCCGGTCTATGATTCCGATGTGGTATATTTTTATAACTATTTATTTTGTTTCATGGTTATAACAATCGTGCCGACCAACTTGATATAGATATATTTCTATTTAGGAGGCAGTTGAACCGAAATTCCAGCCGACCCTATTGTCGAGTTTTTAGAAAAAGAAAACAACGATTTAAAAGCAAAATTGAAGATAAGTGAAGATCTTCGTCTCCAATGCCTGGAAGAGAAGATGGTATTGGAATTGAAGATTGCCGACATCGTCGATGCTCACGGGGTCAAGCTTGCCGACGTCGTCGCTGCTAACGAGATGAAGACGGATGCAATGCGTGTCAAGCTTAAAAAGATTAGAAAATATGTCATTAGTCAAGAGGCTTGGTATCATTATGCTATTGGTTCAATAGTTACCTTGGTTGCGATTCTGATCGCATTTGTTGTTGGATTTAAATTCTTTAGATAGTTGTATGTTAGTTTCGTTTGATGTAGTTGAACTATAAGTTGCTACATGGATATACACTTACTCTGGTATTGGAATTTCAGTCTCGCGTATATATGTAATAATGATGATCTAATCTGCCCCATAATGTTACTCTCATTTTATCACCCCTAAAGATTTGATTGCAAAGTATGAAACAAAAATTTTGTGGTTAATTAGAAGAAAATAGTTTTTAGAGTTGAACAAAAAGTTGCTGCATGGATATACACTTACTCTGGTATTAGAATTTCAATATCGCGTTATCTGTAGTTGTGTTCTTATTACTTTAACTTTGATGTTCCATGTTTGCCCCTACCTTGTCCAGACTTTAGTTGTTTGGTTATACACCTGTGATTTTTTATTAGAAATAATTGATCTAAGTAATCAATAATTCACATCAACGCAGGCTGTTGTAAGAAAATTGCACGTTCAGAGATTAAACACACATAAAGATTGCAGCTATTACCCAAAGTTGATGGTCGCATGCCTTTGATCTGCTGGCGTCCAGCCGCCTTGTCCGTCAATTTGCCGATGCAATCGAGCAGATCAGCTCGTGTCCTGCCACCATGTCGTGCTGTCGATTTGCCGATATATTGCCTTCGATCTGTCATGCAGCGTCTCCCTGTCCTGCCTTTGATTCGGAGATGCAACATAGCTTTCTTGACATATGTATGGACATGTCGCCGAGCCAAGGTCTCGTGTTGATCTTGATTCGCTTGGTGCGCACGTGTATGTTCTTTCGTGCTGTGCTAACCTAAATTTCTTATATTAAGTTTCAGTTATCCAATATGCATATATTTGTCGCATATCAGTTGTCAAACATTAGATTATACCTTGTCCTCAATTTTAGGGATGATGCGCGTACCTTCAGCCATTGACCTAGCAGTCATATAAGACAATTTTAGTTAGCCGATTTGCAGCTTGCCTTCCCGTGTTGTGTAGCTGTAGTACCATAATCTGCTGCACGCCTCTGCCAATGTTTTGCCTGTAAATTAGTGATGGTTTACCCTGTAAAACAAACTGTCTTTTCTAGAGCGGAGTGCATACCCTGGCTAGCGGCCAGCCGGCATGTCTCGAGGAGCCTTCCCACGCAGTACCTTCAGCCATTGACCTAGCAGTCATATAAGACAATTTTAGTTAGCCGATTTGCAGCTTGCCTTCCCGTGTTGTGTAGCTGTAGTACCATAATCTGCTGCACGCCTCTGCCAATGTTTTGCCTGTAAATTAGTGATGGTTTACCCTGTAAAACAAACTGTCTTTCTAGAGCGGAGTGCATACCCTGGCTAGCGGCCAGCCGGCATGTCTCGAGGAGCCTTCCCACGCAGTACCTTCAGCCATTGACCTAGCAGTCATATAAGACAATTTTAGTTAGCCGATTTGCAGCTTGCCTTCCCGTGTTGTGTAGCTCAGTAGCTGTAGTACCATAATCTGCTGCACGCCTCTGCCAATGTTTTGCCTGTAAATTAGTGATGGTTTACCCTGTAAAACAAACTGTCTTTTCTAGAGCGGAGTGCATACCCTGGCTAGCGGCCAGCCGGCATGTCTCGAGGAGCCTTCCCACGCAGAGGGCAGCTCAAATGGCCACCATCAGTTCCCCTTCCAGGCTTTTCTGCAGCGCGTCGGCGACGGACATCATGTTGATGATGACCGTCTACACTGGCAGCACGACGCGGTCTTCTCCGATCGTAACTTCGCCATTGGCCTGATCTCACTGGACGATCCTCCGCCTCTTAATTTTTGCCGGCGTTTTTCCTCGTCGTTGTTTCCGGCCACTCGCGCGCCGGCCCTGCCAGTTGCCAGGCAGCAACTCCCGATCTCTTTTTAATTATTCTGCCATTGAGTTCACCATGTAGGTGCTCTCGTCTGTCGATTGGATCAGAGCAGCCAGATATCAAGTAAAATCCACAACGTGAAGAGTCAAGAATCGAGGAAATCTGGCTTCCCGGCCGCCGACGAACCCTGCCATGGTCGCCTGGCTTCGTCTGATCGGTGTGGACAGCCCTCTCTGCTCCAACGTCTGTTCCCTGGCCTGGATGTGATGATCGCATATATGTGTAGAATTACTCATCGCCGGCGGCGGAAGAAGCCACCAAATAAGGCGGTCACCATGTATTGGCGTGCAAGGGCACAAACCCTAGTAAATAACCTCTTCTAGCTCTGTCCGGTTTGGTATTAATCTGTCTTTTTTTGTCCCGCGCTCCTCATACCTGAGTACATACCTTTTCTTCTACGTCCGTAGGTTTGTGAGAAAAAAGATTCAGTCAACAATAAATGTAAATTTCTATATGTAGGGTTTTAAACCTTTGGGTACTCTTCCTCTCAACCCCTTATCATTGTAAAAACGTTTTTGTTCTAGATGGCATGAATCGGTGCTTCGAATCATGTTTTACTCTATTAGTGAAACCATAGTCTTCTTATCTTATGTGGCCTTTACCACCCCTTTGCCTGTGGCAAGATGGTTAGTTGGGTGGTTGTACCCCTAGCCCACCAGAGTTCAAACCCCAGGTTTGACGATGGTGTTTCTCATTTAAGGCGGAATATTCTTCAGTGGGAGGCGACGTTCCCGTCGACAGCGAGGCGCCCGTGGTGACTTCGTCAATCTCAAGACTCGACCCGCCGACTCAGTCTCTCGGAGGTGCTCATAGGGGTAGGGTGTGCGTGCGTGCGTTCATAGGGGTGAGTGTGTGCGCGTGTATATGAGCGCTTGCGTTGTACTGTGTTTCGCAAAAAAAAAAACTTGGGCATGAGACAACTTTAATGACTCGATAAAAAACTCGGTAAAAGAAAAATAAGATACAAAATATATGTATTTATTACAGATTCACGTGCGCGTTTACTAGTTACTGAAAAGGTAAATGCATGCGGACTGCTGTTAACCTTTGTGGCATAGTCAGGCTTAAAAAACTAGACCCCACAATGTACCGTGTGTACAATCAGCAATCGATATCCTCTTGATACTGATGTGTTCTGGTGGAGTGCCGATACCATCTTTTTTATGTAATTTTTTGGTAGCCGTTAACACAAGAATTAGGAAGATGGTACATGTCCCACCTGCGGTCCCATTCAGTTCAAAATGCAACTCTTCGGCAGTACAGAATTTGGGACATCTATTTATTCCCGCTTTTCTTATTAATCCATGTCGGTAGGCGGTCGTTGCGAAGTGATCTATCATATTTCAATTTCGTATTTTCTTAGTGCTCATCCATGTCATAAATTACGCAGGCAACATGGTAAAGGTAGTTCATCATATTTTGATTTAGTTTGCTTAGTAATCCATCCTTTTCTTATATACTCCGTATTAAAGTTATCGGACGACATAGGACGAAACGGCGCGGCAATACGCGTCTTTTCCTTCTAGTTATTATCTACACCTATCAATAACAAATTAAGGAGAAACGGCCAGATGACATGTGCCAGCTGTGCCGAAAAATTTACTCTCTAACATAAAACAATAATAGCCTCGTTCACGGCGTACATGATCCTTCGATATGTCCTCCTGGAGGCTGGATTAACAAGGTGGGCTCGTGGACGAACTCGATGAATTAATCTTCATCGATCATGCCATCATGGATCACACTGTCACGTCGACACCGTCAAGATTCCAGTACATTACTAAGTATATGAAAGACGAGCGAATCCGCGAGCTGTGAGCGCTCGGGTTACTGTAGATGCTACAATGTTGAACAGTGCGCGTGGCTTTTTTGCACAAAAGGCCTCGTGTTTTCTCGAATTTACCAATCGGTCCTTCCATATAATATAACAACCGTAACCCTAGATCCCCAATTCCTCTCATTTTCCCCTCCCCCTCCCCTTATCCTCTCCTCCGGACAGGTGCGTCTCTCCCCTTTCCCATGGCGTCCCTCACCACCACCACCACCACCGCGTCCTCGCCCGCGCCGCTACTAGCCGCCACCGCGGCCTCGGCCTCGGCCTCGGCCTCCTCCGTTTCGCCCACCGCCGCCGCCTCCAAGCGGCCGCACCTCGCCGGCGACGACGCGCCACTTTCCGCATCCCTGTCTTCTGTGATGCAACCGGAGGAGCACGACTTCTACTCAGCAAGGTACATCCCCAAATTCCTATCCATGCTCTCCTCATGGTTGACTGCTGCCGGCTGCTCTTTTCTCCTCATGGTAGATCCGGTTCCCCTTTGCCTCCTCTCTCTCTCTCTCTCTCTCTCTCTCTCTCTCTCTCTCTCATGAAAGCTGCTCTGCAGGAAGGTCACGAGGGGGAGTGTGGAATCTTCATCTCCAGCGGGAGAGCAGGACGCCGCATGCGCCGTTGTGCCTCTTCCTACTCGAGACCGAGGTAAAAATTGCCCCTGTTCAAAGTCGCACAACATCTTTGTTTGTATCTGCAGATCCGTTTTAAGATGATTCATACAAGGTGTATGATGAAAATCCTTGCTAAGATTGATATAGTATAGTTAATTATGGGAAAGACTTCGATCCATACATATTTCATTTATATATTCTCATCATTGTTTATGATGCATGCCAGCGTACAGCCACGCATTACTGGATTTCTTAGGTATAGTGCGCTCACAGGAGATTGATTGATTAAGTCCTCGACGGATTGCCCGCTGCTTTACCAATCTTAACGTCTCCAGCTAGCATGCAGCCATGCATCAGGTAATGCTATTCTCTCCCAATCTTAATGTATCCACAGCTTCCTCATACATGATTTGTTTTTAGGGATTATCATGAGCATCGATGATCAAAATATTGCATCTCCCCAGCGTCAAATTCACCAGGTGTCTTTCCTCAGCTACACACACTCCTATGTCCCAAGCATCAGCAACATACATATGATTTGTAGATCTATTCAGTCTAGGATGGTTATAGGCACTCGCTACTAAAATTGTTCAGTCAATCAGCATGCAACCTCTTTTAGAACCGGGCATCCCGAGATTTTTATGTGCTGCTCAGTCTAATGTTGTGTATGAGTACAAACCTGACATAATTTGGCTTGCTAATGTTCCACTCTACTGAATCTTTCTCCATTAGATTTATTTTCATCTTTGTTGAATTACCTCTACTACTCACACTGCAAAAAAAGGAGAATTACACATACTACTCAATTAACAGTGTCAAATGATAATTCGAACGATGCGAAAGTTAGATTTTGAGTCATTATTTATGTTGATATGCTTCTAGATTACAAAGGATTTTTTTTTTTTTGTAATTTTAGCCATGCCTTCACCAATCATAAATTATTTATACATGAGTGTTATTTCATTTTTAACATGCATTATACTGTGATGATAACCAGATACTATGTTCATTAATTCAGTTTTACCCTTCCTGCATTGATATGCAAACTAAATCGTTTATAACGTTTAGCCTAACGAGGATGCAATATTCTCTTCAGGCGACACAGTTAAAGTAATTATGTTGTGCTTAGCTGGATTCAGTCGAGGTCATGCTTTAGCAAGGTTTCAATTGTTGTACTAACTTTAGTTTGATATCAAGATGGAATTTTGAAGATAAAAAAGGTGTCTCACGTAGTCATGTGTCAATAAAAGTAAAGAACCTTCAGTTACATCAATCAGAATTGTGAAACTGAAGTGTGCAGATGTTTTAATTCGATATTTCTTAGTAAGTAAATGCTTAAGCCTGTTTGGAACAACCTAGGCTGATAAGTAGAAATAATATGCTTTTCAAAGGAAGGTAGTGCTAGCTACGGCCATGTCATTGACATGTATGATTGGTTCAACTTCACCCTGTTAATTAAGAACTAATTGGTGCATACGTTTGTGGGCCCCCCAGCAGACTTTTGTGCAGCGATCTGCAAGGTAGGTACTAGACATTAATGTTTTTCTGTTGCTTTTCTAAATTGGCAGGAGCGTACATGATTAATATAAGAAGCATCATTTGAAAACTGAATGCATCTACCACTGAATGGTGCTTCCGTTGCGCTTCCTAGGGCAGCTTTTCCTGTAACAGGTAACTGAATAAAATTTGCAATTTGTTTAGAACCATGGACTATTTAAGGAGATGAGTGCAAAATTTTTGTCATGTTTCGAATTAGGCATACCCGTATCAATTTGGGTTTTGTCGTCATGCTGGTGCTGTTGTTTCTGTTTAGCACATCCATATCTTTTTTGCTGCTTGCAAGGTAATCCGGTTGTTTGTTATTTCCACCTTTTGATATTGCAAGACCATCAGATGATCGATGCCACTGATTTTAATCTTATGACTGAAACCTTTCAGGATAATCATGTGTCCTTTAATTCTTGGGCTGGACTTATTTAGATTGAGAATCAATTATTTTTGGACCTGCGAGGAACATCTGCGATACATGTGACAAGAGGAAAGACGAGGATATTAAAGATTGTTGTGTATAATATATACAAGGTAAACATGATTTAAGTGAATCACCCAAGCTCTTTTTCTTTAAATGGCATGATACATCAATCTTAGAGGGTGTTTGGTTAGGCTTTTTACTTGGCTTTTGGCTTTGGCTTATAAGACACAAAAGCACCTAAATAGGTGCTTTTGGCTTTTGGCTTTTGTTTATTGTAAACTGGGAATTCATTTGGCTTGCAGTGTGTGGGTTAGACCACATATTAATTGATTGATCAAATGACTCTTTACTGCTGCTAAGATGTGCTCTGCAAAGGTATTTTGTCGTGCTTATGACTTCTTCCCATGGCAGTAGTATGCATCTAATTCTTCTTTTGTATTTCCAGATACCTATGTTTGTTTGTTTCTTGTGTGAGCCTATTTTTTCTGTTCTTAGCTCATAGACAAGAGACCCGAATTTTGAGAGAATTTTCACAAGTTGTTATCTCTAATAAGATATTTTGGCATTACTTCCCTTTAATGTTTTCTTGCTATGCTGCATTTCTAATATCTGTTTGCCATAATATATCGACTATCACTTTAATCTGCACAAACATAAAAATAGACATACATGCTTGCAAAGTCTGGTTCTATAAGTTACCATACAAATGAACATCTGGTTTATAATTGAACAAATGAACATTTATTATAAATCCAAAAGCTTATTACTTGTGCACTTGACTGTGTTTATGAAACATATAACGTTTAAACAGTACCTACAACAATATTTGACTACCTTGTGGGAACAGGGTCTATTGTCATCTCCACATGCAACAAAAATTTAAAACAAATAGTAAGATGTGTTCCCTTACAGTAATAGTTGGAATTCAAGCCGCACAGAAGGATATTACTTCTAAATTTGTTGTGTTGATCATGAAAACAAAGTCCAAAAGTTATCTTACTCTTGCGTCTCGGTTTACTATTTGAGCACCACTTACAGCCATTCTAGAGATGGAATTAATATTTTCACTTTGTTGCTATCTTTATCTTTGTTGTATGGCATGCTAATCGTTGAAACCATATTTGGTACGCTGCTTATGAAAATTATTCACAGTGATGCACATTCTATCTAGATTTTTTTCAAAAAGACTTTCTTTGTGTTCAGTTGTCGACATTTGGTATAAGAGGAATGCCATGTGGCATGAGCTGATGGTTTCTCACTGATGCTATTTGTTTTCAGGTTAAAAAATTTGATTACTAGAAAATATCCCATCTTCGTATGACGGTCCAGCTACAATGTTCATGAGTTAGCAGGAACTTGGAGAGAAAACTGATCTCTTGGCTATCCATAAGATGACTTGCTCCACTATATGGTCGCAAAATATAGGGCTGCTTAGAAGCAAGGTTATCTGCTACAACTAATTTTCTATATACGACTTTTATAGTTCCTTGCTTACTATGATATTCTGCATGGACGTATATGCATAGAGATGTGGAAATAGTGTGCAAAGTATTGTAGCTAGATCTGCAGAATGATATGATACTATTACCACATTTCTCTGAATCTGAATAGCATCATCTCTTCTTCAAGACAAGAGCAATGAAAAAACTGTGCTTACAGCTGCAGAAATAGCTAGCCTGGCATTGAAATGATTGACACGTGACTCAAATATCACAATAATCATACTCCTTATCTGTGTGAAAATTACTCTAACAATCTGTACTTACAACTGTAAAGTACATATGTGCTTTTCTATATGATGTAGTCCTAAACAATGTGTATTGAAAAAAAACATGTCATCTTATTTACAGATCATTGAAGATGTAGCTCTAGATGTAATTTTGATGACACATTTACGATTACAGGCGTTTGAGAAGAAGGATGTAAACAATATGTTTGTCTACTATCCGTATGTGTGTACTAAATGGAGTATGCAGTTCAAGTTAAATAATGGCCTTTTCATTTACCTGATTGAGGTTTATCTGCAACCATCCATCTTATATAATATGTTTAAATTTACTTTAGTTCTCTCCAGGGATCAGATCTCTTGCTGGCATAATTTCTTTGCTCCTAAAGAATATATACTGTGCCTTTTTAGGAAAGTTAAGTCTCTCACTTAAATTTCTGGATTTTCTCCATATATTTCTTTATTGCTAATTGTTTTATTGGCATTAGTTTCTTCCTGTGCATGGATAGTTTGGCCTGCAAGTGTTTTTACCATAATGAGAGCAAACAACTACCTCTTATGAATTCTTATTTCTAAAGTACGATGCTTCATAATTATTGTATTTTGAGACTTCTTCCTCACAATCATATTTTATACACATGTATTTAAGCAAAATAAATACTAAAACAATTTTACGCCATCAAAAAAAAGTGCGGCGTGACGCCGCACGAAATTCCACTAGTATATGGCCACAGAGGCGCTAGCTAGCAGCATCCGTCCATCACGTCAGCGCCGGGCGCATTTACCTCTTTACCTAACCGGACGGCCTTGTCATCAAGCTCGATCAACGAGGTCCGACGATGCCGCGCAGTACTACCGCCGCCAGCTGCTGGCGGTGGCGACCTTGGTGTCATTGCTGCTCCTTTGGGCTCCGGCCGGGGGCGCAGAGTACCCGGCCGGTGGCGGCCACACCTCCCACTCTTTGTCGCCGGCGACGTCCTAGGTCGGTATCCATATATCTTAGCGATCGTCTAGATCATGGCTTGCACCCGATCTGATTTTCTGATATGCGGTGGCTGGCTGGCCGGCAACGCATGCAGTGTTTGAGTACGTGAAGAACCCGGCACAACGTGTACGAGGTGACGGAGGGCGCGTACCGCTCCTGCGACGCCACCGCCCCCCGCGCCGTGCTCGCCACCTACACCAGCGGCTTCGACAGGTCGCGCTCCACCGGAGGCCAGGACGTACTGGTTCATCTGCCAGATCCCCAACCACTGCATCGCAGGCATGAAGCTGGCCGTCAATGTCTCCGCGCCGGCTTCTGGCGCCATCGCCGTCGCCGACGGCTGGAGCAACCTGACGGGGCTGGGTGACGTGGACCGGCTTGTGGTGCTCGGCGTACTGCACCCCTCTTGGTCAACCGGACTAGCTTGTAGACCAGCTGTTTATGCATTGTCGTGTTCATTTCTTGCATTTTATTTTTTGACACTGCACAGAGAATTGAAGTCGGTAGTCGCTTCAAATCTGCATAAAATTTGTTGTCCAGTTGAATTGTTTTTTGTATTGCCTCATAACTTACCAATTTTTTGTCCGATCTATCCACTCGCACTTTAGAAATTATCGAGACACCCTTGGATCATGCTTCAACCATGCTTGGCTATGAGGTTACAAGACTTAATGGTAGCAAGCATTTGTTCATGTTCGAACTCTGGTTCTTTTGGGAAAACTTTCAATCTATTAATCAAGTGTCAAGGCAGTACGGAGAAACATTAGAAATAATAGACATTACATGCCGGTCCATAGACCACCTAATGACGACTGCAAGCACTGTAGCGAGCTGAAGTCACGCCATTGTCATCGCCCCCCCCTGACTGGAGCCCAGTGGCGG
>CAMZMU010000087.1:4618900-4989775 GCA_947311845.1 Poa pratensis
AGGCACAGTGTTTTCTGCACCTGCTAGGCTAGTAGTATCATGCGGTTGCTTCAAAGTTGGTTGATGCCATGATTTGGGGCTTTGCTGTATGATTAGTGAACTACTGATTGATACACGGACCAATATTTCATGAAGTTATTACACATGTGGTTTTTTGGGTGATAGGCAGAGTGCATTGTAGATTATAGATTGGATTTGATCTGCAATTGGATTCCGTGCTTTCTGCTAACTATGTTTGCCATCACAAATTCAGTCACACGACACACAGTTGTCTGTTTTTGCAAACATTCTGCCTCATTCAGAACCTTCTTTGTTGTTTTGAGTGATCAGCAGGTCTTGCTTTCTCAACATTCTGGCACAGTCCTTGTACTCAAAGGAATGTCCGTACATCATTTGGTCGAAACTGCCAGTGCCCCAATCCATAAATATTTTGTAACACAAATCTACATTTGTATTCTTAATTGGGTTATTAATTAGATCACTAATTGCGACTCTGCATCCGGTTGCCTAATGGCACCAATCTAGTGATCAGAAAGAAGTATCCTAGCACTAGCTGCCATAATAGTTTGTTGTGTATTTGTGTATACAATAGACTATTGCTTTGTTTGACATGTGCCAGTGAGTTCATGTCTATCATGTGTTTGTAATTGTAAAAGCAGGCTAGACTAATGGTACATAAATAACTGCAGTTGTTAGTGGCACCTGTCCGTAATTACTTTATTATTAGGGATATTTATGCTGCTACTGATTCCTACTCTTTATATTCTGCAGGAGGGGTCTAATCACCCGGAATGTGAAGGATGCAGTTGATTTGTTTCACCAAAGGTTTGGTGTAAGTTGGTTCACTGTACTCATTCTGATCTAGTGGTTATGCATGTCGGATGATATCCATTGCCCTCACCTAGAAGAAATTGCACTCAACACCACATGTTGGGCAGTTTTCCATAGAACCACAACCACGATTGTCCTTGTGCAAAGCACCACCTTTTACGGTAATCAGTCGCATAGAGCACAAAACTCGTCATTATCAGGGTTGATAGCCAGTTAGTCATCTAGGAGGTATGTGGCCTGATTAGATGTAAAAAGAGGTTCAGACTCTGTCGCCGCCACCGGAATTTGCATCTCAGCTTCTTTGGAGAGGCTGTCGTGCTCAATGCTTTAGACCAATTCGGAACTCGCCGGCAACGAGGACGACCGGCGACTGCACCCACCTATAACCTCCAAAATAAATCCCATCGATCTCACTGTCCATGCTCCCGCCTGCCGTCGTCCTTGTCCCATTGGCGCTCCCCCGGCATCTCCCTGCAGTCTCCATCATGGACCCATCTCTGGCGCTGCCCACCCCACTTCACCAGGCATCGGTCCTTTCCTCCCCGAGTGTCCTGCCGACACCAGCTCTGTCCAGGTGCCACATTGGTCCGGCGGGCTCGTGACCCCTGCCCCCGCATCGCCGCCTCGAGCTCCAGCGCTACCTCCCCATGTTTCTCCAGCACCACCCGAGCTCCTTGTTGTCATCCTGATACTCTTCTGCCACCGCTCCAGTGCCTTCGCTCCTCCTTTTCTTACTGGACCGACGGCAAACTCCACCGCTGTCCCTACTACCTCGCACATAAGAAGCCATCGGCCCACTCGAGCGCCACCACTTCACCCTGTGTGCTGCGGTCGCCTGCACCCCATCTTCGTGTACAGCCATGCCCCGCGTGGCCCCTGTGCTCCTATCCTCTGCTCCATCGCCTTGGCTTCTCCATCGCTAGCCTGCTCCCCTTCCTCCGGCGCCACCTAGGGGCTTCTGCATGGAGCCCCTCAACTTTGTCCCCGCAATCACCATAAAGAGCACAATTTTATTGGCATAGCTCAGTGCCGTGCACCTTTTTTCAAATGACTGCGACTCCGCGAGAGCTGCAGCTGCTACATGGCATGCCGAGCGGTCTGAACTTTTTTTCACGTGTAATCAGACTACCCCATTTGGCTGAAGGCCACGTACCTCCTAGCAGTGGACCGTAGATGACTAATTGACTATCAACGCTGTCAATGATAAGTTCTGTGTTTAGTGCAACCAGTTACGGCAAGATGTATTATTTGAGAAAAAGCATATAAATCGTGGTTGTGGTTCTCTGCAAATTCTTCTGCAACAAGTGGTGTTAGCTGCAGTTTCCTCTCACCTATGCATAGTACTGTGATATACATTGTCGTGCTCTACTCAAATGTATGTTTATTTATTGGTTATATTCGGCAACTAGTTCCTTGCACTGTTCGAAACATACCTATTTGTGCGTCTCCCCAATCCTTGTCCCATATAGTAAGGCTTGAAATTTTCATGTGTTACTTTTTGCTCATGCAACTTGATTTATTCCCAATGATTTTATTCCCAATGACATCTTCAAGAATGCTAATCTTGGATATCTGGAACTTATGTAGATGATGTTTGTGCCTGCATTAAGCAGAGAATTCCGCCCCTATAAGCCAGATCCAGCTCCATTGCTTCATATTTGCTCCACTTGGAGTATTCCACCAAACGAAGTGATCATGGTTGGCGATAGCCTCAAGGATGATGTGAGCATTTTTCATCTCATTCTGAAATCTAGGATATAAAGGAGGGTTTCTATATGGTATGCTTTTATGTTAAAAAAACGGTATGCTTTGTTGCTGAGTTCTGGTTATCAAGACATTCCAATCAGTATTCCTATATAGTATCCATAATAATGTTTAAAATTTTGAAAGTTAGCCTGAGTATCCACAGTAAGTTATACTAGTAGTCGACCTTGTTGTAAAAAAGGTTTATACTTCCATAGTCATAAATGCAACGAAATAGTGTTCCTGCTGCTCTGATAAATGTGCCTTAGTTGTAGTGTTCAATAAAGCTGGAGTTTAGGACATTTGTTGTGTGAATCTTAAAGCTTCTTTGGTAGCCTATATTTGTGTACTTATTGTTTAAATTTATCTTATGAAAACCATGTGTAGATTGTCTGCGGAAAGAGAGCCGGAGCTTTTACTTGCCTGCTCGACGAAACGGGGCGATACGGCCCCCATAATTTGTTACCCGAAGATGTAAAGCCTGACTTCCTGGTCTCTTCACTTCCTGAAGTATTGTCAGTGCTGGAAGAGCATTTCGATTTGACGCCGGTGTCCATCGCCGAGAGTAGAATTTGACTGTGAAGTTTTGGCACCAGTTTCGTGAGTGTGGAAACAACTCCATCTACAGCTTGAATGTAATACGGTACATGTCGAGCAGTATCGATTTTTACTAAAACCTCCAATGCATATGTGAAAAATCTGACTGCTCCAAAGAAAAATGTATACTTGCTTAATCTTGGCGATATCACCATAGATGGTGTCGGTGTAGGATTGTTGATTGTGAAATTCGCCACTTATGAATACCGAGTGACCAAAGTTGATGCAGAAAGAGATTAGTCCCTAAAACTTGTTAGTTCAAAAAACACGTTTGGCTGGCCTGCATTTAGATAGAACAACAAAACACACGGTTTTGACCAAACTTCACTGTTCTCATGGTCAAACCGCGCACCGTTTCCTCGCTGGCACCCTTCTCCCCCGTTGCAACAGCCTTGTGCGCCCTGACCTCGCCACCACGCCCTCCTCCGCCAGCAGTCTATTTGTTTAATTTCATTTGTACGTTTGTTATTCTAGATAAAAATATGTACATTTGTTAGCGTTGATCTGATGCCTTCAGACCTGCGGAGACTGCCCAGTGGGCGGACCTCATGAGAGTGATCGAGCCATTCCGTGTCTCTACGACCCCCTTGAACCTTCTGGGAGGTTCATCGTCCGCTCATCTTCCATATCTAAATAGCTGGGCATCTGACACAGGCCATGCACATCCTGGGCCCTCCACGGCTGTTGGTAAATATCACGTATCTCTTAGTAGTTTCAGTTTTTCTCCTCTTCCTCTTCAACATTAAATCCTCTAAGAAACAGACACACTAACACCTCACCACTTTCTCTACCCCATGATCTCTAGAACAAGAAAATTGTGGAGGCATCTGAGCAGCCAGCGGCTGAAACTGATGAAAGATTCGAGGAGACATTGTGCTATAAAACCCTACTGCACATCAGGAGTTTCTGACCATATTGACCATTGTTTTTGCCAAACTCCAGCACATTTTTTCTCCACTGCGATTAGGCATTCTTCATCTGCCGGGAGCTGGCCAATATTTGAATTTCTCATGTGCCAGATTGTTTGGACAAAGCGGCCATTGTTGTTGATGCTTCACCTATCTCTCCGTGCTATATTTTTTATGCCATCACTGATCGATCTACTTCAGTTTGGTACATACTTCTTCTATCTGTTGATTATGGTCTGGCTTCAGCCAACAAATGGGCAACCCAATCTGAATATCAACTTGATCAAGTTAACAGTGGCTTTGCATACATGTATACAAGGCGCAATGAAGTGGGTAAAAGCTCATGTCAGAATTTATTTACTCTGAAGTTTCTAATTGTCTGATCTTGCTATCATTACCATACAAAGCAACAAGGTATGCGGTTCTAAAAATCACACTAGCTATGCCAAGTTCTCTCTCTACAGTTACGTATAGTAACCCATAACTATTTTTTTATTTTTTTTAATTTTAGGTGTGGAACAACTGTTATGCGACTCAGGTTTTATGTGTGTACTGGCTCATGAATGTGCCTTTTTTATCTGCAGCATTTCTCCTGCTCAATTTACGGATATTTGACTCTCTTAAAGCCAAAATACCGGATGTGGTGAAAATGCTACACCATCATTTTTGCAGTTATGGATTTAGAAAAAAATGGTGCTAGATTCCAAAGGCTTATGCGATACCCCTATAAACAAACTGCCATCACTAACTACTCTACTTTGTGCAATTGTTCTTTAAAATTAGTTCTGCAATCTGTCGTGCATTCAGATGTTTTCTGTTCTTTATCTTGAGACCTACCTATCTTTTCCCTTTTGTATATGGCTTATTTTGGTCTGGACTTAAATTTTGCTTCTTCATTTTGCCTTTTGCATGATTTACGATGCTTTATTGTTTATTTACTTTATGGATCTCGAAATACACTTCTTTATATGTAAAATATGTCAAGTAAGTTGACACAGAATGTTCACATGTTAAAGTGAAAAAGTATACTAGAAAAGCTTATCCTCGGTAAAATACAAGAATCTCCTTAAGTTACAATTGTAGTTGCTCTCCAATCAGCTTTGTTACACAACTCAAATCTGTATCAAATGTCAGCGTAATCCTCTTCTAAGGAGTTAGAAGAACATGTGCAATTTTGTGACATTTGACTTGACAAAATGCATATTAGAGGCACGTCAGGACGTATGTGCTACCATGTGTCACTCAATATTCATGCACATCATCTACTTTTTTCTTCACATAAAATTTCGCTAAATTGTCCGCCGCAACGCGCGGGGTATCCTATAGTTATACAAGAAGCTCTGCGAGGACACACCACGGAAACACTTTATCGAGATTTGGCGGATTGCGGTCCCCCAGAAAATTAAAGTGTTCATTTGGCAGCTGATTAGGAAGCGGCTACCGTCTAACGACAATATCCGTCACCGGCAGGGGCCTGCGATGGGTCGTTGCGCCCTTTGTGGGGAGAATGAGGACACAAATTTCTTTTTCTTCCCCTGCCCACTTGCCAATTTCATGTGGAGTGCAGTTCTGGAACTGCTCCAGTGCACATGGAACCCCTCCTGTTTCTCAGACTTGTACGGGGAATTGCGTAGATTTGAGGGTCAAACGAAGCGAGCGCTTTGGACGTGTTGCGCAGCCCTAGTCTGGACATTGTGGACCACTAGGAACAAGTTCACTATTGAGGGAATTTCCCCTGCCCCCGCTGATAGCCTTTACAAACTTTCTATTTATCTACAGGTATGGAAGCCGGTGGCCAGACGCCAAGAAGGGACGCTATGGAGCTTACGATCAGCAGGCTTCGTCCGCGCTACTCTCGGTTCGGGAGGCACCTGGATGAAGTCATCTCTTCCATCCTACTTGTATCCCCTATGTTTCGGAGTAGTTGGTCTTGTCTGCAGAGTCACTTGGGATGTCTCGTGCACGCTTTGTGGTAGCTCTGCTCGCTTATAAGGGTTTGGACAGCTCTTACATTTGCTACCTGTCTGCATGTGTGTGCTCGCATCGCAGTTTCGCTGTTTTTCTTCAGAGCCTGCGTGCTCTTTTAACCGGTTTACCGGTTTGCACGAACTCTGTTGTAGTGGTGGCTTCATTAAGTTAAATCCGGGCTCATCTTGAGCCTATGGTCTAAATGGGTCGCTTGCCTGCACTTATATCAATCGTGTCCAACTTGTTGCTGCTCCCTACGCTAAATAAAGGGGAAAAATGGACAGCTCATTTCCCAGCCGGCCAACCCAGCCCATGGGCTTTCGGTCTGTTCGGTCCATACCAAACACCGAACCGATTCATTTAACCGATCGGTGCATATTTTCTCAGAAACGAAGTTTCCTACCGACCGAATTATGGGATCATTCTCGTTGGTATTCACAGGTCTGTGGTTTGATATCTTTGTCATTCTGCGGTTGCCTTCAGAAAAGTACAAAATTATGTCATGGAAGAAGAAAGAGGTTGAAAATCTCAAAATTTGCTCGTTTATTTTAGATTTTATTTTATAATAGTTGTAGTCAGCTCATGTATCTCTACTATTTGTTAGTATAATATAAGGTATTGATTGTAAAAAAAATCTTACAGACCGAAACACCAAACCGAACGCTAACCCCTAGACGGAAAAGGCCGAGTCAATGTAAGTATTGGTTCATTTATTTTTGACTTTCGATCGATTAAAGCATGATCTTAATCTAATCCCTGTGTGTTTTCTGCAGTAAGCACCAGGCTGTTGCCGGGGCGACTATGATGAAGACAAGCTACCGTATCCTCGGATCTGGAGGTATGTTCATGTTCGCTATGTTCACTATGTTTTCCCCATGTGCTCTGCTTCTGCCCACAAGACTGGTACATCTTTTGTCTATCCGATATTGTGTTCATGTTACTGTCTACCCAGTTCTCATGTTCTTGTAATACCATTCTCACTGTATTTCGTAGGCCCCGCTTTTGCTCCTGCCGAAGGGGAGGGGGAGGGAGATATGGCTGCGCAGAACTTCTATGTTTTTGTCCATGACATAAGTAACATAAGGCTTTTTTCTCTCCTCCTACAGCAAGTGATGTTTGTCGTTGATATAGTATTGTATGTGATCAAATGTGATGTTGGTTCTGTTCGTTTTATTGTCCCCTAGATACTTTGTACATTCGAGTTACTCATGTGTCTTTCTTGATGTTGATGTTGTGTCTTTCTATTTAGGGCGGTTTCAACTAAATTGTGACCTGAGATAAGTTAAATTAAACATAATTATACCAAACTTTTATACCTCATTAGATTTTTTTCATGCAAGTTGTTGGTTTAACAAATATATGTTGTATGCTACTTAGTTTGCAATATGAACCATACAATTATTTTTCTTGATTGTTTTTAGTTTTAGGGTTGCAATGTATATGATTGAAAATATATTTGAGTCGCACATTTTTTTATCCTTTGGGATATATTATCCTTAGCAAGATACAAAACCTCGTTAATGTGAAAAAAAGGAACAACACACACCTCCTAGATATTTTGACTATTGACGAATTATATAGCATATATGATATTATTGTGTGAATGTCATTTTCAATATTATTCAATTTAGTGGTAGAGATTCTTCTGGACCGTAATAGAGGTGTGTAGTGTGTGGTTATGTAATATATTTAGAAACTTCTGGAGTATTAATTGAAAACAGTGGGCATGATCAGTTTTTCTGGTCAAATGTAGTGGATTTAATATTAAGTTAATAGCATGTTGAGTATATATATTTGTTACTAAAGTAGAAGTGCCTACAGTAATAACCGACCACCACTAAATATTATCGTTCACGCTATATATGCTCACCGCAATGTGCCTTTGTACACCATATACACAAATGCTCTTGTTTACACTAAAAAGGAAGTGGCATTTACCTAAGGCTCCTACATAGCATGTATGATAATGATTAAAGTTTTGGAAGTTATTAGCCTGAGTCTCCATGGTAAAGCTTTAGTTCCATTCCATCATGTTGGAGAAAATGTTATGGTCTCGTTTGGTTCAAGGATTTGTAAAGCATTTTTGGAGGATTCATTTCCATAGGAAACTTTGTTTGATGGACGTTTGGTTTGTAGGAAATGAAGACCGTAGGAAGTTTTCCTTTGGATCACTTTTGTGCAATTCCAGAGGAATTATTCCATTCAGTCGAACCTCATGGAGACAATCCTAGTGGTAACCGGAGTGTGTGCGCGCGTATGCATACATATGGAGCTGCTCAACTGTAGCACACAACGGCTAATTGCAATGTTCAAACAAGAAAACCAATATTTTTAAAGTCTTGTTTTCCTGTATCTTTCCTATGATGCTACTTAACATGGTTTTGTACCAATTCCAAAGTTTTGCAATTCAAGGGATCTTAAGGAGAGAAAGTTGAAAGCGCTCTAAATCATAAATGCCAATTGTCTATCTATATACATGTGGCGCCCCGACCCGACTGTTATACAGTGATGCTGTGTGTCACCGGTTAAGCGATACAAACGGAGGTTACGGGTTTACCAATCCCCGGCCAAAACCTTTGGCAGGCGTTGCTCGGAATGGATCATCGGCAACGCAACTCCCCGATTGATGCCTTAACACAGGCACAACCCTCAGCGTATAATAGAGAGATCAAGACTTGTGAAACAACTGGCACATCACAGACTCTACGACACAAATCATTATAGTTCAACTCTTATAATAGAGAAAGATAGCAAATGACATCCAGAGGTCACAGACCCAACATTACAACAAGCGGAAGCAAATTAGGTTGTTCTACACAACAAGATCCAGCATATGGCCTAAGAGGCCTACAGATAAACATCCAAGCGCCAGCTGTTCCAGGATGTCCCAAGCTGCCACCTGGGAACCCTAGACTACTCGTCGACGTCCACAAAGAACCCACCTTCGAGGTCGGTGGAGTCCTCCTCTGAAACAAAACAAACGACGTTGAGTTCGACGAACTCGCAAGATTATATATAGAGCATTAGCTCGATGAGGCTTTCAAAGTTTTATGGCTCTTTTGCATAAAGCTGATTTTATTTATGGAAAACATAACTCGAATGCATCGACTATTCAGAGTATTTTCAAAAAGAGGTAAGAAGTACTCTTTCTTTCCTCACCTTTCTCAACATCAACCATCATCAACCATTTCACCTGTTCATCAAAGGCACCTCCCCGATTCACCCTCGAGGAAGCTCACCTTACAATCTTGAGTGGTACCTCTAGTACCCAGTTTTTAATCATTCCGTTAAAGTTATTCTATGGTCTTATCGTCCTTTCCCAAGTTGTCCGTAACCGTGGACACGGCTTTTCGAAAAGATTTAACCCTGCAGGGGTGTACAATGTTTACCACGCGTACCGTCCGGCCCATTACCTAGCTTTTAGCTCTCTTCCTTGGAGAGCCGGCTGGGTGGGAGCGGTGTCGACTTCTCCCTCGTTAAGGACTTTCCAGGATCATCAGTGGCGGTAGGACTGCCAGGATCACAACACCCCGCCTCACAGCCACTCATTTTCCTAACACCACCATCCTCATCCCAGTTCATACCACCATCATCACGCACACGCAAATGGAAGCCCGAACTAGAGGACCCTGGCTAGCCCCGCTCGAGTTATTTAGTCTATGAGGGTTCCTGCACTGCGAATGCATAGGCCTCACGCATGGTTGCACGCTCAGTCTTGGTTCGGGAGGTAAAGAACTCGCACCTAGGCGGCGAGAACGAGACAAAGCACCACAACCACAGTGGCCTCTCATCCCCACCTTCTTAGCATCTTATCACCTGTCACCACATTTCTCCACCATCATCTCCACATTTCTCACCTGTTTCCAACAACACATATATCCATCGTACAGCTATGCATATAACTAGGCATGACTAAGCATCACATAGCATTTATAAGTATCTCGGCCAACAACACAAACCTATGGATAATAGGAGGGGAAACAGATAATGGCATAGGGAAATTAATGCAACTATAGGATACTCTAATCCGACAAAAGTTGACATTCAGAACCGCATGCAATATTATAGTGGAGAAAATATTTGCGGAAACATAGGATAAGATATGCTCAGAGGGGGGATTACGCTTGCCTTGATCAAGGTGCTGATAGTACGGATCGTCACGAGACGGGGGTGGCACTTCACCTCCTTGATCTACCGAGGCACAAACAACACCGGAAGAACAATCAACACATGGCAAATGTGCAATGCATACAAGAATGATGATATGACATTTTAGATGCACCCTAGAAGCATTGAACAAGAGCAACAAGTTAAATGGGGTCCCCGTTATATTTATTGCATAATTTGGAAGAAACCCCATATTAAAACTTAATGATTATCATCACTACTAGAGCACATTATTGTAATTGTGATCGATGATGCATGATGATAATGATTTTGGATCACTCATGTTTTTCTGAGCATTTTGATATAAGGAACACATTTTTCGGAGGTCCCGGTAAAAAGTTATTAATTTTATAAGTTCCTCCTTTAAACTTATGATTTTAATATTACTAGAAGCACCATAATTCAAATGTGATCAAATATGCATAATATTTATTTTAAAGTTTTAATCACAATTTTCTGGGCATTTTGGTGTATTACATGCATTTTTCGGATACACCGATAAAAAGTTACCATTTTAATAGATTTCTTTTTTATATTACTTTTTGATGATTTATTTAAGCAACAATATCATATTTATACATTTAGAGATTAAGGGGTTAAAAGAAAACATCAATTTTACATCAGTACAGCAAATCCGGATGTCAGTCCGGAAATTTCCGGATTTTGCACCGGCGGAAAAATAAATCCGGAAATGTTTCCGGTTCCATTCCGGTTGTATACCGGATAAAAAGTCACCGAGTCCAGTAGCATTTTCTTATTCCGGAAAAGAATCCGGAATATTCCGGGTTTGGCTCCGGGTATGTCAACGCGATGAAGAGAACTACTGCGACGGCGAGCTACTGCGGAACCACGGCGAGCTAGGGAGTGAGACGAGGTGCAGGAGGTCGTGGTGCTCACCCTGGGCTCGTAGGTGGGCCCGGCGTGGCTGGGGATGCACCGTGGCGGCGGGAATCGTCCGCGACGACGGCGGCGGTGGTCGGCGGGAAACCGGACGGCGGCGGCGATTGAATGCCTCCGGGCTCGATTCCTTCGGAGCAAAGGAGGAGGGCAGCACGGCGGAGCTTTTGGTTGGCGGCGATTTGCTCGGGGAGGACCACAGCCTCGGCGCTAGGCGGCGGCCATGGCTCGGCTCGTGGAGCTCGTGGGCGAGAGGAATGGAGAGAGGAGCAGGGGGAACGGATGGATGGGGTCGGGGACGGCCTCGTGGGGCTCTTTTCCTGCAGAGGTAGGGCAGAGGAGGGCCCGGGCGCGACATGGGCAACCGGGGCGAGCTGGTGCGGCTCGCCCGTGCCTTCTCGGTCGCTACAGAGTCAGGAAGAAGAAGAAGACAGTTTCCTGAAAACCCCCCGGAGCTTCTATTTCCATCACGGATTGGTCCTCACGAATTACAAACGGGTCCTTTTCTCTTTTAAAAATTAAAACAGCAGCTATTCCCATATTTATTTGAGGCACCAAAACATTTTATCAAAATTTCAGAAAATTTGGGGAGCCTCGCCATGCAGTATAGAAGCACCACAAAAATTGGCGTCTCAAAATAAAATTGTTTGGACCACTTTTGTTTAGAAAGGTGAATAGGGCATTTTTGCTAAATTCAAAGATGTTGCTCCTTTAACAATTTGGAGCAAAAGCAAAATATT
Organism: Poa pratensis; assembly: GCA_947311845.1. Classification (NCBI taxonomy): domain Eukaryota; kingdom Viridiplantae; phylum Streptophyta; class Magnoliopsida; order Poales; family Poaceae; genus Poa; species Poa pratensis. Next base: position 4,630,752 of record CAMZMU010000087.1, read on the forward strand.
ATTTTGGAGCTCTTGGAACTTCCTTGACAGATAGGGGATGTCAAAGTAATTTTATTTGCAAGATTGAGTGCCTTCAATGTGTGGGAGTTTTGTTAGAGCACTTTGGCATTTGGTTTTAAAAACTTCATATCATCTCGATATCAATGTTGTATTAACTCAAAAGAGACAAGTTTATGCATGGATGCCGTGATGCAATTAACACAAAAGTGGAAAAATTACACCAGTTTTTAGGTTCTCAGCTTTGGGCTGTTACAATACAAAGTCTAACTAACTTGCCTTTTGCGTATTTCGGGAAAAGAGATTTACTTAGTTTTATCCAATGTTGACCGAAAGAAATAAATTTACAACAATATGAAAATAAATATGTAATGGAGTAAAAGTAGAAAAAAATATATAGTAGGGGATAATTAGGGAGTAGAAATAAATAAGTAATTTTGAAGTCGCTATTTGTGCGCAATGTAGACCGTTAAGAAGTAGTTAAAAAAATATGGGAAGTAAAAGTTTTTTTAAAAAAAAAGTAGTGGTAAACCGTTAAGAAGTAGTTAAAAAATATACGGGAAGTAAAAGTTTTTTTTTAAAGTAGTGGTAATTTGAATATAGAGAAGTGGGGAATTAAGATAACAGGATCTGCAAATAAATGAGTAATAAATTTTAAGTTTGCAAAAATAAATTTATGAGGGAAATAAAATAAAAAGTTAAAAAAATAGAGTAGGAGAAAATGGGAAAATAGGAAGTAAGCGAGCAGTCTTAGAGTAATAAAAATAAATATGTAAGTGAGGTAAAAGTAGAAAAAAAGATATAGTAGGGGATAATTAGGGAGTAGAAATAAATCAGTAATTTTGAAGTCGCTATTTGTGCGCAATGTTCGTAAGAAGAAACGTGGAAAAATAAATAATAGGGGAAAATTAAAACGGAGAGAAATCTATTAGAAGCCAAAAAAAAATCTGTTCATAAGGACAGGGACGGGTCACACATGACTGGAAAAATAGATAATGTTCGTGAAAAGAAGTGCGGGGAAGAAAATATGTTTAAACTATAAGGGGAAAAATATATTAGGAGGGGGAAAAATTGTTCAATTGTACCGGTAATTGTACCAGAGGACCGATTTGCAATTTGGGAAAATGCGGGGAATTTGCTGGAAAAGTGTTTTATTCCGGGAGGCCGGCTCACATTTTTTGGAAAGCGTGAGGACTTTTCTGCAGAAAAATGGAACGCGGGGACTTTTCTGTAAAAATGTTTTATTCCGGAGGACCGATTGACAATTTTTGGAAAACGTGAGGACTTTACTGCAAAGAAGCGGTACATCTATATGTCCGTCGAAATAAAAAGGTTAGAACATGGAAGTTGTTTGGTAGGGCGATATACATCTACTCGCGAGAGGAAAATTCGAACGGATGACTGAGTGCGACGAATTTGACAAAATGTGCCAAATGTTTTTGTGAACCTGGATCCAAAATTGAGCAGCTAGAGTCGACAAAACTCGAAACCGATCACGGGAATGGAACCTACTCGTCGACGCGCATATATTTCGTGTATATATTTTCGTCAAAATGTTTTTTGGGAAATGATTTTTCTGGGGAAAACAGGAAAAAAAAATGCTACAGTACACGTGGGTACTGTAGATGTATTGTATAGATTCTACATGCGAACGTGTTCTAGCTTCCATGTATATATGGACGTTTTATGTATTGGTCCCATGCATGGCAGGCGTGTTACACGACTTAACGGCGACATTAGTTGAAGCTAAGGCCACACAAAAAAATACACATAATTGAAATACACTAAAATTGTGTTATTACTATCGATTATACTAGCCGTCGTTGTCTAACCACCACTTCTGCTTTGGGATGCGGGTATACTTGTAGGTACAACAGAGTGTTGACACAAAGCAGAGATTTGTGATTTGTCTCATTACGTCGTCTCGCACGCGAAGCCTTAATTAGATAGCTCGATCGACCTCGCTTTGCCTCCCGTCGGCGCTTTTCTTTTGAATATTCTTCTTCGAGATCGAATCACACAAGTACCTTTTTGGAGGATGGATAGCGTATGGATATACACATTAGCGGCAAGGTGAAAATTGCAGTATTTGAAACCCTATATAAACTAAGGTACGTCCTAAAAATGTCCCAACATGTTTGACAGTTTACTTGTTTGTTGTATTTTTGCTTTTCTTTCATAGTACTAAATAATGATTAATGAATTTAATGTTTTAATAATTTGTTGTCATAAGAAGGGCAGACATTGTTCTCCCCAAAGTTCATGAACTTATTGATCCCCGTCAGTTCAGGGTCACATGCATGCATAACAGAATGCTGCAAGCGTCCGTGCATGTTTAGAGTTTAGACACAAAAGGAAAATCATTATTGTTGGTTTCTATGCATGCATAACTCTTGGTGGAATTTGGATTCCTGTTCTACACGGGTGTTCTAGCTTCCATGTAAATACGGACATTTTATGTATGGTCCCATGGCCGGCGTGTTACATGACTCAACGAGATTAGTCGAAGCTATGGCCACACAAAATACACATAATTGAAATACACCAAAATTGTGAGATTAAATCAATGATCACGTCATTCCTATATTTTATCCTAGCCGTCGTTATCTAATCGTCACTTCTGTTTTTGGATGCGGGTGTATGTGTAGATGCAACAGAATGCTGACACCAAGTAGGGATTCATGACTTTTCTCATTATGTAGCACTTGAAGCCTTAGACAAACACAAGTTGCACATATGTGAATTATACGAATTGCAGCTGAACATGGTCGTCAAAATTCTACGGACCTTATGGCACCACCTTTGGGCCGGCACTCCATGGCTCATGTGCCATGGTCCTAGGATTTGTCAATGGGTAACCATTAACCGCGTACCTTGCGGGTAAATTTTTTATTAGGGTAAGGGTATGTGATAAAAAAATTACCTAATGTTACGTAAATGAGAAAATATCATACCCATCAGATAGAGAGGGTACGAGTATTCGATAAACCCATACCCGTACCCATGTACCTATCTAATATTTGACAATTGGGCCCAACTTTACTTCCACGCACTAATGCATGAGTAGGGTGTATGCATGAGGCCACGATCGTAATTCACATATATAGGTTATGTTAGATAATGTAGGCAGTGATTGCTCGCTTCACCCTCTCGATGAGTTATGTATTAATTATTTTTAAGACCGTTTCTGCTCAACGCGATGTGTTGTAAATGTGGGTATTTTAACCCGCGGGTAGCCATTTACCCTTCTGATGATGGGTATGGCCGTATCGGAAAAAGTTATACCCATATTTGAGTACGGGTGACGGATAAACTCGGAGACCCATACCGTGTGGGTGCCATCCTAGTTCCTAGGCCTAGCACCTTCCAACGTCCGCTAGCTCATGTGCTTCACGCCTTGTTTTGTCATGTACAGCAAAACACTCTCTAGAAGCCTCAATAATTGTTTCTCGTTTTCTCATCTCCTCTGTCCCGCCTGCCTATAAATGCACTCTCCATTCCTGCCATGTATGCACAAACACCAAACCAAGCTAGCTCATCTCTACCTGAGAAGCAAAGGAGAAGCATGGCAACAACATCGGTGTTCTACAGGGGGCTGCTCCCCGTTGACGTGCAGAATGTGAGGCCAAATTCGAAGGGCATGAAAAGCTTACCCAAGCCGATCATGGTTGTCGCACCGACGGAGGAAGGGACGTACCCTGTCATCGTTTTCCTGCACGGCTGCAACTTGGCGAACCACTACTATGAGCAGCTCCTAAAACATGTCGCCTCACATGGGTTCATAGCGGTTGCACCACAGGTAAATACTGGATCAGTAGCTAGATGGCTTCATCTCGGCACCAACTTACCGCCATGCAATTCAGCACTACTTCTTTAAAATATTAATTCAAATTTTGCTTTATAGGGCATGTATTTGCTAATCAAATATTGACAGAAGATAATAAGAAGATCACACTCATCATACTTTTCTTTTGATATAGGTGCACTGGAAGCCACACATTACTTAGGCAATCAAACCTCACTTTGCAAAACATAATCTCAACCGCACGAATGAATTAAAATTTTAGTGGGCCGTTGGACAACTAATGAATGGAACGGACACAAAATCACTGACCGGTTAGGAATGAAAATGATCGACGGTTCATCATTGTTTTTAAATGCATTCTCACAATACTTATATGCTCTGCCACCTACAATTGTATCAACAGCTCTACTCGATGACGTTCCTCCAAGACGACAGTAGGGACATCGACGCGGCAAAGATGGTCACCAACTGGCTTGCAGCTGAGAAGGATGGGCTCCAGTTCGTCCTCGAGGATAAGTTCGATCTTGACAACGTCAAGCCCGACCTCTCCAAGTTGGCTATGGCCGGCCATAGCCGAGGCGGGCACGCAGCCTTTGCCCTAGCCCTGGGGTTGGGGGACCCTAAAATCGAGCTGGGGCTCAAGTTCTCTGCCCTTATCGGTGTCGACCCCGTGGCCGGGACAGCCACAGGCAGCCAAATTCCACCAAAGATCCTCACATTAAAGCCTCGCTCTCTCGACGTGGGGATGCCGACCCTGGTCTTGGGAACGGGGAAGGGTCCGGAGCATGTCTCTACTCCTCCCTGCGCCCCGACAGGCGTCAACCACGCAGAGTTCTACGAAGAATGCAACCCTCCACGCTACCACTTTGTGGCCGTGGAGTACGGGCACATGGACATGCTGGACGATGACGCGCCCTACGTCGTCGATAGATGCATGTGCGTGAGGAATAAGAACGGCACCAAAAACCTTGCCAGACAGAGCATGGGAGGAGTCATGGTCGCATTCCTGAGGGCTACCCTGGAGGGCAACAATGAAGATCTTAAGGCCATACTTGATAACCCTGGACTTGCGCCGGCCATACTGAACCCGGTTGAGCATGATTTGGCATGAATGCTCAAGCCTCATGGGAAGGGAAGTTACTTCATCACTGATGAAATATTTAAGGTGTTGATCGATGGTCTTTGCCCTCAGACTACTATTCCTAAATAAGTTATGATGTGTGGATGTTGTATCTGTGATTTATATGTGTATTGTATACTCTATTGTAATAATAATATTTGCGAGGGAATCAAAATAAAATTATTATTATTATTTGCAACCACTTCCACTTTTTACCTCATATTTTGACATTGTGACAAGATTACCCTCTATCTTCCAGTCGTACCAATTTGTAACAATATTGCAACAGACTTTGCCCTCTAAGTAATATTTTTCTCGATTAGGGCATGACATACATGAGCGGGCATTTTGAGTCCCTTTTTATAGGATGACCTTCTTTTTGTGTGAAGCCACTCAAGCGAAAGCTTGATTTGATGTAATTCCTAGGTATCTGATTAGGCAGGTACAATCAGATTGTAATCCTCACTTGGTTAATTTTAGCGTGGTTTTACGTCTTACAAGAAGAAAGAGTGGGTTCGTGACTGTTCTCGGAAGACGTAAATACCGGTTAGCAAAGTTCGTTTTACGTCAAGCTGTACCCACCCGCACGAGCCAACCTCGCCGGCGGCGGAGACAGCGACACGTATGCTCCTCCCCCGCCTGCTCCCCGCGCACCGCCTCCTCGCCGGCGGCGCCCTCCCCCTCCTCCTCCCCGGCCGCAACTGCCTCGCGCTCCGGCCGGCTGCCGGCGCCAGCGCCGTCGCCATGTCCTCCTCCTCTGCGGCGGCGGCGCCCCCCGCCCCTGCCCGCAGGGCCCCGCTGCGCGGCGTGGTGTTCGACATGGACGGGACCCTGACGGTGCCCGTCATCGACTTCCTGGCCATGTACCGCGATGTAAGGTACTAGCTACGGATCAAGCGAAGAACACGGAAGAACGGATCCAGATCACCCGAAGAACAAGGAAATTGGTCGCTAGCCGGATCCTCCCAACCACCCACCGGGCTAGTTCGATACGGCACTGCCGTCCATTACAATCCAGTTATTCGACAATAAGAAACAGCGAAGCTTCCTAGCAGTTAAGTAGCAGAGGGCTACGTCACGTAGTTGCCACCAGCGAGCCAGGCTGGTGCTTTCTTCTTCCTCCGCAGCCTTCCTTCACTACGCGCTGGGCCCCTCGTGTCATCGCATCGTCCCTTGCAGGTGGGGCCGGGTCGTTGACAATCCCCTCCTCTTCAAAACCTGCTTGACCCCAAGCAGGGGCTCGAGGAAAAGCTTGCCGAAGCTGCTCCAAGTCCTCCCAGGTCGCGTCAGCTTTGGCGGTGCCACTCCACTGCACCAGCGCTTGTTTCACCGAGCGCGCACCTCGCTGCTGCTGGCGCTGACGAAGAACTCGCACGGGTACCTGGAACACCGCATCATGCGTCGGCAGGGCGGAAGCCACCGGTCGATCACCAATGCAAGCCTTGAGCTGTGACACATGGAACACCGGGTGGACACGGCTCGAGGGCGGCAACTCCAGCCGGTACGCCACCGCGCCCACGCGCGCCAAGACGCGGAACGGCCCGAAGAACTTGAACGCGAGCTTGTGGTTTGCGCGGCGCGCCACTGACGACTAGATGTACGGCTGAAGGCGAAGGAAAACCTCATCGCCGACCTCGAAGCTCTGCTCCGTCCTGTGCTTGTCAGCCTGGGCCTTCATGCGCTGATGCATGCGCAGCAGATGCTGCTGCACAGAGTCCAGCACCAGCGCTCGCTCCTGGAGCCAAACCTGGACATCGACAGGGGCAATCTGATCAGAAGCACAAATGCCAAAGTACCTGGGGTGGCGACCGTAAAGCAGCTCAAATGTCGTCTTTCCCGTGGAGGCGTGCCAATTTGTATTGTACCAAAACTCGCACAACAAGAGCCATTTAGACCACTGCTGAGGATGTGCACTGATGAAGCAGCGGAGGTAACACTCAATTGACTGGTTGACCCTCTCCGTCTGGCCGTCCGTCTCGGGATGGTTCGCCGTGCTCAGCCGCAGCTGTGTACCGGTAGCTCGGAACACCGCCTGCCAAAACGTGCTTGTGAAGATAGGATCGCGATCAGAAACGAGCGACCCCGGCATGCCGTGCAGCCTGTAGACATTGTCGACAAACAGCTCGGCGATCTTGCTGGCTGTGTAAGGACGGCGCAACGGAATGAAGTGTGCATACTTCGTCAGCTTGTCCACGACGACCAAGATGCAACTGAATTGGTTCGAGTGCGGCAAACCCTCGATGAAGTCCATCGTGGCCATCTCCCATGGCGCCGACGGCACGGGCAAGGGCTAGAGCAGGCCAGCAGGTGGAAGACGCTCCGGCTTCGCCTGCTGGCAGATGCGGCAGCTCCGCACATACTCGCGAACCATGGACTTCATGCCAGGCCAACTGAACAGTGAGAGCAACTTGCGATAGGTCACCGGAAACCCAGAATGAACCCCTTGCGGGCTGTCATGGAAAGCGGAGATGATCTGCTTCTGCAGGGCAGCATCGCTCCCTATCCAGACAAGATTGCGGTGGCGCAGGATGCCATTCTCCAGTGTGTACTCCTCCACAGAACCAGGTGCCACTGCCAGTTGTTGCAACAAGGATTGAGCCCGAGCATCTTCCACATAGCTACGTTCAACCAAGGAAAGCCACAACGGCTGCACTGTGGAGATGGCAAACAGCTCAGAGCTTGCTGGTGGCTTACGGGAGAGAGCATCAGCAGCCCCATTATTCACGCCTTTCTTGTACTGAATCGTGTAGTGCAAGCCCATCAGTTTTGTTAGTGCCTTGCGCTGCCAGTCCGTGTGGAGCCTCTGATCTGTCAAGTTCATGAGGCTCTTGTGGTCTGTTCGAATTTTGAACTCCTTGAGCTGCAGGTACGGCCTCCACTGCTGAACTGCTAACAGGATCGCCAGGTACCCCTTCTCGTATACTGACAAGCCACGGTTCTTGGGTCCCAATGCACGACTAACATACGCGACAGGATGGCCTTTCTGAGAGAGGACAGCGCCAATGCCGACATCGCACGCGTCAGTGTCAATCACGAACTGCTCAGCGAAATCTGGCAACGCCAGTACCGGAGCTGTAATCAAAGCTTGCTTCAACACTTGGAAGGCTGTTTCCGCTGCCTGCGTCCAAATGAACTGCACTCCTTTCTTCAACAGTGCCGTGAGTGGCTGGCAGATTATAGCATAGAATTCTATGAACTTGCGATAATAGCCTGTAAGCCCCAAAATGCCTCTCAATTCCTTCAAGTTTAGTGGAGTTGGCCAGTCCCTAATCGCCTGAATCTTGGCAGGATCGGTGGCGACACCTCCAGCAGAGATGACATGCCCCAGGTACGCCACTTGTTTCTGCGCGAACGCGCATTTAGACATCTTGACATGTCATTTATCTTTTGTAAGATCCTCAACACCGTTGCCAAGTGCTCTAGGTGCTCTGAGAAAGTGCGGCTGTAGATGAGTATGTCATCAAAGAAAACAAGAGCGAATTTTCGCAGGACAGGCTCCAAAGTTGCATTCATGGCGTGCTGGAATGTTGCCGGTGCTCCTGTCAGCCCAAATGCCATCACCTTGAACTCATAGTGGCCGATGTGTGTTTGGAACGCGGTTTTGTATTCTTCACCTGGTGCCAGGCGGATCTGGTGATAACCTGCCTTCAGATCGAGCTTGGAAAACCATTGTGCACCCGCAAGCTCATCCAGCAACTCGTCGATCACCGGCAACGGGTACTTGCCCTTGATGGTGAGTGCGTTGAGTGGCCTGTAATCGAACACGAGACGCCAATCAACCTCTCCCTTCTTGACTAGCAGAACTGGCGCACCGAAAGCACTGTTACTATGAGTGATCACTCCTTGTTCCAGCAGCTCCTTCACCTGCCTCTGTATTTCACTTTTCAATTCTGGCGCCACACGGTAAGGGCGAATAGACACTGGGCGTGCTCCTGGAACCAAAGGAATGCGATGATCATACTGGCGCCGTGGTGGCAGTCCTGACGGCGCCTAAAAAACAGATGAAAATTCCCCAAGAATCTCTTGCACCTCTGGCGGAATTGGAGTGTCCACCTTCTCTGCTTCCCAAACCAAATTGAGTTCTACCAAAGCATGCGTGCATATACGAGGCTCATCACCATGCAGCACCACTTGCCTGCCTTCATACTGGAATGCCAACCAGCCTTGCTCCCAATGTGCAAGCATCGGCTGTACTTGCCAAGCCAGTCAAGCCCCACAATGCCATCATAACTGGCTAAATTCAGAACACGAAATGTATCCGTGAACGTTGCACCATCCGCAATCCACTGCAGCTCAGGAAACAACTGCCACACTCCAACAGAGCTCCTCCTGCAACCTGAACAGACACGGGAGCCGTCAATTCCTTGGCACCCTCGAGCATCTGGGCACGCTGCTGGTCAATGAAGCAAGCAGAACTTCCTGAGTCCACCAGGAACAGGAACGAATGTCCCTGAATCTGAACTTGCAGCTTCATGGTTCGCGGAGCTGCTGTACCTGGTGCAAGGGCTGCAGCTGACAGAATCATCGAATTTACTGTCTGGTTAGGCTCTGGCTGACCTGTATCTGGCTGTTCTGTATCATCTTCCTCCATTAACTGCATGCAATTCACCATCTCCTGCACCACGTGCAATGGAATAGATGTCTTACAAACGTGCTCTCTGCTGAACTTCGCTCCACAGGTGAAACAGAGACCCTTGGCTCTGCGATAGGCTTTGAGGTCCTTCCATTTTTGCTCACTGGCACTCAAAGCACGCTTCTCTTCAACAGATTTGGAAATCCACTTCGCTGGTGGCTATGGCAACGATGATGGTGGCGCCGCAGGAGCTCAGCGCGCCGCCACTGACGTCGGCTGGTGCTCAGACAGTAATCCAGTATCTTCTCCCAACTCCTCATACAACAGGGCCAAAGAATACGCAATCTCCAATGTGGCTGGCTACTGAATTGCGACAAGAACACGCACTGTCGGCCGCAGACCGTCGAGGAACCTCGTGGTATAATGCACCACATCGGGATTAGGCTCATAAACTGCAATCTGGTCTACCAACTCGGAGAACCTCTCCACATAATCTGCCACCGTTGTCACTTGAGAGATGTGAAACAGTCGCCGACAGAGAATCGAGTGCTGGTTCCTGCAGAAACGAGCAAGCACTGCTTCCATGAACAGGGTTCAGTTGGGCGATGGCGTCTTCTGCAAATAGGATTCCAGCCAAGTCGCAGACGCGACGGTGAAGAGCGCAGATGCATCGGCAGCCCATAGCGTGACCGGTGTCTGGCCGCGCCTGAAGAACTCTTCGCAGCGAATCTGCCAGAGCTTCGGATTGGAGCCCTCAAAGTGAGGTAATCCAGCACGAGAACCCGGCGAAATATAGTCAGTGCGCTGATTTGGGGACGCAGAATTAAATTGCTGCAAAAGGGACCGGCCAGAGTTGTTACCTCTGACCGGGGAAGCTGTGTTATGAACACCGAGCGTTCCCCGGTGTTGTTGTTGTCCGCCGTGCCCTTGGCCAGCAGCACCGAGCCCGGACTCCCTCTAGGTCGAGTCGAAGGCCGATCTGCTACCGCGCCTGGATCCGGCCGCGGCACCCGCTCGAGAGCAGACGCGAGAGACGCGATCTGCGAACTCAGCGAGTCCCTGACGGCGACGAGATCATCGCCGATGGAGGTCCTGGTGGCCTCCAAGTCCTTGTTGACCTCAGATCGGACCGCATCCACGGAGGACTTGAGCGACTTGATCTCCTTCTCGTAGGTGATGACGAAGTCGCGTACGGCGGTGAGCGTCTTCTTCTCGTACTCGATGAAGCGCCTGTCGAATTCCTCCGACGTAGCAGAGTGGATGAGGTCGTAGATCGCACGCGACGCGGGATCGAGATTCTCCATGGCCTCCGCGCGAGCTCGAGCGGCGAATCGGGTAGGGTAGAGGTGGGTGGGGAGCTCCAGAATTGGGGATCGGAAGGCTCTGATTACCACTTGTAAGGTACTAGCTACGGATCAAGCGAAGAACATGGAAGAACAGATCGGGATCACCCGACGAACAAGGAAATTGGTCGCTAGCCGGATCCTCCCAACCACCCACCGGGCTAGTTCGATACGGCACTGCCGTCCATTACAATCCAGTTATTCGACAAGAAGAAACAGCGAAGCTTCCTAGCAGTTAAGTAGCAGAGGGCTACGTCACGTAGTTGCTACCAGCGAGGCAGGCTGGTGCTTTCTTCTTCCTCGCGGCCTTCCTTCACTGCGCGCTGGGCCCCTCGTGTCATCGTCACTTGCAGGTGGGGCCGGGTCGTTGACACGCGAGGTGCTCGGCGGGGAGGCCGCCTACGCGGCGGCGCGCGCGGCGGGCGGGGGCGCCGTCGACATCCTCCACCACATCGAGTCCTGGGCCCCCACGAGCAGCGCCGCGCCTACGAGGCCATCGCCAGGTTCGAGCGCGACGGCCTCGACCACCTCCAGATCATGCCCGGTGAGCCCAGCGTCGGATTCTGATTTCAGGCAGGGAGCAGAGAGAGATGATTTGCTCTGTTTGCTTATGGGGGTGTGCGATTTGCAGGGGCCTCGGAGCTCTGCGGCTTCCTGGACGCGAGGCAGATCAGGTGAACGTGTTCGTTCCGAAATGTACCTAAAGTTGCAGCGTCTGTTGCTCAGTTCAGTTAGTTTTACAGTCCACTATGAGCTAGCACTTGTATTCTTAGGATTGATTTAGTGCAGGCACAGTGTTTTCTGCACCTGCTAGGCTAGTAGTATCATGCGGTTGCTTCAAAGTTGGTTGATGCCATGATTTGGGGCTTTGCTGTATGATTAGTGAACTACTGATTGATACACGGACCAATATTTCATGAAGTTATTACACATGTGGTTTTCGGGTGATAGGCAGAGTGCATTGTAGATTATAGATTGGATTTGATCTGCAATTGGATTCCGTGCTTTCTGCTAACTATGTTTGCCATCACAAATCAGTCACACGACACACAGTTGTCTGTTTTTGCAAACATTCTGCCTCATTCAGAACCTTCTTTGTTGTTTTGAGTGATCAGCAGGTCTTGCTTTCTCAACTTTCTGGCACAGTCCTTGTACTCAAAGGAATGTCCGTACATCATTTGGTCGAAACTGCCAGTGCCCCAATCCATAAATATTTTGTAACACAAATCTACATTTGTATTCTTAATTGGGTTATTAATTAGATCGCTAATTGCGACTCTGCATCCGGTTGCCTAATGGCACCAATCTAGTGATCAGAAAGAAGTATCCTAGCACTAGCTGCCATAATAGTTTGTTGTGTATTTGTGTATACAATAGACTATTGCTTTGTTTGACATGTGCCAGTGAGTTCATGTCTATCATGTGTTTGTAATTGTAAAAGCAGGCTAGACTAATGGTACATAAATAACTGCAGTTGTTAGTGGCACCTGTCCGTAATTACTTTATTATTAGGGATATTTATGCTGCTACTGATTCCTACTCTTTATATTCTGCAGGAGGGGTTTAATCACCCGGAATGTGAAGGATGCAGTTGATTTGTTTCACCAAAGGTTTGGTGTAAGTTGGTTCACTGTACTCATTCTGATCTAGTGGTTATGCATGTCGGATGATATCCATTGCCTCACCTAGAAGAAATTGCACTCAACACCACATGTTGGGCAGTTTTCCATAGAACCACAACCACGATTGTCCTTGTGCAAAGCACCACCTTTTACGGGAATCAGTCGCATCGAGCACAAAACACGTCATTATCAGGGTTGATAGCCAGTTAGTCATCTAGGAGGTATGTGGCCTGATTAGATGTAAAAAGTGGTTCAGACTCTGTCGCCGCCACCGGAATTTGCATCTCAGCTTCTTTGTAGAGGCTGTCGTGCTCAATGGTTTAGACCAATTCGGAACTCGCCGGCAACGAGGACGACCGGCGACTGCACCCACCTATAACCTCCAAAATAAATCCCATCGATCTCACTGTCCATGCTCCCGCTTGCCGTCGTCCTTGTCCCATTGGCGCACCCCCAGCATCTCCCTGCAGTCTCCATCATGGACCCATCTCTGGCGCTGCCCACCCCACTTCACCAGGCATCGGTCCTTTCCTCCTCGAGTGTCCTGCCGACACCAGCTCTGTCCAGGCGCCACATTGGTCCGGCGGGCTCGTGACCCCTGCCCCCGCATCGCCGCCCCGAGCTCCAGCGCTACCTCCCCATGTTTCTCCAGCACCACCCGAGCTCCTTGTTGTCATCCTGATACTCTTCTGCCACCGCTCCAGTGCCTTCGCTCCTCCTTTTCTTACTGGACCGACGGCGAACTCCACCGCTGTCCCTACTACCTCGCACATAAGAAGCCATCGGCCCACTCGAGCGCCACCACTTCACCCCGTGTGCTGCGGTCGCCTGCACCCCATCTTCGTGTACAGCCATGCCCCGCGTGGCCCCTGTGCTCCTATCCTCTGCTCCATCACCTTGGCTTCTCCATCGCTGGCCTGCTCCCCTTCCTCCGGCGCCACCTAGGGGCTACTGCATGGAGCCCCTCAACTTTGTCCCCGCAATCACCATAAAGAGCACAATTTTATTGGCATAGCTCAGTGCCGTGCACCTTTTTTCAAATGACTGCGACTCTGCGAGAGCTGCAGCTGCTACATGGCATGCCGAGCGGTCTGAACTTTTTTTCACGTGTAATCAGACTACCCCATTTGGCTGAAGGCCACGTACCTCCTAGCAGTGGACCGTAGATGACTAATTGACTATCAACGCTGTCAATGATAAGTTCTGTGTTTAGTGCAACCAGTTACAGCAAGATGTATTATTTGAGCAAAAGCATATAAATCGTGGTTGTGGTTCTCTGCAAATTCTTCTGCAACAAGTGGTGTTAGCTGCAGTTTCCTCTCACCTATGCATAGTACTGTGATATACATTGTCGTGCTCGGTGCCTGAAGGGGGTGAACTGCTGCAGTTCATCAGCTCCATTGCAGCGCCGGTTAACCTGCTGCTGACTGGACATGACCCGGTGTTGATCTCGCCTGGCGACGAGCTGTGCGACGGGGGATTTGCTAGTGACGACGATGAGGATGAGGTTGTTGACGGGAAGATGGAGCAGCTTCTGCCAGGCCTCGCCGAGCTGGATCAGGTTGAGTTGCTGCTGGACGGCGAGGAGATGGCGCACGAAGACGGCCTTGATAACGACGGCGACCTGGCGAGGAGGGAGTTTCTGCTCGTCGCGGACATCATTGACGCTGACGCTGACGCGGAGGCTGCTGCGATTGGGAACCTCTTCGCTGCCGATATTGATGACGTTCCCTCATCTGGCATCGCGATTCGCTGCGTCGCGGATCTGTTCAGCCTGCCGGCTGTGCCGCTGCTGCCCATGCCTACTCCGCCAATGCCTCGTGCTCTTGCGGCCCTGCCCGACCCCGAACGTCGCAGCAGCAGGCTCGCGGCGAAGCCACAACTCCCAGCGGTCGGCAAAGCGCAGCGTGTCCTCCACAAGAAAATGGGGCTCGACTTTGGAAATATGCCCCTGATGGAGGCTACGAAAGAATTCGTGAATACCTGCAAGAAGGCTCCGTTCTCTGATTCGGCAATCAACGGGTTGAGAACCCTCCTCGGGCTGAACCTGCCATCCATGACGGCAGCGGATGAAGCTTTGATTGGCCTTGCTGGCCCAGGGGGAAGCGATTTCCCGCCACCGACGACGCTGGACGTCTCCGCCTGATCTGCTTCCCGATCCTCAGATCGCGCCGCGTAGTTGTGTTTTGAAGATATGACGATATATCTTTCTGAGAGATTAGACGGTGTAGGATGAGATCCTTCGTCTAGCACGCCCTGTCTTGTATGTCTTTTTTCTTTTTGGCCTCGGCCGTGTCATGTTTGCTTCTCCTATATCAATATAAAAGGCAAAGCTTTTGCCTCGTTTCAAAAAAAAAGTATGTTTATTTATTGGTTATATTCGGCAACTAGTTCCTTGCACTGTTCGAAACATACCTATTTGTGCGTCTCCCCAATCCTTGTCCCATATAGTAAGGCTTGAAATTTTCATGTGTTACTTTTTGCTCATGCAACTTGATTTATTCCCAATGATTTTATTCCCAATGACATCTTCAAGAATGCTAATCTTGGATATCTGGAACTTATGTAGATGATGTTTGTGCCTGCATTAAGCAGAGAATTCCGCCCCTATAAGCCAGATCCAGCTCCATTGCTTCATATTTGCTCCACTTGGAGTATTCCACCAAACGAAGTGATCATGGTTGGCGATAGCCTCAAGGATGATGTGAGCATTTTTCATCTCATTCTGAAATCTAGGATATAAAGGAGGGTTTCTATATGGTATGCTTTTATGTTAAAAAACGGTATGCTTTGTTGCTGAGTTCTGGTTATCAAGACATTCCAATCAGTATTCCTATATAGTATCCATAATAATGTTTAAAATTTTGAAAGTTAGCCTGAGTCCCCACAGTAAGTTATACTAGTAGTCGACCTTGTTGTAAAAAAAGTTTATACTTCCATAGTCATAAATGCAACGAAATAGTGTTCCTGCTGCTCTGATAAATGTGCCTTAGTTGTAGTGTTCCATAAAGCTGGAGTTTAGGACATTTGTTGTGTGAATCTTAAAGCTTCTTTGGTAGCCTATATGTGTGTACTTATTGTTTAAATTTATCTTATGAAAACCATGTGTAGATTGTCTGCGGAAAGAGAGCCGGAGCTTTTACTTGCCTGCTCGACGAAACGGAGCGATACGGCCCCCATGATTTGTTACCCGAAGATGTAAAGCCTGACTTCCTGGTCTCTTCACTTCCTGAAGTATTGTCAGTGCTGGAAAAGCATTTCGATTTGACACCGGTGTCCATCGCCGAGAGTAGAAATTGACTGTGAAGTTTTGGCACCAGTTTCGTGAGTGTGGAAACAACTCCATCTACAGCTTGAATGTAATACGGTACATGTCGAGCAGTATCGATTTTTACTAAAACCTCCAATGCATATGTGAAAAATCTGACTGCTCCAAAGAAAAATGTATACTTGCTTAATCTTGGCGATATCACCATAGATGGTGTCGGTGTAGGATTGTTGATTGTGAAATTCGCCACTTATGAATACCGAGTGACCAAAGTTGATGCAGAAAGAGATTAGTCCCTAAAACTTGTTAGTTCAAAAAACACGTTTGGCTGGCCTGCATTTAGATAGAACAACAAAACACACGGTTTTGACCAAACTTCACTGTTCTCATGGTCAAACCGCGCACCGTTTCCTCGCTGGCACCCTTCTCCCCCGTTGCAACAGCCTTGTGCGCCCTGACCTCGCCACCACGCCCTCCTCCGCCAGCAGTCTATTTGTTTAATTTCATTTCTACGTTTGTTATTCTAGATAAAAATATGTACATTTGTTAGCGTTGATCTGATGCCTTCAGACCTGCGGAGACTGCCCAGTGGGCGGACCTCATGAGAGTGATCGAGCCATTCCGTGTCTCTACGACCCCCTTGAACCTTCTGGGAGGTTCATCGTCCGCTCATCTTCCATATCTAAATAGCAATGACCCACTAAAAGGAATTCTCTCAACATGCAAGGTGTCCACCTCATCAAACATCTTTGAGCAATCCTGGCCTACCACCTAAGCAAATATGCCACCTAATAAAAAGTAAAAAAAAACATGCGAGGAGAGAACGTATCACACCACCAGCCGGCCACACATCTCCCTTCCCATTTATCTTGCCACTAACCTGCAATTAAGAGCACGTCCACATGCACACAGACCATGCACATCCTGGGCCCTCCACGGCTGTTGGTAAATATCACGTATCTCTTAGTAGTTTCAGTTTTTCTCCTCTTCCTCTTCTCCATTAAATCCTCTAAGAAACAGACACACTAACACTTCACCACTTTCTCTACCCCATGATCTCTAGAAGAAGAAAATTGTGGAGGCATCTGAGCAGCCAGCGGCTGAAACTGATGAAAGATTCGAGGAGACATTGTGCTATAAAACCCTACTGCACATCGGGAGTTTCTGACCATATTGACCATGTTTTTGCCAAACTCCAGCACATTTTTTCTCCACTGCGATTAGGCATTCTTCATCTGCCGGGAGCTGGCCAATATTTGAATTTCTCATGTGCCAGATTGTTTGGACAAAGCGGCCATTGTTGTTGATGCTTCACCTATCTCTCCGTGCTATATTTTTTATGCCATCACTGATCGATCTACTTCAGTTTGGTACATACTTCTTCTATCTGTTGATTATGGTCTGGCTTCAGCCAACAAATGGGCAACCCAATCTGAATATCAACTTGATCAAGTTAACAGTGGCTTTGCATACATGTATACAAGGCGCAATGAAGTGGGTAAAAGCTCATGTCAGAATTTATTTACTCTGAAGTTTCTAATTGTCTGATCTTGCTATCATTACCATACAAAGCAACAAGGTATGCGGTTCTAAAAATCACACTAGCTATGCCAAGTTCTCTCTCTACAGTTACGTATAGTAACCCATAACTATTTTTTTATTTTTTTTAATTTTAGGTGTGGAACAACTGTTATGCGACTCAGGTTTTATGTGTGTACTGGCTCATGAATGTGCCTTTTTTATCTGCAGCATTTCTCCTGCTCAATTTACGGATATTTGACTCTCTTAAAGCCAAAATACCGGATGTGGTGAAAATGCTACACCATCATTTTTGCAGTTATGGATTTAGAAAAAAATGGTGCTAGATTCCAAAGGCTTATGCGATACCCCTATAAACAAACTGCCATCACTAACTACTCTACTTTGTGCAATTGTTCTTTAAAATTAGTTCTGCAATCTGTCGTGCATTCAGATGTTTTCTGTTCTTTATCTTGAGACCTACCTATCTTTTCCCTTTTGTATATGGCTTATTTTGGTCTGGACTTAAATTTTGCTTCTTCATTTTGCCTTTTGCATGATTTACGATGCTTTATTGTTTATTTACTTTATGGATCTCGAAATACACTTCTTTATATGTAAAATATGTCAAGTAAGTTGACACAGAATGTTCACATGTTAAAGTGAAAAAGTATACTAGAAAAGCTTATCCTCGGTAAAATACAAGAATCTCCTTAAGTTACAATTGTAGTTGCTCTCCAATCAGCTTTGTTACACAACTCAAATCTGTATCAAATGTCAGCGTAATCCTCTTCTAAGGAGTTAGAAGAACATGTGCAATTTGGTGACATTTGACTTGACAAAATGCATATTAGAGGCACGTCAGGACGTATGTGCTACCATGTGTCACTCAATATTCATGCACATCATCTACTTTTTTCTTCACATAAAATTTCGCTAAATTGTCCGCCGCAACGCGCGGGGTATCCTATAGTTATACAAGAAGCTCTGCGAGGACACACCACGGAAACACTTTATCGAGATTTGGCGGATTGCGGTCCCCCAGAAAATTAAAGTGTTCATTTGGCAGCTGATTAGGAAGCGGCTACCGTCTAACGACAATATCCGTCACCGGCAGGGCCTGCGATGGGTCGTTGCGCCCTTTGTGGGGAGAATGAGGACACAAATCTCTTTTTCTTCCCCTGCCCACTTGCCAATTTCATGTGGAGTGCAGTTCTGGAACTGCTCCAGTGCACATGGAACCCCTCCTGTTTCTCAGACTTGTACGGGGAATTGCGTAGATTTGAGGGTCAAACGAAGCGAGTGCTTTGGACGTGTTGCGCAGCCCTAGTCTGGACGTTGTGGACCACTAGGAACAAGTTCACTATTGAGGGAATTTCCCCTGCCCGGCCCGCTGATAGCCTTTACAAACTTTCTATTTATCTACAGGTATGGAAGCCGGTGGCCAGACGCCAAGAAGGGACGCTATGGAGCTTACGATCAGCAGGCTTCGTCCGTGCTACTCTCGGTTCGGGAGGCACCTGGATGAAGTCATCTCTTCCATCCTACTTGTATCCCCTATGTTTCGGAGTAGTTGGTCTTGTCTGCAGAGTCACTTGGGGATGTCTCGTGCACGCTTTGTGGTAGCTCTGCTCGCTTATAAGGTGTTTGGACAGCTCTTACATTTGCTACCTGTCTGCATGCGTGTGCTCGCATCGCAGTTTCGCTGTTTTTCTTTTAGAGCCTGCACGCTCTTTTAACCGGTTTGCCGGTTTGCACGAACTCTGTTGTAGTGGTGGCTTCATTAAGTTAAATCCGGGCTCATCTTGAGCCTATGGTCTAAATGGGTCGCTTGCCTGCACTTATATCAATCGTGTCCAACTTGTTGCTGCTCCCTACGCTAAATAAAGGGGAAAAATGGACAGCTCATTTCCCAGCCGGCCAACCCAGCCCATGGGCTTTCGGTCCGTTCGGTCCATACCAAACACCGAACCGATTCATTTAACCGATAGGTGCATATTTTCTCAGAAACGAAGTTTCCTACCGACCGAATTATGGGATCATTCTCGTTGGTATTCACAGGTCTGTGGTTTGATATCTTTGTCATTCTGCGTTGCCTTCAGAACAGTACAAAATTATGTCATCGAAGAAGAAAGAGGTTGAAAATCTCGAAAATTTGCTCGTTTATTTTAGATTTTATTTTATAATAGTTGTAGTCAGCTCATGTATCTCTAGTATAATATAAGGTATTGATTGTAAAAAAAATCTTACAGACCGAAACACCAAACCGAACGCTAACCCCTAGACGGAAAAGGCCGAGTCAATGTAAGTATTGGTTCATTTATTTTTGACTTTCGATTGATTAAAGCATGATCTTAATCTAATCCCTGTGTGTTTTCTGCAGTAAGCACCAGGCTGTTGCCGGGGCGACTATGATGAAGACAAGCTACCGTATCCTCTGATCTGGAGGTATGTTCATGTTCGCTATGTTCACTATGTTTTCCCCATGTGCTCTGCTTCTGCCCACAAGACTGGTACATCTTTTGTCTATCCGATATTGTGTTCATGTTACAGTCTACCCAGTTCTCATGTTCTCGTAATACCATTCTCACTGTATTTCATAGGCCCCGCTTTTGCTCCTGCCGAAGGGGAGGGGGAGGGAGATATGGCTGCGCAGAACTTCTATGTTTTTGTCCATGACATGAATAACATAAGGCTTTTTTCTCTCCTCCTACAGCAAGTGATGTTTGTCGTTGACTCCTACAGCAAGTGATGTTTGTCGTTGATATAGTATTGTATGTGATCAAATGTGATGTTGGTTCTGTTCGTTTTATTGTCCCCTAGATACTTTGTACATTCGAGTTACTCATGTTTCTTTCTTGATGTTGATGTTGTGTCTTTCTATTCAGGGCGGTTTCAACTAAATTGTGACCTGAGATAAGTTAAATTAAACATAATTATACCAAACTTTTATACCTCATTAGATTTTTTTCATGCAAGTTGTTGGTTTACCAAATAGATGTTGTATGCTACTTAGTTTGCAATATGAACCATACAATTATTTTTCTTGATTGTTTTTAGTTTTAGGGTTGCAATGTATATGATTGAAAATATATTTGAGTCGCACATTTTTTTATCCTTTGGGATATATTATCCTTAGCAAGATACAAAACCTCGTCAATGTGAAAAAAAGGAACAACACACACCTCCTTGATATTTTGACTATTGACGAATTATATAGCATATATGATATTATTGTGTGAATGTCATTTTCAATATTATTCAATTTAGTGGTAGAGATTCTTCTGGACTGTAATAGAGGTGTGTAGTGTGTGGTTATGTAATATATTTAGAAACTTCTGGAGTATTAATTGAAAACAGTGGGCATGATCAGTTTTTCTGGTCAAATGTAGTGGATTTAATATTAAGTTAATAGCATGTTGAGTATATATATTTGTTATTAAAGTAGAAGTGCCTACAGTAATAACCGACCACCACTAAATATTATCGTTCACGCTATATATGCTCACCGCAATGTGCCTCTGTACACCATATACACAAATGCTCTTGTTTACACTAAAAAGGAAGTGGCATTTACCTAAGGCTCCTACATAGCATGTATGATAATGATTAAAATTTTGGAAGTTATTAGCCTGAGTCTCCATGGTAAAGCTTTAGTTCCATTCCATCATGTTGGAGAAAATGTTAAGGTCTCATTTGGTTCAAAGGATTTGTAAAGCATTTTTGGAGGATTCATTTCCATAGGAAACTTTGTTTGATGGACGTTTGGTTTGTAGGAAATGAAGACCGTAGGAAGTTTTCCTTTGGATCACTTTGTGTGCAATTCCACAGGAATTATTCCATCCGGTCGAACCTCATGGAGACAATCCTAGCGGTAACCGGAGTGTGTGCGCGCGCATGCATACATATGGAGCTGCTCAACTGTAGCACACGACGGCTAATTGCAATGTTCAAACTAGAAAACTAATATTTTTAAAGTCTTGTTTTCCTGTATCTTTCCTATGATGCTACTTAGGGCTTATTTGATTCTCAGGATTGGGAAATCAAAGGAATAGGGAAGAGTTAGGAATAAGAAAGGATGGCATGTGTAAACCTTGCCTAGTTCCTTGTGCATAGGATTAAAAGCATGAAGTCCGAGTGGATTTTATTTTCCTGTACATTTTGCATGGAAACCATGATCCATAGGAAAAAATCCAATGATTTTCCCTTCTACCATTCCTTTGAATCAAAGAAGTGAATAGTGTCATCTATGGAAATTTTCATAACCCTCTGCTTTTCCTCCACATTTCATCCAAATCAAAGGGCCCTTAACATGGTTTTGTACCAATTCCAAAGTTTTGCAATTCAAGGGATCTTAAGGAGAGATGTGCCATCTATTTTTCATATTCCTATATTTCCGCAATCCTTTGAACCAAACGAGGCCTAATAGTTTCATAGTCATAAATGGACAGAATTGTGCTCCAGATTCTTTGATAAATACGCTTTCGTTGTAGTTCCATAAAGCTAGAGTTCAGGACATTTGTTGTTTCAGTCTTATAGCTTCTTCCGTAGCCTATGCGCGTCTACTGATGCGTTTAAATTCATTTTATGAAAACCATATGTAGATTGTCTGTGGAAAGCGGGCGGGAGCTTTCACTTGCCTACTAGACGAACGGGGCGATACGGCCCGCATGATTCATTACCCGAAGAAGCCTGACTCCTGGTCTCTTCACTTCTTGAAGTATTATCAGTGCTGGAAGAGCATTTTGATTTGGCGCCGTTATCCGTCACCGAGAGTAGAATCTGACAGTGAAGTTTTGGTCCCTTATCTCAGTGAGTGTGGAAACAACTCCATCTACACCTTGAATGTGATATGGTATATGTCGAGCGATTAGTTTACTAAAGCCTCGAAATAGGCTTTCGCCCCGCTATATTAATATAACAACCACACCGATACAAGAGAACGAACCAAAGAGAAAGCAGGGGCAAGGAGAATGCCGGGGCAACAGCAGATACATGCCCAAAAAGGAAAAGAAATGAAGGCTAAGGAGAAGTTGCAAAACGAAGATGACTTGTCACCGGTGCGATTAGTTTACTAAAGTCTCCAATGCAGATGTGAAAAATATGACTACTCGAAATAAAAATGTTTACTTGCTTCCTCTTGTCGATATCACCGTAGACGTCTTTTAAACGTACGTGGTGTCGGTCTCGAGGATGGTCGCTTCAAGCTTCGAGGATAGTTGGCTGTGATATTCGTCAGTTATGAATACCCAGTGACGATAATTGGGTGGTCATAAACAGGTTTGGCTAGCCAACAGCTAGAACAAAAAAACACGATTCTTGTTCTGACCGAACTAACTGCTCTCATGGTCAAACCGCCTCGCCGGCACCCTGTCCCCCGCCGCAACTGCCTCGCGCTCCGGCTGGCCGCCGCCTCCATACTCTCCTCCCCCCTGCTCCTCAGCGGCGGCGGCGCCCCCGACCACAACCGCACGGCACTGCTGCGCGGCGTGGTGTTCGACATGGACGGGACCCTGGCGGGACCCATCATCGACTTCACGGCGATGTACTGCGAGGTGCTTGGAGGGGAGGCCGCCTACGCAGTGGCGTGCGTGGCAGGGGCTCCGTCGACATCCTCCACTTCATCGATTCCTAGGGCCTCGACGAGCAGCGCCACGCGACGGCCTCAACCATCTCCATATAATGTCCAGTGAGCGCCTCCCCATCCGATCCCGCCAGCGTTGGATTCTGATTTTGAATATCAGATAGAGATGATGTGCTGGCGATTTCCAGGGGCCTCAGAGCTCTGCGGGTTCGTCGATGCAGGCAGATCAAGATCAGGTGGCAGTTCGTTCGTTCTGAAATGCAGCTCAATTTGCAAATGTGGGATGCCCAGTTCAGTTCAGCTCACTTCAGTTCAGTTAGTCGTACAGTTCACTATGAATGATAAGATCATCCGTTCAAAACTGTCGAGGCCTTCATGTACAGTATTGCATTCAAGGTGTACTGCTCGACATGTACCGTATAAAAACCAGATTGATCTTACCAAAGCCAGATTCTTATGATTGATTTAGTGCAGGTGCAAAAGTTCTGCATTTGATAGTATCATGCAGTTGCTTCAGAGTTGGTCGATGCCATGATTTGGGGGCTTTGATGTACGAATGGTGAACTGGTGACAAGTGGTTTTCGGATCATACGTAGAGTGCATTGTTTGTTATGGATTGTATGTGTCATGGACCCAGTGATGGACGTGGTGTATGCACCATCAGGGAAGCAGAGAAGGAGGCTGAGACGTGCAGGTAGAGTGCCAGCAAGGATTAGTGGACCAGAGTGGACCAAGTGATCAGCCAATGAGAGGCAAGAAGAAGCTGGCATCGACGCATCGCCCGGGCCCACTGGAGAAGCTGGCTTCCTATTTAGCTTTCTCCTCATAGCATTAGTGGTTTTTGTCTGATGACCGAACTGTAATCGAAACTCTCTCTTGTATCTCTCTGCTTCGAATTCCCCAATCCCTTGCTTCTGATCTCCCAATTCCCCTGCTGTATGCTACGATATTGTATCTTGTGAGGTGAATCTAGTGGAACCGTAACATTTGGTATCAGAGACTCACGATCTTGTTGTTCGCTCGCTAAAATCCCTCGATATGACTGTAAATCCATTCGACTAGCGCTGATCTCCTTTGGGGATCGGCACAAAGTTCCGTGAGGACGCCTGAGATTGGTAGTTCGATTTGGGTTGAGCGCCGCTTGATCTCGATCTGGAGCGCCCGCATCAAACCCGTTGGACCACGTTGGAGAGAATTGATCGAGTGGAGGAAACCATGGAGGGAATCCAGAAGATGCTCGAGACTATGTCCTCTGAGTTGAAGAGCGGTCTCTCCAAGGTGGAAGAGAAGATCGACGCCACACAGAAGTCCATGACCGACACATCCTTGTCGTTGAAGGCATTCAAAACTTGGCGAGACGATGTCGACACTCAAGTCTCCGATCTGAGTGCTGCTGTACAAGATCTGCGCAAGCAAGTGGATCGAATGGTGGTTGGAGCCGGTCTGAGCGCCCTGGGAAAACCACCGCAAACTTCCCCGGGAGCGACGCCACCGCCTGCAGCCCCGGAGAATACGGTGCCGGGGATAGCTCTGCAGGGGTCGAGCTCCGGGCCCGATGGCCACGGCGAGTCACCAGATCACCGGGGTCAGACACAAGGGCTTGCCCTCGCTGTGTCTGCCCCGGTCACAGGTACAACCCAGCCTCCGAATTCCATGGCTCTCGTTCCTGTTACTTAAGTTACTGAAGTAGCACATGCCACTCACACCAACATGCCTCTACCACCTCATACTGAATTTCCTCGTTTTGATGGCGAGAACCCTAGACTGTGGCAGAAGGCCTCTGAGAAGTACTTTCGTTTTTTTTTTCAGTATCTCCTAGTTATCGTGTGGAGTATGCCACCATGCATTTCACGGGAATGCAGCTTTGTGGTTGCAGAGTGTTGAGGATAGGTTGCCTGAATTAACTTGGGAACACTTGTGTTCTCTGTTAGCTAAGCAATTTGATAGAGGCCAGTATCAGTTGCTTTATAGGCAGTGCTTCAAACTTAGACAAACTAGCTCTGTCATTGATTATGTTGAGAAATTTGATAATCTCATGCATCACATGCTTGCTTATAAGCCGGATTTAGATCCTACTTTCTTCTGTACTCGTTTCATAGAAGGGCTCTCTCGTGAAATTAAAGCAGTATTTATAATTCAGCATCCCGAAGATCTGGAAACTGCTGTTTCTCTGGCCTTATTGCAGGAGGAAATTGAAGATGAGGTGCCAAGATACTCTAACAAGCAATCACCGGCTCGTATTGCACCAAGGCATCCATTCTCTCTTCCGGTGGCCAGCAAACAACACCCCACACATGGGAAGACAAGACTCAGGCTGTGGCACACAAAGTGTCACCTCTCAAGGCATATCGCCGAGCTCGGGATTATGCTTCACCTGTGGTGAGAAATTTGCACCAGGACACAAATGCAGTACCACAGTGCAACTCCATGTTGTGGAATAGCTCATGGCCCTGCTTCAAGGTTCAGATTCTGAAGGGGAACCAGTTACTTCACCAGTTACTTCTGAAGGGGAGGTGTTCCAAGATGTGTGGCCGATGAACAAGAAGTTGTTATTCTATCAGTAAACAGGCTATTAATGGGACAGTGAGCTCGAGCTCAATGAGGTTGTTGGGCAATATCAAAGGACATGATGTCCTGATCTTGATTGATTCGGGATCTTCGAGCAATTTCATTAGCGCAGATATGGCTTCTTGATTAACTGGAGTTCAAAAACTAGCTCAAGCAGTGCAAGTGAAGGTAGCTGGTGGAGGTATTTTGCAAGGGGATTCTAAAATCCCTAATTGCGTCTGGAAGTGTCAAGGGCAAGAATTCGAAACCTCATTGAAAGTCTTGCCTCTGCAGTGTTATGATATTATTCTGGGGATGCAATGGCTAGAAAGTTGGGACTTATGACCACTCATTGGGCAGAGAAATGGTTCCAGTTTGAATCGAAAGGGACCACATGCAAATTGCAAGGCATTCAGACTGATACGGAAAAGTGTGAACAAATCTCTTGGACTGAATTGCAAGCTCTGCAGCAGACTGACTCTATATATTATATGGTGTTGTTGTATTTCACCACTGACGAAAAGTCCCAGCAAACTGTGCCTCACATTGTTGCTATGGTGTTGGATACATATGCAGAGGTGTTTGATGAGCCACATGGTCTGCCTCCTCGTCGCAAATATGGCCATACTATTCCATTGCTGACAGGTGCTAGTCCAGTAAACCTTCGACCTTACTGATACAATCCTATGCAAAAGAATGAAATTGAGAAGCAAGTTAAAGAGATGTTGGCACAGGGGGTGATTCAACCAAGTTCTAGTCCATTTGCCTCACCAGCCTTGTTAGTTGGCAAAAAGGATCTTACATGGCGCCTGTGTGTAGACTTCAGGCACCTAAATGCCTAACAGTGAAGAATAAATATCCTTTACCTGTGATTGATGAATTACTTGATGAACTGTCGGGTGAAACTTGGTTCACTAGTTTGGACTTAAGGTTGGGGTATCATCAAATTCGCATGGCTGATGCTGATGTTCACAAGACAGCTTTCCAAACTCATCACGGTCATTTCGAGTATAAGGTAATGCCATATGGAGTCACTGGTGGACCTGCAACCTTCCAGGGTGTGATGAATGACATATTAGCTCCCTTTCTGCGCAAGTATGTATTGGTGTTGGTTGATGATATATTAATATACAGTAAGAGCTTAGCCAAACATGCTAAACACCTTGAGAGTGTGTTGGCTGTGTTGGTAAAGCACCAGCTCAAGGTGAAAAAGTCCAAGTGTGCCTTTGCTAAGCAAGAAATTCTGTATTTGGGGCATGTTATCAGTGCAAATGGAGTTTCCACTGATAAGAAAAAGATTGCACCAATCTTAAACAGGCCTCGTCCAATGAACGTGAAAGAGTTGCGTAGAGTGCTGGGAATGACCGGTTACTACAGGAAATTCATCCAAGGATATGGTATGATTAGTCGTGTGCTGACTGAATTACTCAAAAAGGGGGTGCCCTTTGTGTGGAACTCACAGCGGGAAGAAGCCTTTCAAGCACTGAAACAAGCATTAGTCACTGCTCCTGTTCTGGCCTTACCTGATTTCAGTCAAACTTTTGTTGTAGAAACCGATGCTGTGACAGAGGCATTGGAGCAGTGTTGTTGCAGAACAATCACCCCTTGGCTTTCCTCAGCAAGGCTTTGGGCCAAGACACAGGGGTCTGTCGACTTATGAGAAGGAGTGTCTTGCCATTTTGATAGCTATAGACAAATGGCGTCCTTATTTGCAACATGGTGAATTTGTGATCCGAACAGACCAAAGAAGTTTGATGCATTTAGATGATAAGAGACTCACCACACCATGGCAGCACAAGGCTTTGACTAAGCTAATGGGGTTGAGGTACAAGATCATCTACAAGAAAGGTGTTGAGAATAGAGTGGCAGATGCCTTGTCGAGAAACATCACAGAAAACAGTGAAAAGCTACTGGTGGTATCGCAAAGCAAACCTATTTGGCTGGAGAGGGTATGCAAGGTTATGAACAAGATGCAAATGCAAAAACAAAACTAGCAGAATTGGCAGTGCAATCACCTCAGGAACTTATTCATTGCATAGTGGGCTGATCAGGCACAAGGGGAGAATTTGGCTGGGTCAGAACAAGCACTACAACAGGAAGTCATACAAGCATTGCATGCCACTGCAATTGGTGGGCATTCTGGTTTCCATGCCACTTATCATCGCATCAAACAGTTGTTCTCTTGGCCAGGACTCAAAGAACAAGTGCGACAGTTCATAGCACAGTGTACTGTGTGTCAACAAGCGAAAGCTGAACGAGTGCCATACCCGGGTCTGCTTGAACCGCTGAAGTTCCTAAAGGTGCCTGGCAAGTAGTGACCATGGACTTCATAACTGGGTTGCCCAAGTCTTCAGGGTTTGACTGCATTTTAGTAGTGGTGGACAAGTTTTCACGATATGCCCATTTCATTCCGTTGAAGCACCCATTCGCGGCATTTTCAGTAGCTATGGCATATGTGAAGGAGGTGTATCGACTTCACGGATTGCCACTGGCCATTGTGTCGGATCGAGACCCAATCTTCACAAGTACACTGTGGCAGGAGCTATTCCGATTAACTCAAACTGAATTACGAATGAGCTCAGCAAGGCATCCTGAAACGGATGGATAAACAGAACGTGTCAATCAGTGCCTAGAAGGTTTCCTACGCTGCTTCATTAGTTCTTGTCAGAAGCAATGGCTGCAGTGGATTCCTCTAGCTGAATTCTGGTATAACACAACACTGCATTCAACTCTTGGCAAAACACCATTTGAGGTGTTGTATGGTCATGCCCCTCGCCACTTTGGCGTGGATGTTGTGGAATCTTGTGCACTACCTGACTTGAAACAGTGGCTACATGATAGAGAACAAATGACTCAATTACTTCATCAACACCTCGAGAGACAACAACAATGCATGAAACATCAGACCGACAAGAAGAGAACCGAGAGACAAGCTTGAGTCTAGAATTTGTTTCACATCGAACGAGCAAGGGGCCATGGAGGTGGCAACATAGTGATGCTTGTGTGTTAATTAGTTCTTTTAGTTATCATGAGATGATGGCAAACAACCAAACAATCTAGCTGTAGTGTGATAATTTTTTACAGGAGAATATGCTGGTGAGAATCAAGTTGTGCACCATGTAGGTGAAGCAGCTTAAGGGTTGTTTTCAATGTGTATAGTTCATAGATCAAATCAAATCGTAACCTGAACTTTCATTTATTTGAAATAAAAGCAAGGTCCATGTGACTATAAGTTGTTGTGAGAACCTTTATCATCCTCTCATCATGGGTCACTCCGTCATATTTCGATTGTTAATCGCTGTCTCTCCTCTGATCAAAGTTGCGTGGTAGCAAAATACAATCAAGAAGAAGACCAGACACCGTTGGATGGCCAAGTAACAGACATGAAGATTTTTCTCGCTTTTTACATATATTTGTATTTTTTTTTGTTTCTTCCGATTTTCCAAATTAGCTAAAAATTTAACTGCAAGTCTGTGATACTTTGCTCGTCATTTTTTGGAAAACAAAATCATAAGGTACCCTATCATATCATGATTCCAGGCAGTGTCCACGAAAAATTTCAAATATTCGACCTCTATCAATGAATTTCAAGCGTGTAATTTTGACCATATTTTGAAAAAAGTCAAACAAAATCTCGAAAGCTCAACCACAATGTTGTCGTATCCGCTTGACCACCACCTTATATAGTTGGCACAAGGTCAAACGCAGACAATCACGCATACTCATGTGCCCCAGACCACTCGATAACAAATATTCATAATCCTTGTGCAAGAGAACCATGGAACATGACATCTCAGAACGTGCTCAACCTGCAAGTTGGGCCTTTCAACCAATGCTTGCACGCGCAGTTTTGACGTGATCAACGCCACACGGCCAAAAAAAAATTTGCACGTATGAACTTGTTGACGGGCGACGACGAGACTGCTAGGCACCATAAAAACCTACATTAGGGACCTCTCCTATAGACCCATGTTGCTATCGCCATCAGTAGATGACATAGTTGCGAAAGTGGGGTCGCCTTCAAAAAGCTCTTCCGTCCGAGTTAGTATGCAACTTTTTTAGCCACGACAAGAAGCAGGACATGAGCATGCTGCGAATCTATACAGGGGACTCGGCATACCTCGGCAGCCCAGCGAAACAGGGAACCCAGCAAAACTGGACCCGACAGCCCAAAAAAACTGGAACCCGACAAAACTGACAGCCCCCTAAATGTCTAAAAAAAACTGACAGCCCCGCAATCAAGAAAGTGGCGGATCAAAGAGGCTTGGCAGCCTAGGAACAACAACAGTTCTGCAGAAGCCTAGAAGCAAAGGCGTTACCCAGAAGATTCAGAAGGTGTGACGGAACATGCCAGACGTGGGAATGACTAATGCCTTGAAGACCAGAGAACAAGCCGGATTTAGTACGAGACGAAGCAAGTTTGAAGCCAGCACGGAAGGACAAAGCCGGTTCCAGTCAAAGACGGACACTTGGGTCCGGTTCCAGTACGAAATCGGCATACAATTTGCCTTATTTAGATCTAGAATTCGACTTAGAATATGAGTTGTAATCCTTGTAGAAGTTCAAAACTTGTACGGGCATTCTAACCACCTCATATATATGTGAGAGGTGATGGTGGAGTGAAATCAGGCAAAACATTGACACATCAATACAACTTACGTAATCGAGGACGTGTTCGTGTGATGCGTTTACATCTCAACAATATCCACCTTCTCAAGGCGGATCTTGGGGACCTCAAGGATAGTATCCACCTTGTCAAAATTGCAGTGGCGCCATTTCGACCCATATTTTTAATAGTTGCTTAATAAAAATGCCAGTCCTGAAATTGGAAAATCATTAGTTTACGCAACAAAATTGGAAATTATGTTGGGTCTTTTCTTTTAATAACGAGAGCTACATGTGTGCCGAATATTGCCAAATTACAACAAAGTATGCCATGAATATGGCTATCGTCTTGCTCATCTCGGTTGAAATCCATGAATGTTCACATATAATAACTATTTTTGTTAACTCTTTTTGTTTCAAAAGTTCTATAATCCAGATTTTGTATTTTTCCTCGCAAACCTGTCACATAATATGACTATTTGCGCCAGTTTTTTTTATTTTCAATATAGGGTCAAAATTGAACGCTAGGTCATTCATATGTAGAGGTTAAATATTTGAAAATTTCTTCATGCACATTGCATGGTATCATGATATGGTATCTTAGAATGATTTTTGGAAAAACATTACGACCAAACTATCACGCCATTTTAGTTCAAATTTGAGCTAATTATGGAAAATCGACCAAAACTATATATATATATATATATATATATATATACTTACAAAGCGAGAAAATCTTAAAATCTGGTACTTGGTCATCCCACGGGGTTTACTTTGTATGAAAATTGCATTGGCACCATTTTGACAGATGTTTCTCGTAGGTGCTTAAGAAAGCCATTTTTCACACTCATAAAATGAAAAATCATTATTTTACACAAGAAAGTTGGAAAATTATGTTGGGTCTTTTGTTTGCAATGATAATATGCACATGTGTGCCGAATATGAGGGAATTACAATAAATTACGTCATGGATATGGCCATCGCCTTGGTCATTTTGGTTTGGAACCCGTGGAGTATAGTCAATATAAAAGATTTCAACTCAAATTTCAGCATCATGTCGAAACATCCGGCGCGTCCATTAAAATTTTCAGCGCTCAATTAATCACAATGTGTAGTGTCCCTTGTATCCTTGGTCCGGAGACATCAACGCAACGACTATTTATAAATAAAGGGTTGCTTACGTACATCGGACCCCACAACTCTCCTCACACCAAAACTTCCCCTCTACACCGCATTGGATCTGCTTCACCGCCGGCCTCACCGTCAACACCATTGTTGCTTCACCAATTTTCTTGTTGACACAACGGGCTCCACTCCACCGCCGCCCACATCCACCGAACTGGATTTACTTCACCTACGTTTGCGTCCACCATCGCCGCGTCCACGCCACCGGATCTATTTCTTATTTGTGCTTGTGAGTGTGTGTTGCGTTGTAAGCTTCTCTTCCAACACCTTATATCGTTGAGTCGCTGGTGCTGGTTGTACTCGGTAATTCCTAGCAGGTTGAGGGCTTTGTTAATTGAAAGTCAGGCTCGCGCGAGTTTTTTTTTCTTCTAAAAAAACATGCTGGATCATCTGACGTGGTTCCGGCCGCCGCATCTTGACGTTCATGACACGCCCTATCTTGGCTGTTGGCCGCCTCGTGGCATCGTGTAATCAATAGAAATTGGCTCTTTGATTCGCAAAAAAATAAAATAGAAATTGGCTCTTTACTGGTTCTCAACCAAAACGAACTGCATTCACTGAAACAGTATACAGCAAGGTCCGGCCATGTTATCCTGCAACAATGCGTCACCTAAGCACAATCTGCTACGAACATAAGCTTCAAGGATCACACGATGGCATTTTGCCATGCTCCGCAAAATTGCTTCAAAGATGACATGGATTGGGTAACCACCGGCATAAGACCGTAACCAGTCAAGTAGTCGATCCTTCTCCGCATATCATGTACAATTAACAAAACACAACACTTGCATGTTCAGATTTCAAAACAGGAACAAGAATTCCTTGTTCCTCTATTCTAAGCCTGGAGCCACATAAGAACAGGATGGAAACAAAACTAAAACAAAAGAGACAAGTGGTCTCTGAGCTATCAAGACAAGATTTTAATTATCAGTAGCAGAGAACAAAAACAACACACCCGCATGCATGTCTGCACGTGAGAAGCACCACCACCATCATTTCCAGTCTTTGAAGTACAGATCAATAGGGTTTTTTTTAGACTAAAGGGACCTTGTCCCCAACTTCATTAAGGAAGCATCGGACATTACAGAGTATCGTTTTACAACGTTTTAACATGCAACTACTATCAGCAGACTCCAGACGCAGCTGGGCAACTGATAACAATAGCAACCCTTATTTAGCATCAACTGGTTCAGATGCGGCTCGAAACAAAGGAAACAAAAGGAAATACAGTTGAAACTACAACTAGACAAGCTTCCTAGGCACAGCACCAACGCCCAAGTGCAGTCGTTGCAGATGAAGCTCAACCACTGTCTATCCTTCGACATAGCGGCGCCCACCCATTTGCTTTGATGATGTGCAGATCAATAGGTACTGATAGTAAAATCATTAAACCTGGTTGTATCCCGCATCCTGACATCGGAGTACAGTAGCCAACATGGATAACATACATCAGACAGTCTTGTACTAATAAATTAAACCTGGTTGTTTTTTTATCAAACACATCAGCATCACATAGACTAACTACCATCTACTGAAAGTCTTTGCATAACTGAAACTGGGACTACAAGAACAGCACCACTGGGCTGCTATGCTAAGTTACCACAAGTCTTCCACTACTTCTGCTGTTGCTGCTAAGACAAGGTGCAACACGAAGCAGCAGCGTACACATAACCTATCCACTAACAGCAATTAAGCTAAGGAACAATCACACAAGGTACCACCTACAGGAAACAAACAAGAAGTTTGTTTCTTGGTAGAGGATCATTCTCTCCAGCCAAAATAACCACCAACTGAATCGACCACAAGGTTAGTTACCCATTTTGCAGCTGCAGAGACTGCTACCTAGGATCAGAGCAGGATGTCGGCCTTGGAAGGCAGCCTCCGGAAGAAGTTCATCAGCGGGGACGGCATCCTGCTGCGGAACCTAGGCGGGCGCATGGCGTACAGGCCCCACAGACCGATCATCACCTTCATCGGCACAGCGTACGCGATGACCGCAGCAGCGACGCAGGCGATGGAGAAGAGCAGCGTCGCCCTCGGGTCGCGCCAACTGAGGACGGCCTGCATCCGCTCGCCCTGCGTTGCAATGTCGCCCACCACCGTCTGCACCCTCCCCGCCACGCTGCGGAGGCGGTCGTACCTGAAGCGCACGACGTCGCCCCGGCTTGAGGGAACGTGTCGAATTCCTCATCCAGCTCATCCACGGTGGCTGCATCTGCGTGAGACAGCCGCATCTCCATGTGAGGTGGGTGCCTTGGACGCACACGGTACCTCCATAGCCCGGTGAACGCCATCACCAGGAAGGCTGTTGGGAGGATCAGCTCCGGCATCAGCACGAACACCAGGAATGTGAACACAGCAAGGCATGAGTGCACCGGGCGCTGCCATGAGCGAACAAGCTCAAACCACCTTCCAATGGCGATCAGACCGGAGAGCACGGCAACAAGGCGGAAGAAGTTTGCTTTGCTGCGCCGCATACTCCACAGATGTGAGCGGTGATCCAGCATGTACTCAACAACCTCCTTGCCAAGCGGTGGCTCTGTACGACCAAGCCGGCAGCGACAACACTTGTGGCCTGGAACCTCAGGCTCTCAACCTGGCGCACCAGCAGCGGCTCGACATAGTGCATCTTGGGAAGCGTCGGGCGAACATAGGCATGGTACATGTTGCCGGCATTGCCACAGCAGAAGCGGACAGCTAGGTGGAGCTCCCCCATCTTCTTGACTCCCGACGGATGCAGCATAAGAAGTGGGTAAGCATGAGTGTATACCCTGTCTGTCTCCAATGTCGAAAGCCTGATACGAACTTTTCCAATGCAATTATCACGGACAGCAACTGTGGTATTCCCTGATGCTGGCTTGTCGACATGGCAGTTGTCAAACACACCGACAGTGATCACAGTGCAGGGGTCGAACACCTCCCAGGTGTACTGCTCATTCCACCGGGGGCACAACGAGTCGACGACGGTGCGAGTGCGGATCCACTTCTGGCCATACTTTGCAACACAATACGAATCTGCCATGGCGCCCCTGCCATCTCGAGCCTTCATTGGTATCAGTCCGGTGGCACCAAGCACGCCGAGCTCAAGCACCCCAACATGAGGGTGCCACAGCTGCTTCGCCGTAGGCCTGAGATCGCTGCTATACGCCGTTGCTTCATCCAGAACATGATAGCCGCCATCAAGACTCAGCCGGAGATGTACACGGCTGCCAAACCTGTTCGGATTGCTGGCAGCGACATTGCCACCACCATTGCCACGCTCCAGCCCAAACCACCTGGAGACAACAAGCTTCTCATCCCAGCGCTTCTCGATGGCCGACACCGGAACGACAAGGCGGCCCAGAATGTCGTCCCTTCCCGGTGACACATGATCCTCCAGTGACAACACCAAGAACTCCTCAAATGGCTCAGCAACCACAAACATCAGGTCTTCGTTCCAGAACGGGCTCGACGGTCCCCGGTTCGGCACCACCGGCGACGGCCGTGTCCGCAGCATCTGGCTCCCAATCTGCGCACGCACGAAGAGCTCGGGTACCGGCCCATCCCCATCAGTCCCTTGTCCATGGGAAGCAAGTCCTGCGCCTCGATGACGGAGACACGGAGATACCACAGCTTGGGGCGACATACACCTTGGACTTGATGGAGCCGAGGGGGCCGTGGCCCTGGACGCCGGCGGCCTTGGAATGCCACGCCTCGGCGAAGGCCTCGTCGGCCTGGGTGCCGTACCACACGGCGACCATCACCTCCACGCCGCCGCGCTCGCCCTTGCGGTCCTCCATCGCGTACCACTGCGGCGCCAGCGTGCTGTCCGGCGGCGCGCGGCGGGCACCTCGGAGAGGTCGAACCAGACGCGGCCGAGGTGGTCGTCGCTGCCGCGGGCACGCACGAAGACCTCGACGAACGAGGACTGGATGGTCTCCTTGGAGAAGGCGAACACCTGGTCCCACTGGTGCTGCCCAGAGGCGGCGCCGCGGTCGCCGGCGGCGTGACGCCGCGGTAGTTCCCGACCTTGACCTCCGAGACGGCCTCCCCCCCGGCGCCGTCACGCCGCGCGCGCGCACCACGCGCACGTACAGGTACTGCATCTGCTCGACCAGGTCGTAGGTGCGCTCGCCTTGTCCGCCGTGGCGCCGCCGCCGAGGCTGGCCGCGTCTCCTTGAGGGAGAAGTCGGCGGGGCCGGAGAAGAAGGCCGGGGCGGGGTAGTGGTCGGAGAGCATCACCGGCTTCATGGGCAGCTGCGGCTGCGGCATGATGTCCATGGGCGCCTGCGGCTGCTGCTGCGGCTGGGCTGATGCGGCCGCACGGCCACCACCGGCTGCTGGTGCTGCTGCTGCTGCTGGTGGTGGTGCTTCTTGTTCCCCGACATAGGCGGCGCGGCCACGACCTCGGCCCAGTGACCGTCGCCTTGGCCTGCTTCTCCTGCTTGTTCGCCTTGGCGACCATCTCCCCACCCCCGCCGCCGGTGCGGTAAATCTTGAGCGTGATCTCGCCGCGGATGTGCGAGAACAGGCTCCGCTTCTCGAGCGTGAAGAGCTGCGGCACGACCGGCTCCCCGGGCGCCGGCACGCCGGCGGCCGGCACACGCACCTTGCCGAGGAAGTTGCGGCCGTTCCCGCGGAACCGGAACCGGCGCCGGAAGAGGCGGCGGCGCGGTCGTTGTAGACGCCGACGTCGATGGCGCGGTAGGGGAGGTCGTCGGGGTCGGCGACGGGGAAGACGAGGCGCTCGTTCCAGACGGGGTTGAGCTCCCTGGGCCTGGGCCTGGTGCGGCGCTTCTGGTGCTCGAACTCCACCTCCACGTAGGCCGACGAGGAGCCCTGCCCGTCCTTGGGCATCAGGTTGTGCGCCGCCACCACCTCCACCACCAGCCTCTCCGCCTTCGCCATCCTCCCGGCGCGGCGGCTACAACCAATCGATTTTTTTCTCGCGAAGATTCAAACTTGCTCAAAGAACAGAGGATGTGGGTTCTTGCTGCTGATTTGAGTGGGGAAAGAAGTGACAGAGGCGGGGCTATGAGCCTATGCGGGGAACGAGGTAGAGGAAGCAGGCGCGCGTGGTGGAATCTCCATCATCGCAATCGATTGGGCTATGCTCTGCTCGGTGCTGGCTGCGGCTCGGGTCAGGGGATGGTGCTCTGCCTCTGCCTGTGGTGCGCTTTGCTTTGGGTGGTTTTTGAGGCGGGGTTTTGGCGCTCGACACTGTTTTGGTTCTGCTTTCGCTTCGGCTCTTCCGTGCCTTGAATGCGACGAACCATGTTTGGAAGGGAGAAAAAGGAGGAAGAAGCCTTGAATGCGGTGAGCTGGAGAGTTTTGCTTGGATACGTTTGACTGCGCCGCTGCTGAAATTAATCAGTGCATGCATATCCTGCTAAAAATGTTGAGCGCATCGAATTTCCAGCTAAAAATATTTGATAACGGCAAAATGAATTAGGCCACATGTAGATAAAAAAATGTTATATTTGGCAGATAATATTCGTATCGTAAGAATATATGTGGTGATTAAACTTTGATCCCAAATAGTGATGTCAATTCAAAATTGTGACGTCAAATGCATGTACTTATGTGAAATTTGTATTGTTTCGTTTTGCAAGGTTTTTAGCCTATATATGTTTTTTTTTCCAAAATGTTGTATAATCAATTGACTACAAAGACTAGGCCTGGCTCCGGATAGCGGCGTTTTGTAGCCCAGGCTACATGTATCCCTTTATTTCGAAAATTTGAAATCAATATTTAAAAGTTTCAAAAAAACTGAAAAAAATCCTAGATCTAGGTAATGATGCGTTATATCAATGTGCAAAGTTTCAACCAAGAATACTCTAAGCTGTGTAAAAATGACAAAAATGAAAAATATTAAGTAGTGAATAGTGCCAGAATTTGAACCTCCGAAATTTGTTAGATTTGTCCTTTCTGTATGGCTCAAAATACAATGGTTTTCGAACTAAAAAATTGCATGTTGGTAGAATACATTTTTATCAACATCTAGAATTTGTTCCAGAATTTTCTGAAACTTTAAAATGTCGTTTTAAAAATATAAAATAAGAGGCTATATGTAGATTGAAGCCTGAGCTACATTTTGCTTTTTTGCCGGGCTCCGCCACCATTAACTGCCCGCAATGATCTATTAGGTCTTGTTGAAATGGTAAGAGGAACCGTATAAAAAAGACCGCTATGTTAGAAGTTGGGTAAAAAGATAGTTCTAGCAAACCACTAAACAGGTCGACGCTGCCGGGTGCTCGGCGGACTGTCTAGGTTATTTTTATTTTTATTTTGTGCAGTGATTTCAAGAACAATACGGTGACCACGTCAATTATTTCATGTTGATGAGTGAGCATTGGGATAACATTTGTTTGGATCTCAAAGACTACTCCTTGTCATCATCTATAGGCCAGGTGGAAGACAATGCTTGGTAGCTTAGACTGCATGCACTCAAGGAGGAATGGCATGATCAATTCAGACGACATTGTCATGAGCAAACTATCATCATAAAGCGGTTAACTCTAATGGCATGTCAATTCGACCTTAGATACATTCGGATGTCTATTTCTAACAATGACAGTAATGTCATGCATGCAACCATCATCTTTATTCACAAAGACTAGCAAACTAGGAAGTTCCGACATTACATCTAGCCATGTACAGATCGATAGAAGACCGGACTTCCCCTAACTAGATTAACGACAGTCTTATTAAGTATCATGTTCTTTACTGTATGACACTTTGGATGACTTGTTTTTCAATGATGTTTGGACTATTGCACGGGATTTATCATGACCTACTTCTACATGAGATCTGCAAATTTGATTATATATTGTTGATTATTCATGTATTTTTCACGGCCAGGGTGTTGCCAACGGTGGCGTTTGTTTACTACCGTCGCGAGTTGCTGATTGATTTGGACGGCGACGTGTTTTTTAATAATATTGATTAGTTCTTGACATTACAATGTTACATAGACTGGATATAATTGGTATCTTATGTATATTAATATGTTCCCTCTATCTGAAAGAGATGTATTTGGTTATCATTTCTCTAATATTTTGGTCAAACTAGCTTGGAGTATCTAAAATACGGATTAGGAAAGAGTTGTTGAATCCAAAAGTTTGAAATAGTTAGGTCGGATTTCAGATATCAAATGGAGCTTGTATGACGAGAAAACAAAACAGAAATACAAAATGAAAATCAAGGTAGGTACACGGCCTCCTCATCGAGAAATTCTCGTCCGTGCCCTGTCCCGCGGATCGGGGACACTGAGCAGATCGATAGACCAGCTTTGGTGCACGGCTAGTACGTATAAAACAAAAACAAAAGGGATAAACCTGCTTTTTTTCCGATGGTGGGGTACAACACGACGGTGCACGGTACACAGACAAAGCACCTGCGACGACGCTGATTCGTCCCGTGGAAAAGAGCATAAATGAGGCCGACCGAGCAGAGAACGTAGGTCGACATCGATCCCGGCCATGCCGACGTCAGCCTGGCTCTGTCGACTCGTACGATGGACAAGGTAGGGCGGACCTTAATTTTTCATGAAACATTAGTATATATGTATTTTTTAAATAATTTAATAGCTCATACATAAAAGACGGACTACATATCATAAAGTTATGTTTGTTTTAGTCAACATTGCACACAACTGGTTCCGAACATTTAGGTATTTGATGTATTATGTTTTATGATACTTTAGATTTGTATAACTAAACTTTATATTTGTTTATGAGTTGGCCGACCTAGACTAATTTAATGGCATTTAATTATTTTGTGCTTGAAGCCACTTGGAGTGAGTTTTTTACGATATTTATGAATTAACTACTTTGGACAACTAAAACTTGCATATTCATGTTCAAAATTATGACAAACTAATTTTACATTTTAGCATGTGGTATGGGGGCAATTGCCCCCCAACCCCACACCTATGATTTCCAAATAAATAATGATAGATGTTTTTTACTCAACCATACCTAAATTTTGGGACGTCCTTCGTCGCTGGCTGCTCGTGTAGTCGAGTCTCCTTCCCGCGTGGTCGAGTCGCATTAAACAAAGCCCATGTTGACTGGCTACGTTCAGCAGCGACACAAGGCTACGACAGGTGCCGCTAGGCGCTAGCTGCATTGCCCATAGCTGTGGGAGCGGGAGACCGCGTACGTGGGACCGGCTTCACGTATGCTCGGCTGCACATACCACCCCTCTGGTGCTCAACCAGTTTGGTTGGTTAACAGGAGTACGTGGGTTAACATGCACGGAAGACATAAGCAATTGCTAGTGATGTTAAAGAACCATCGGAACCGACATCTTAAAACTTACTACAAATATGGCATTCTAAATTATAAAATCAAGCAAATAGGCAGTCCTCAGACGTGTACACTTGCAAGTTTTTGAAAAGCAAAGAGCAAGTTTTTGAAAAGCAAAGAGTATGCTAGAGGTCGGTCGCGTGATAGAAACATCGGATCAACGCAAAAGAGGGTATGAGTTTGCAACATGTAAAAATAATATATGCAACATTGAAAAGAAAACATAGTGTAACCAATGTTCATTTGAACGACCAACCTCGTCGCACTGCCACAAATCCGGCTCGTTGGTGCCCCGTCGGCGCCAAGTGCGCGCCCTCAAATCCATTTCCCCCGCAGTCTCGTCCCTTCCAAGAGCTTGGCATCATAGCTGATATCGGATATTCCCTCTTGGATCGACGTCCATGGAAGTGAGCCTTTTTCCTGTTTGGTTGAGGGGGTAAAGTAACGGAGTAGCAACATAGGAGCGTCGTGTGGGAGGTGGTGGAGCAACAAATTATCATAGGAGGGTACAATGCTGGTAAAAATGTAGTTATTAGGAGACAAGGTGTTAATGGGCGAAAAGCGTGTACACGTATTTTGGAGCAGAGTGACGCCGGATGTATGGAGACGTGCGGGAGAATCGTACCGGGCTGTTCGATCATATAATATATCTAAAATGACTACTTGTGTGAAAATCAGAATGTTGCATTTTACGGTTCATGTTCTTTACTGTATGACACTTTGGATAACTTGTTTTTCAATGATGTTTGGACTATTACACGTGATTTATCATGACCTACTTCTACATGAGATCTGCAAATTTGATTATATATTGTTGATTATTCATGTATTTTTCACGGCCAGGGTGCTGCCAACGGTGGCGTTTGTTTACTACCGTCGCGAGTTGCTGATTGATTTGGACGGCGACGTGTTTTTTAATAATATTGATTAGTTCTTGACATTACAATGTTATACATAGACTGGATATAATTGGTATCTTATGTATATTAATCTGTTCCCTCTATCTAAAAAAGATGATGTATTTGGTTATCATTTCTCTAAAATTTTGGTCAAACTAACATTTTAATATCTAAAATACGGATTAGGAAAGAGTTGTTGAATCCAAAAGTTTGAAATAGTTAGGTCGGATTTCAGATATCAAATGGAGCTTGTATGACGAGAAAACAAAACAGAAATACAAAATGAAAATCAAGGTAGGTACACGGCCTCCTCATCGAGAAATTCTCGTCCGTGCCCTGTCCCGCGGATCGGGGACACTGAGCAGATCGATAGACCAGCTTTGGTGCACAGCTAGTATAAAACAAAAACAAAAGGGATAAACCTGCTTTTTTCCGATGGTGGGGTACAACACGACGGTGCACGGTACACAGACACAGCACCTGCGACGACGCTGATTCGTCCCGTGGAAAAGAGCACGGGCAATTAACTAGTAAAGTTCAACGAACAAACCAATGCCTCGATCCTCTCCTGGTGCACTGTACTGGTCTACTGGACGTATTTATTTATTGGGAGCGGGATGTGCCAGTAGCCAGTAGCTAGTGCAGCGTAGAGTAGAGACACAGCGTCGCTACAGCAGCTACCACGGTCTGCTCTCCTCTCTCTGCCCACACGCTCGAGCGAGCCAGTAGTGGGCAGATGCACACATCAATCTTGTCAAGAAAGACTATGGTTAAAGTAGAGCATGAGTGGGTCTTGTTGTCCACGGATGGGTGTCTGTGTCTCGTGGGGATTAGTGAAATGTTGTTTAAGTATTTAACGACGACCGAGCTAGGCTTCGCTCCTTGGAGAAACACGCCGTGTCGCTCGGTTTGCCTCCCCTCGCCGGTCGCCGGGACGACGAATGTCTTCTCCTCGTGATGCTCACTGTGGTGATGGGCCCATCTCGTAAGTGGAGGAGTATCATGAGTCCTTAATTAACGTATAACACGACACGGCGCCAAGATTCGTGCGTGCCCGAGGGGAGGCTCAGGGGACCACGCAACGGTCAAGCTCAGCTAGGGGCTAGTAGAGCAGCTATAGGAGTAGGAGCGAGCGTGGAAAAGGAACGTCATGTCCTCCACCAGAGCAGGAGGAGGGTGCTGCGTTGCATTGCTCGTCAGAGCAGAGCATGGAGATTGGAGCCACCAGCTCGAGGGGTATAAGAGACATTTGACACCTGACAGGGACTCTGACTGACGAGCCTGACTACGGGTAGGATCGCTGTTCATCCTCACCTTTGGGATTAAAGTTCGCCGGGCCCCATGTTTATCCATACGCCTGCTTGCCTCTCGTGTGATGATGATAGTGATGCCAACTTTTGGAGACCCACCTACTCTGGGTGTGGTGTATCTTTTGCGTGTGGGACTTGCGGTGCGTGCGTGCGCATGTCGTAGGAGTAGCAAGGATTCAGAGGTGGCGTGCGAGCGAGCTGAGTTCACCGGTGGCAGCAGGGATGCGTGAACGTGATCGAGCGGATGCCGTGCCTAGTCACGGCCGTGGCAGCGGAATGCCTACCGTCTACCGCGCGCCCCTGTACATGCAGGCGCGAACATGAAGAAAGCAAAATACAAAAAAAATGTAATAAATCCATTTTTAATGTTAAACTCGCAAGTGTTATACGGAGTATAATATTGCACCAGAACTTTCAACACCGAAGTTGGCACTCTCGACTTGTGACTCCCGGTCTAT
The DNA here is from genome assembly GCA_947311845.1 of Poa pratensis. Lineage (NCBI taxonomy): Eukaryota > Viridiplantae > Streptophyta > Magnoliopsida > Poales > Poaceae > Poa > Poa pratensis. The sequence goes on from CAMZMU010000087.1 coordinate 4,672,874, forward strand.
TTCGAACTCCCAGCCTTTTTTCCATGCCAGAAAAAAATATCTCGAACGGGATAATTTTCAACTCTCACTCACTAAAGTTGTCCCATGTGTCATACGTATCTCCCACTCTGATGGAGGACGGGGCCATCTTCGCATCCGCGTCCACTCTGCCGGACGACGGCGCCAACCGCGACTCCCTCGTCGTGCTCAGTTCACTCCTGAAGATCGGCACAGCACCCGCGATGGCCGAGATGAGCAGCGGGTTTGCTGTGCCAGGCTTTCCTCCCGCAACGGGCGTCGATGCCATTCCTTGACACGTGATGTCGTCGTCGCCCGTGGCTATGGACGCGAGTTCTTCCCCAGACAGACGTGATCATGAAGATCTCCGGCACACGGTTAAGAGAAGAGATTGGGGGACGAGGATGGTATCACATGTGGGGCTCAATGTCAATGAGAGTATATTATAATCCTAATCGAGATTGTCCCTTTCCCAATGCATCAAATAGGTCTAAGGTTGAGATTGGTCGGGATTCACATGTCCGGAGTGCCAATTTCCGGTATTCGGGGTTTGATTTATCTAACCCCTGTAAGTCCCATGTTTCAAATGGACCCTTTTCCCAAACAGAAATCTATGCACGATCACATTGCATGCACCGTCGTCTGCTATATCCGGAACGTACGTAATAGTTGCAAGTCGTGACAGAAAAGTCTACGTCGACACGTAGTCGTGATAGAAATGGTATTGATTTTATAAAATCTACATCTAGCCCTTTTGGCTACCGCCAAACCTTTTGATGATAGACTTGTACGTGGTACCGTGGGTGATCTGGTTGTGACCTTGTACAACGTACTGACTTGAGATGACAATGACGGTACCACATCTAGTCATAGCGCCAAGCGGTATTAAAAAGACTTACATCCGGGCTAAAAATTTGAAGGCAGTTTATTTCGCGTTGAGGTTTTGCATAAGAGTTAGATTTGGTCGATTTTCCTACTATCATGCTGGCGAGCGCTGGATCGTCCCGTGCCGTTGTTTGGCTGGCAGACACGTGACCACGCCACACTGGTCTGAGAAAGCGAGCAGCGAGCAAGGCCGCAGGGACGGTGACCGTCGCAGCTTTTACTCGGCCTGCGGCGGATAGCAATGGAGAGGGCACGAGGAGGAGGAACACGATGCTCTGCTCCCTTTTCAGTTCCGAGTAATTTACAGCCGCCTTCCGAGTAATTTACAGCCGCCGAGAAGCATCAAAGAAATTACCCCCTTCCCGGGAAGTGGGAACCAACCTGAAAAGAGTTTACTGGAGACTGAGAAGTACCATGGTGTAAAGTGTCCGCGTACAAATACAGTACTACCTACAAAGTACGTACCGTGTGACCCGCCTCGTCCTCATGCCAGGTCGATGGATCGATCGGTATATATAGGAGCTCGCCTCCTGCTAGGAGTACTACCTTTTACCTGGTTGATGTTGCTGTTGGTTGTCGCCGTCAGGCTGCTCTGCTTTACTCCTATACCGGCAATGGCGATGGCAGCAGTATAGCAGTAGCAGGCAGCATAACGACGAGCACGAGCCAGCTACATGACACTCCTGCTCCCCTCGTAGGCTCGTAGTAGCAGATAGGGACGTCGATGTATGGGCGTTTCTTTCGGTGGCGTATCCCCGTTTCCCTCCTCGTCCGAGACTTTTTTTTGTTTTGTTTTCACAAGTCCGAGACTCATTTGAAAACCATCGCGCGCTTCTCGTCATCCCGTGGCCGCATTGTAATGATTTTGGTTGCGACCAGCGCGTCTGGCCCATCACCTGAGCTTCATGGGCTACATCAAAGAGACCGGAGTAGAAAGTTATCAGCACCAGCAGCCTGATAGCCCATACGAGGAGCAAATCCCATGTGTTGAGTTTTTTTTTTTTTTTGCCGTGGTAAATCCCATGTGTTGACCAACACTTTTCAAGAAATTCTGTAAAAAAAAAAACGCTTGTGAAGAAATTATGCCAGACGGGAGTTTGACAAACTTACCATCAAAACATGATCTGTTAGCACGTAGCTTTCGCAAAGTTCTGTACGGCTATACGTGCCTTTCCAACATCAAAGATGATTGCACCCGCCGAGAGTCCAAGCTGCGGTGAGACAAAGTCACGAGTCAGCACCGCAGGAGGCGCTGCTGCATTTTCTCACGCACAAGTCGTCGCACTCGCACCGTCAGTGCCTTATCCACTGTGACAGACAGGGACCGGAGGACTGTGGTTTTGTAGGTGCGGCAACCGGGGTGGCTGGCTGCCTGCTCGTGGTCTTCCTTCCGTCGGGAGGTAGGTGAGGCTGGTTCATCCTTTGTACTTTGTATGTCGGGGCGACGGCCCTGAGTGGTGGGCGCGGTGGTGTTTTGACGGCAGGTTCCACTTCACGATGTTGGTTGTGTTCCTTGACCATGTGGGCGACAAGGAGGGCAGCGTTGGGAGATTCTGGCGAGGCCCGGTGTGGGTCCTCGCCCAGATTCAGATTTGGAGACTGTTATAGACATGGTGTCCCTGCCCTACGCGGCGGGGTTGGAGTCGGTAACCCTTGTGGCCTTGTCGATAGATATGTGAGGTTGGGCCGAGCGAAAGCTCAAGTCGTCGATTGACGCCGTTGCCGGCGGCGCCCGTGGGCGCCGTTTTCCCTCTTGGGGGCAACACTGTGGTTTCGCCCTACCTCCCTCGTGTATGCTCCGGGTGAAAACCCTGTTCTTTAGACCCGACGGTGCCGACGCTACTGCGTGTGACCTCCTTGGATGCACCGTCTTGGAGCAGGGATCTCCTTGCTTCCATGGTTGTTTGAGTGCAAAGATGGGGTCTTTTCGTAGCCGGCAATCTAAAGTGATGTCGTCTTGTTCCTGTGCTTTGGTGGAGGCACAACCTACGAACACGGTGGTCCGATCTCGCCCCATCTGGTGGCTGGCCGTTTTATGCAAGGGTTTGGTGCTTGCCGTTGTCGGTGTTGTCCGATCCCGCCCCTTTGGTGGCTGGCCGTTTTATGCAAGGGTTTGGTGCTTGCCGTTGTCGGTGTTGTCCGATCCCGCCCCTTTGGTGGCTGGCCGTTTTACGTAAGGGTTTGGTGCTCGCCGTTGTCGGTGTTGTCCGATCCCGCCCCTCTGGTGGCTGGCGTTTTACGCACGGGTTTGGTGCTCGCCACTGTCGATGCGGCGGTCTCGCTCGGCGCTGTGATGCTCGACATCCTCTCCTTCCGGCTTGACGTTTTCTAGAGCCTCTACTCTTTCGTCTCATGCTTTCATCTTCGTTGTCAAGCTATGTGCCGGTTTTCGGGGTCTCTTCGCTGAGGTCCGTCCCTGCCCCTCCTAGTGTGTGGCCGTGTTTGGTGCTCGGTATAGTGTAGCCTTTTTTTTGTTTTAGCTTGACTTTACTTTGCTTTGGAAGAGGTTCTACTCAACACCTTATATCTTGTGACCGACTAGATTTATTAATTTAAATCTGGACTTTTAGCCTCTTTTCCAAAAAAAAAAGCAGGCAGAGAAGCTATCCCTGCCGATGATGGGTTGGGTGTGGCGCCCCGACCCGACTGCTATACAGTGATGCTGTGTGTCACCGGTTAGGCGATACAACCGGAGGTTACGGGTTTACCAATCCCCGGCCAAAACCTTTGGCAGGCGTTGCTGGGTACACCTCACTCCAGACAACGCAACACCCCGATTGATGCCTTAACACAGGCACAACTATCAAAGCATAATAGTAAGATCAAGACTTGTGGAACAACTGGCACATCACAGACTCTACGACACAAAAATATTATAAGCAACTCTTATAATAGAGAAAGATAGCAAAAGCTACAAGCAGGGGTCACCGACCCAACAATACATCAAGCGGAAGCGAAGGGCGTTGTTCTAAACAACAAGAACCAAAATATGGCCTAAGAGGCCTACAGATAAACATCACAGCGCCAGCTATTCCGAGATGTCCCAAGCTGCCACCTGGGAACCCCAGACTACTCGTCGACGTCCACAAAGAACCCACCTTCGAGGTCGGTGAAGTCCTCTCCTGAAAACAAGCAAACGACGTTGAGTTCGACGAACTCGCAAGATTAAGAGCTAATATATGCTCCATGATTGGCTTTCAAAGGTTTTATGGCTGTTTTGCATAAAGCTGATTTTATTTATGAAACACAACTCCAGGGCATCGACTAATCAGAACATTTTAAAAAGAGGTAAGAAGTAACACTTTTCTCTTGAGATCACTTTCTCAACAACAACCATCATCACCATCATTGTACCTGTTCATCAAAGGCACCTCCCCGAATCACCCTCGAGGAAGCTCACCTTACATTCTTGAGTGGTACCTCTAGTACCCAGTTTTTAATCATTCCGTTAAAGTTATTCTATGATCCTACCTTCACTTCCCAAGTCGTCCATAACCGCGGACACGGCTTTTCGAAAAGATTTACCCTGCAGGGGTGTACAAAGTTGAAGTCCCCGGAGTCCCGAAGGGCCCCAGCTCCTTCGCCACGCGTACCGCCAGACTCATTGCCTACGCTTAGCTCTCTTCCGGGGAAAGCCGGCTGAGTGTGAAACGGCTACAACCTTTACCTTGTTAAGGACTAACCCAGGATCATCAGTGAGGACAGGACAGTTGTGGTAACTCCTCCAACCCGCTGTCCCGTGGCCACTCATTTTCCTAACACAACCATCCTCAACCCAGTTCACACCACCATCAACGCACGCGCAAATGGAAAATCGAACTAGAGGACCCTGGCTAGTCCCGCTCAAGTTAGTTGGTCGATGGGGGTTCCATATAGCCCACGCATGGTAGTACGCTCGTCTTGGTTCAAGAGGTAAATAACTCGCACTTAGGCGGCGGGAACGAGACAACCCACCACATCCCATGTGGCCTCTCATCCCCACCTTTAAGCAATTTATTAACCACCACCATCACTTTCCATCACATCCGGTTATTCCATACCTGTTCCAACCATTGAAACATCCACCGGACCTGCAAACCTTTATACTAAGCATGGCTAAGCATATACATAGCAAAATATACTTATCTTTGGCCAACACTTCAATCCTATGGATATTAGGAAGGATACAGGTAAATGGCAATAGATTTCTAATGCAACTAGTAGGATACTCTAGTCCAAGCAAAAGACATTTGGAACCGAATGCAATATTATAGTGGGGAAAATAATTGCGGAAAAATAGGATAAGATATGCTCAGAGGGGGGATTACGCTTGCCTTGTTCAGGGTACTGGTAGTAGGGATCGTCGAAGAATTGTGGTTGCACCTCAACTCCTCGATCTACCGAAGCACAAACAATCACCGGAAAGGGAACAACAATCAACACATGGCAAAATGTGCAATGCATACAGAAATGATGACATGACAAGTTTATGCAATGTATCAACATAAAAGTTAGCTAACAATTTAAATGGAGGGCCAAAATAATTAGTGCAATTATTTGGAAGCAACCCCATATTTAACTTAATGTCCACTTGCTTATAAATTACCACATTTCTAAGAAGTGGCTCAAATATGCATGAACATGGCATGATTAAATAGGTATTGCTCTTCTGATCGAATCGGTACCTTATTTGTAATTTTCCGAGTACCGATGGATTATTAGTGAATTAAATAATTATTTGAATTTAAATCCTTTAATCCATTTATGAATACCTCAAATAATTATTTGTCATCATTATGTGAGATTAGCATGATTGGAGAGCATTTGACATGTTGATCACTTTGATATTTTATTCACAAATTTTGGTTAATTATTTATCGAATTATGAGTTTTCCCAATTTAGGTATTCTTTATACCATTTTAGTAATTAAAAACAAACAGCAGAAAAATATTGTTTCGAAAGATCATTACAATGGTACCAACAGATAGGTTTTGTTTTTCTGAACGATTTGGTATACCATTTGCTAAAATTGGAGCAATACATCAATAGTTATCAATTGTTTTACTTAAGAAAAAGAAAAACTGTTTTTTTACTGTTTGGGCCGGCCTCCAGCCCGGTTGGGCCGGCTTACAGGCCGGGCAGGCTTCAGAGCCCACCGGCACACAGCCCGGTTTGGGCCGGCCCAGGAGCCGATCAGTGGCCCGAGAGCAACGGACTCCAGCCCGGCTATGCCGGTTTCTCGACCGGTCGTGCGAGGCACGGCGACGAACTCCGGCGAGCACGGCACGGCGGCCAGAGCACGAAATAGGGCGAGGGGGGGGGGAAAGAGGGAAAAGGCCAGCAAGGACCGGAGCTCACCCCGAGCACGATTTTGCCGACGGCGTGGCCGGAGGTGGACCACCGCGGCGGCGCGGAGCTCGGCGATGCTCAGCCGTAGACGGGGAAGACGAGGACGGCGCGGTTGATTGCGGCCCTCCCGCGTCGATTCCTTTGGTGGGGATGATCAGCACGGCGAGGCGGAGGTGTTGGTGCTCTTGGCTTGGCTCGGGAAGCTCCCGAACGCCGGCGATGTGGCGGCGACGACCTCGGCTAGGGTTTCGTCATGGAGGGCACGTGAGAGCGAGGGGAACGGGTAGAGTTCGGGGGAGAGGGCAGAGGGCGGTCGCGGGATGCTCTCCTTGTCTTCACACGATCCAGGGGAGCAGGGGAGAGCACGGCTCGGTGCGGTGCGAGGGCGACGCGAGCTGAGCTCGGTCGCTACAGCGACGGAGAAGAAGATGAAATTACCATTAGCCCCCTGGCAGTTTTTCTTTCCTCACAGATTAGTCCTTTCTGTTTTAATTTTAGAACCAGCAGCACTTCACAGATTTAAATAAGGTACTTAGGCATTTTACAAAAATATAAGAAAATTTGGGGAGGCTCCCCATAGCCCATAGAAGCTCCACCAATTTTTGTTGTCTCAAAATAAAATGTTTTTGACAACAGTTATTCATAGGGTTGAAAATAGAGTATTTTGCTAAAATCAAATGTTACTCCTTTCTTAAAATCAAAACAAGTGCAAAGTATTATTTTTTTAAATCTTGGAACTCCCTTGACAATTATAAGATGTCAAAGTATTTTGTTTTGCGAGTTTGAGAACTTTTCATTGTTTTGAAATTTTGGTTGAAGCAAGTTTGGCATCGTGTCTTTAATTAATGCCAAACCAATTGTTTTATTTGTTTAGCACTTTAATATGGATGCCATGATGCAATGAAATGCAATAACACACAAAAGCGAAAATTTTACTCTGGTTTTTAGGTTTTCGAATTTTGGGCTGTTACAACTCTACCCTCCTTACAGGAATCTCGTCCCGAGATTCTTAGAGTAGGAAAGAGGGAAAGGTTACGACGGTCTTCAACGGTCTTCTCGGTGCAGATTGATTCAACGCATCCTGAAGATCTTCATCGGCCTCACTTCGAGTTCATCAACCACGTACCCGTAGGAAAGAAGGAAACTTTTCCGGAAGGATGGATCTTGGTGAGTATACCACGATCAAGTACCTCCTAGTAGATCTTAGGATGAGACTTCGAGCATCCCTTGAATTGACAGTTAGGAGACTCAAGCTGGTGACGGAAGATTGATGAGGAGTTTCCAGCTGGTAGACAACTGCTTACTCAAAGGATTCAGAGTATGAACTTTGCACAAGGCCTTAAGTCTCTGAGGGAGAGTGTTGAAACAAGCTTCCAACAGATGAAGAGATAGCTTGTACTAGTCGGCTTGAGTAGAACTTTCCTCACGGAGGAGCATTTCAGATCACTAGAGAAGGATCGGAAAGCTAGATCGAGAGAACTTCCGAAACTCCGCAAACGTTAGTATTTGGAACACTTCTTGATTTCCTAGACGTCGGGAACCAGCTTCTTGAGGATCACCAACTATCGTTTCTGATTGCGATTCAGATCTGGTCAGGTGTAGAGATACTTCAGACCCAACGGGTAGGAATAAGAAGCTTGCAAGGCATAACACCGGAATACAAGTGCTAGGGACCCAAGAGTTGGACTACAAAATCTAACTCCAGAGGAGGAACGAGATTGCGGAACTCAAGTATTAGCAACTTGTCAGAGGACAGTTGCCCTACTTGATTTACTTGCAACGGGACACGATTTAGTCCTTGATGGGAAACACCATAGAAGACGAAGAAGTTCTCAGACTTCCTCTCTTTCTGGAACAATTCACTCAGTGGCCTGGATGCATAGAGGAATTTCTCCAGGAAAGGAGGTAACAACATACCATTCCGAGAATATTCTACACATGCACGATCGAATGGAGATGATTTCGGAGGAAACCAGACAATTCACTCAGATCCACGGCGACATCTTTCAGCAATTGCACGTGAACCCGGGAAAGTCACTTCTAATCTTCCAGAACACTACCTTGTGATGACACAAAGTTAGTTCTAACAAGTTTCCAATGCTAACGCCCACTATCCAATATAACTCTCCTCTAACATGGAGAAGATAAGAAGGTAGTTGATGGGCTCAACAACAACTTATCCAGATACTCCAAGACGGTAGACTCATATTTCACCGGAACGAGGCATAAGTATTGGTCCGACCAACATCTTTCTACTCTGAGTTTAACCTACTGAATGTGTTAGTCTGAGTTTGATTTGACGATAGCCCAACTCAAATCAAAAATTTGTAGGATAGCATATCCACAAAGGAGATACCACCTTGCTTCGACACAGGAAGCTAGACATCCATTGAGAAGTGAACTATATCAGATAGAGCTTTTGTCTTTTAACTCTCCAAGTTGTTTAAGCTCAACCGAATAATTCAGGACATCCAGCACGATTTTCTTGGAGAAAGGAGTTGTTCAGAGAACCAGCTTACTCATAAGCTGAACATCACGGTCAGGTAACGACCTGGCGATACTTCTGGAAAGACCTCCAAAATATCACGATCCACCGATCTGTCTTGGGTTCGAGGGAGAATCATGCCTTTCAAGGCACAACGATGTGGTCGTGGGAGCTTCGGCACGAACCTAACTCTTTGACCGAGGGAGTGCATCAAAGCCAACGGACTTGGTAGCACTGTCTAACTCAACTTATTGATCGGATAACCAATCAGTTAAGGAGGACAAGGAATGTCCTTGGATTTCAGCGCAGTAAGAACTGCTGAGAATATCCGATAGCCACATCATTGCTCACTACTTATCATTCTCGAGTAACAAGTCACTCGGAACGAGAGTAACAAGTGGAGAGCATCACTTCATCAAGAGGATCATGATGTTAAGCACGATACTTTGATATAAAAGAGTGTGACACTCTAAGGTGGAGCAGAGCAAAAACTAGACAAAGCCCTTACTCCGCAGATTTCCTTACTTTGACTAGATCCGAGAAGTGGACAATATACGGGAGTTTGTTTCTCCTAACAGGATGAAGTGGAAAGTCTTGACGGATCAGGAGAGGGACTTGCATCGGAACATACCAATGCACGATACCACTTTACGGTCAACTGACAGACGAAAGGTTGGAAGCGGATCAGAGTGAGAAACTTACTCAGGAGGAATCCTAAGATGACGAAGATGCACCGGTTATTACTCAATTGTGATAACCATGCCCGAAAATGAGAGATACAGCAGAGTCTTGACATAGATGGGGACTTGCTAAGAGAATCTTGGTCATAACCTAGATGATTCCAAGACAGAATCTCCAGCTATGGCAGAGTTAAAGTTACATAGCCATCCGAGGTGTGGGAAATTAAGGTTCAACCATTTACCACAGAGACCACATAAAGGACTTGGGTTAAAGATCAGCATCATGTGCTACTAGCGAGAGTTAAGAAATCACAACTTAACACACTCTAGTTGGCACAATCCGGGACCTTATGTTCAAGTCCTTGGGTTAAAACCCAAAAGAAAGGATTAAGAGATTAAACTTGATAGGAATACAAGGGTCCGTAAACAACTGAGTTGATAGGAATTTTCGTCGTACTCCAGATGGTTTCTCGGCACATGAAGCTTCGGATTGTAGCGCGGCGGAAGCAACTGGACACATAACACAAGGTAACAGGTGAGAAGTCCAACCCCGTTTCTAATATTTAAAACAGGAAGGGAAACTTTAACTCAAATCGAGGTAAGATTGCTCCGAGATTAGAGGGTAACCAGATAAGGAGTAAAAAGAATCCTAAGATGGTTTTCGCAACTCATTTTTAGGTTCAAAATATTTTCACAAACACTAGACTCAACATCGACCAGTAGAAAGGGTTTCCTACAGGCAGTACTGCTCTGATACCAACTTGTGGCGCCCCGACCCGACTGCTATACAGTGATGCTGTGTGTCACCGGTTAAGCGATACAACCGGAGGTTACGGGTTTACCAATCCCCGGCCAAAACCTTTGGCAGGCGTTGCTGGGTACACCTCACTCCAGACAACGCAACACCCCGATTGATGCCTTAACACAGGCACAACTATCAAAGCATAATAGTAAGATCAAGACTTGTGGAACAACTGGCACATCACAGACTCTACGACACAAAATATTATAAGCAACTCTTATAATAGAGAAAGATAGCAAAAGTACAAGCAGGGGTCACCGACCCAACATACATCAAGCGGAAGCGAAGGGCGTTGTTCTAAACAACAAGAACCAAATATGGCCTAAGAGGCCTACAATAAACATCACAGCGCCAGCTATTCCGAGATGTCCCAAGCTGCCACCTGGGAACCCCAGACTACTCGTCGACGTCCACAAAGAACCCACCTTCGAGGTCGGTGAAGTCCTCTCCTGAAAACAAGCAAACGACGTTGAGTTCGACGAACTCGCAAGATTAAGAGCTAATATATGCTCCATGATTGGCTTTCAAAGGTTTTATGGCTGTTTTGCATAAAGCTGATTTTATTTATAAACACAACTCCAGGCATCGACTAATCAGAAATTTTAAAAGAGGTAAGAAGTAACACTTTTCTCTTGAGATCACTTTCTCAACAACAACCATCATCACCATCATTGTACCTGTTCATCAAAGGCACCTCCCCGAATCACCCTCGAGGAAGCTCACCTTGCATTCTTGAGTGGTACCTCTAGTACCCAGTTTTTAATCATTCCGTTAAAGTTATTCTATGATCCTACCTTCACTTCCCAAGTCGTCCATAACCGCGGACACGGCTTTTCGAAAAGATTTACCCTGCAGGGGTGTACAAAGTTGAAGTCCCAGGTTCCCGAGGGCCCCAGCTCCTTCCACGCGTACCGCCAGACTCATTGCCTACGCTTAGCTCTCTTCCGGGGAAAGCCGGCTGAGTGTGAAACGGCTACAACCTTTACCTTGTTAAGGACTAACCCAGGATCATCAGTGAGGACAGGACAGTTGTGGTAACTCCTCCAACCCGCTGTCCCGTGGCCACTCATTTTCCTAACACAACCATCCTCAACCCAGTTCACACCACCATCAACGCACGCGCAAATGGAAAATCGAACTAGAGGACCCTGGCTAGTCCCGCTCAAGTTAGTTGGTCGATGGGGGTTCCATATAGCCCACGCATGGTAGTACGCTCGTCTTGGTTCAAGAGGTAAAGAACTCGCACTAGGCGGCGGAACGAGACAACCCACCACATCCCATGTGGCCTCTCATCCCCACCTTTAAGCAATTTATTAACCACCACCATCACTTTCCATCACATCCGGTTATTCCATACCTGTTCCAACCATTGAAACATCCACCGGACCTGCAAACCTTTATACTAAGCATGGCTAAGCATATACATAGCAAATATACTTATCTTTGGCCAACACTTCAATCCTATGGATATTAGGAAGGATACAGGTAAATGGCAATAGATTTCTAATGCAACTAGTAGGATACTCTAGTCCAAGCAAAAGACATTTGGAACCGAATGCAATATTATAGTGGGGAAAATAATTGCAAAAATAGGATAAGATATGCTCAGAGGGGGGATTACGCTTGCCTTGTTCAGGGTATGGTAGTAGGGATCGTCGAAGAATTGTGGTTGCACCTCAACTCCTCGATCTACCGAAGCACAAACAATCACCGGAAAGGGAACAACAATCAACACATGGCAAAATGTGCAATGCATACAAAATGATGACATGACAAGTTTATGCAATGTATCAACATAAAAGTTAGCTAACAATTTAAATGGAGGGCCAAAATAATTAGTGCAATTATTTGGAAGCAACCCCATATTTAACTTAATGTCCACTTGCTTATAAATTACCACATTTCTAAGAAGTGGCTCAAATATGCATGAACATGGCATGATTAAATAGGTATTGCTCTTCTGATCGAATCGGTACCTTATTTGTAATTTTCCGAGTACCGATGGATTATTAGTGAATTAAATAATTATTTGAATTTAAATCCTTTAATCCATTTATGAATACCTCAAATAATTATTTGTCATCATTATGTGAGATTAGCATGATTGGAGAGCATTTGACATGTTGATCACTTTGATATTTTATTCACAAATTTTGGTTAATTATTTATCGAATTATGAGTTTTCCCAATTTAGGTATTCTTTATACCATTTTAGTAATTAAAAACAAACAGCAGAAAAATATTGTTTCGAAAGATCATTACAATGGTACCAACAGATAGGTTTTGTTTTTCTGAACGATTTGGTATACCATTTGCTAAAATTGGAGCAATACATCAATAGTTATCAATTGTTTTACTTAAGAAAAAGAAAAACTGTTTTTTTACTGTTTGGGCCGGCCTCCAGCCCGGTTGGGCCGGCTTACAGGCCGGGCAGGCTTCAGAGCCCACCGGCACACAGCCCGGTTTGGGCCGGCCCAGGAGCCGATCAGTGGCCCGAGAGCAACGGACTCCAGCCCGGCTATGCCGGTTTCTCGACCGGTCGTGCGAGGCACGGCGACGAACTCCGGCGAGCACGGCACGGCGGCCAGAGCACGAAATAGGGCGAGGGGGGGGGGGAAAGAGGGAAAAGGCCAGCAAGGACCGGAGCTCACCCCGAGCACGATTTTGCCGACGGCGTGGCCGGAGGTGGACCACCGCGGCGGCGCGGAGCTCGGCGATGCTCAGCCGTAGACGGGGAAGACGAGGACGGCGCGGTTGATTGCGGCCCTCCCGCGTCGATTCCTTTGGTGGGGATGATCAGCACGGCGAGGCGGAGGTGTTGGTGCTCTTGGCTTGGCTCGGGAAGCTCCCGAACGCCGGCGATGTGGCGGCGACGACCTCGGCTAGGGTTTCGTCATGGAGGGCACGTGAGAGCGAGGGGAACGGGTAGAGTTCGGGGGAGAGGGCAGAGGGCGGTCACGGGATGCTCTCCTTGTCTTCACACGATCCAGGGGAGCAGGGGAGAGCACGGCTCGGTGCGGTGCGAGGGCGACGCGAGCTGAGCTCGGTCGCTACAGCGACGGAGAAGAAGATGAAATTACCATTAGCCCCCTGGCAGTTTTTCTTTCCTCACAGATTAGTCCTTTCTGTTTTAATTTTAGAACCAGCAGCACTTCACAGATTTAAATAAGGTACTTAGGCATTTTACAAAAATATAAGAAAATTTGGGGAGGCTCCCCATAGCCCATAGAAGCTCCACCAATTTTTGTTGTCTCAAAATAAAATGTTTTTGACAACAGTTATTCATAGGGTTGAAAATAGAGTATTTTGCTAAAATCAAATGTTACTCCTTTCTTAAAATCAAAACAAGTGCAAAGTATTATTTTTTTAAATCTTGGAACTCCCTTGACAATTATAAGATGTCAAAGTATTTTGTTTTGCGAGTTTGAGAACTTTTCATTGTTTTGAAATTTTGGTTGAAGCAAGTTTGGCATCGTGTCTTTAATTAATGCCAAACCAATTGTTTTATTTGTTTAGCACTTTAATATGGATGCCATGATGCAATGAAATGCAATAACACACAAAAGCGAAAATTTTACTCTGGTTTTTAGGTTTTCGAATTTTGGGCGGTTACATTGGGTTCGTGTGAGCGGTCGGAGGGAGCCTACACAACTCTAGCACATTTTTTTTTGAAAGGGGGGGGGGGGGGGGCAAAAGATTTGCCTCATTCTATTGATTAAGAAGGAGTTAGAGGCATAAAGTTATTACATCACTGGCCAAAAGGCCCCCAATCAAAAAATTGTGGGATTAATCTCCCGGAAGAATAAACTCCAAGTGCTTAGCACCCGCTTTCACCCAACTGTGGGAGTCATTTTTGATCCGCCCTAAAATTAGCGATGGGAGGGTGGATTTGTGTCGGAAAACTCTAGCATTGCGCTCGGACCACAACTCCCAAGAGATTAGCATCGTGAGGGTGGCAATTGCCTTTCGCCGAGAGGAATCATTCAATGTCATGTGACGCCACCAATCTTGGACACAAGTGAAGTTCTCCCAAGCGCTCATGTCCAACCAAGAGAGGTGGAGCCAATCCTTCACCATGTTCCAAATACGCTTGGAGAAACGACATTGAAACATGAGGTGGGCGGCCGACTCCCTAGTTTGCTTGCACAACGGACATAGATCACAATTTGGCCACCCCCTCCGATGAAGCCGGTCCGCGGTCCAAACCCGGTTTTGGATGATTAGCCATGCGAAGAATTTGCATTTAGGTGGCGCCCACACCTTCCACACCATTTTCTTCATATTGGAGGAGGTGGACCCTAGGAATTGGGCATGGTAAGCCAAACTTGTAGTGTAGATACCCGAGGATGACATAGCCCAAATGATGGAGTCGGGGACGTCTTCATTGAGGTGCACTCGTTGGAGCAAAGTCCAAAGGGCAACAAATTGTTGTATGTGAGCAAGTGTGAGTCCATCGGAAGTATTTATTTGTCCTATCCAAGCATCATCAAGCATGCCCTTGTGCACACACCAATTCTTCCGCTTCAAAATCGAGTAAATGAGTGGGGCGATGTCACACGATCTATGCCCTTCCAACCAAGGCGAATCCCAAAATGGCGCCTTATGACCGTTGCCAAGAGCGATCGTAGTGCACGCATAGAAGAGCTTGGTGTCATCGCTCGTGCAAGGATTGCCCATCCCAACCCAAAGCTTGGAGGTGTCCGTCCATTCATGCCAAAGCCACCGGAGACGCAAAGCCGACCCAAACTTCTTGGTGTCGAGGATCCCCAAGCCTCCAAGATCGGTTGGGCGGCACACCTTTTTCCAATTGACCTTGCACTTGCCGCCGGAGACTTTATCGGAATCCGCCCAAAGGAACGAGCGCTCAATCTTGTTGACTTTTTGGATGAAACCGGGAGGCAATTTAAGAGAGGTGAGGTGGAAAATGGCTTGGGATGCCAAAACCGACCTAATCAACTCTCGCCTCCCCGCCGGGTTAATGTACTTGCCCGCCCACATGGGAACCTTTCCGACCATCTTGTCCTCAAGGTGTTGTAGGTCGACCCTCTTAAGTTGCCAAACGGAGAGCGGTAGGCCAAGGTAGCCCATGGGGAAGCCGGTCCTAGTCGTCGGGAACGGTTGGAGCACGTCGTCCAAGTCAATGGCACCACAACGGATAGGGACAACGGAAGTTTTTTGCATGTTAGTGCATAATCCCGTAACGTCGCCAAAGGAAGTGAGTATGGATGCGAGCTTGGTGATTTCCTCCTTGATCGGTGCCACAAAAATGGCGGCATCGTCCGCATAGAGAGAAGTCCTAAAGAAAGCACCGTGTCCCCGGAGACGGGAAAGGTCACCTCTTGCCGTAGCAAGCTCAAGGATTTGTTGTAGCGGGTCAATCGCAATGTCGAAGAGGAGCGGAGAGAGAGGGTCGCCTTGCTGAAGACCACGGCCATGCCGGATGGGGGAAGTAGGCACCCCATTTAGGAGAATCCTCGATGTAGAAGTGCGAAGAATGACGGAGATCCAATCACAAAACCGGTCCGGGAACCCAAGTCGACGGAGGCAGTCAATAAGGTAGTCCCATCGCACGACATCGAACGCCTTACGAATATCTAGCTTGAAGAGGAGGGTCAGGGTTTTGTTGCAGTGTAGCCTCCTAGCGAAATTCCTCATGAACATGAAATTATCATGGATGCTTCAATTTTTTATAAAGGCGCTTTGAGCGGGAGAGATCAACGTGTTCATGTGAGGGGCGAGCCGGGTAGCCAAGACTTTAGCGATGATTTTAGCAATGGCGTGGATCAATCTAATGGGCCGGTAGTCCGCAATGCACTCGGCTCCCTCCTTCTTAGGAATGAGCACCACGTTGGCCGAGTTTAGCCAATGAAAGTTGTCGGAGTGTAGGTTGCCGAAGAGGTGGATGACTCGCATGACGTCCATCTTGATAATGTCCCAAGTCGATCTAAAGAAAGCACTAGTGAAACCGTCGGGTCCCGGAGCCTTGTCCGCCGGCATTTGCATGATAGCCCTTGACCTCCTCTTCCGTGATAGGCACGTCTAGGTCTTGAAGATTAATGTTGGGTTGTGGAAACAAATCCCAATTGAAGTCACGCTCATGTGGCGGACCTCTCCTCATAGCCGCATGGAAATGCTCTTGCACAATTGCTTCCTTTTCTTCATGTGACGTGACCCAACCTTGATTGCGTCTAAGCCGGTGGATGTGATTTTTCTCCTTCTCGCGTTGACCCGTAGATGGAAATATTTGGTGTTTGCATCTCCCTCCCTAATGTTGGTGACCCGGGAACATTGCTTTTTCCTAGAGCGGTCCACCACCGCGAGACTTATAACTCTACGTTTGAGGCGCGCACGGAGGTCTCTCTCACCCGGAGAAAGCTGCATAAAATCTTGGGCCTCATCAAGCCGCAATATGATAAGGTGCGCCATGTGTATTTGGACCTTGGCATTGGAGAAGAAACCTTGACTCCATCGCCGCTATTTAGCTCCTATTTTTTTGAAGCTTATGGAAGAGGATTTGACATGGCTCTCGGTGAGACGTCTCAGCGTTCCAAGCCTCCGCTACCACCTCCTTGAAGCCCGGAAGGCATGTCCAAAAATTTTCAAAGCGGAAAGAGCGTGGACGGCACGACCCGGAGTCATCGGCAAGCAACAAAGGGCAATGGTCGGAAAGCGAGGATGATAGGGCGTGTAGGATGTGCCGACCAAAGTCTAGCACATTTCCTTCCTCTCGCACAACGGATTTACCTGTAATACCTGATGAACACTAGTGTTTTGCTTAGTGCAACCTGAACGGAAGCTATGATTGGGCACCTCCCCGTCTCAGCACCAGGGCCCATACACGTTATACTGTAGAGTGTAGAGTGCACTAGCATACTGTGGACCAATCCACAACTTTGGTCAGTCTTGTGGGTGCGGGCATCTACTCTGCTGCAAACGGTGTCACGGGTAAGTGGCTGCAATGTTTTGGATATTGAAGATGGTTTTCCAGAGATGCAATTTTGACCACCAGTTGTATCGTGGTACATAAATAATACACAAGAGTATGGAAAATAGGATCGTGCTAACATTAAAAAAAAGAGTATGGAAAATGCTTTCACTACGGGAAAGACTGAAGACGCCGACGGCCAGGACCTACGCCGACGGCCAAATGTCGGGGCCGTCGGCGTAGACCCCGACCAGGCCAGCCTAGATCTTTCCTTTTTTTTCGAGATACGCCGACGGCATGCCGTCGGCCTAGCACTTTTTTTTACTTACTCACCGTTTTGAGCATAACTTTTGCATTGGAACTCGGATTTCGATGTTCTTTAGCTCGTTTCGAAGAGGAGAAGTAGATCTACATCATCATACACATTGTTCAAACTATATTCTTCAAAAAAAATTCCATGAGCAAGGACAAAAAATTCCATGTTCAAACTAGGGTTTCGCCGAAGAGGGGCTCCGGAGCGTCGGAATCCAACCAAAAGTTAGGTGTGCCATACCAAGTGGGTACAAGTGTGTTTTGGGTTGTAGATGTCCAAGATTCCACTCTGGGATGTTAGCGGTTTCACCGTCATCAGTTTCTCTCTAGTGAGTTTCTGGACTTGCAGCTGGAAACTCCCACTTCGGTCGAATTGGAGGGAATCTTGTGAAGAGTTGGGGTATAACTTTGTTTTGGGACTTCCTAGGGTCCACCCTAACACAACCAAGCAAAGAGTTGCACTTTTCTACCCCATTTTGACGCCGGTACCGGCTGTAGTCGTATAAGCCTGGTTTTTCTCCAGCGGGGCTAGGTATTTCGCCATACCATGTGTGTATAAGTGTGTTATGGGTTTTGGATGCCAAAAAGATTGCACTCCGGGGTGTGACCTGCTTCACCGGCCTCCACTTCTCTCTAGGAAGTTTCATGACTTATAGCCTGAAAGTCCCAGATCGGACAAACATGAGGAAATTTTGTCAAGAGTTGGGTTATACCTTTGTCTTGTGACTTCCTAGGGCCTAGCCTAACACAACCAAGCAACTAGTTACACTTTGCTACCCCATTTTGACGTCGGTACCGGCTTTAGTCGTATAAGTCTGGTTTTTCTCCAGTAGGGCTAGGGTTTCACCGGAGAGGGGCTCCGGAGCGTCGGGATCCCACCACAAGCTAGGGGGTTCCATACCATGTGTGTACAAGTGTGCTATGGGTTTTTGATGGCAAAGATTGCAGTCCGGGGTGTGACCTGCTTCACCGGCATCCACTTCTCTCTAGGGAGTTTCATGACTTATAGCTTGAAAGTCCCAGATCGGACAAACATGAGGAAATCTTGTCAAGAGTTGGGTTATACCTTTGTCTTGTGACTTCCTAGGGCCTATCCTAACACAACCAAGCAACTAGTTACACTTTTCTACCCCATTTTGACGCCGGTACCGGCTTTCTCTCATTTCTTTTTATTTGTCAAATTTGTCAAGAGTTGGGTTATGGATGATATGGATGTCATATTTGGGGTTCTCTCATTTTTCTAATCGATTTAGACATATTATTTGTCAAATTTCGATTTACGGATTTGTAGATATGAATTATTCAATATTAAATGGAAAAAGGCAAATAAGTTAATTATTATTTGAATTCAAGAATATTATTAATGATTCATTTCTTTTTATTTAAATAATAATTTAGATTCATAAAATAAAGGTGTGTGACATCATAGTCCATGGGTTAATAGGATTGATAGGATACTATTGTCAGTAAAGCATCTGTTGTTTCTAGGTAGCTCATAGGGAAGGAACTAAGAAGTTAAGCGTGCTGGGGCTGAAGTAGTCTAACGATGGGTGACCTGTGGGGAAGTGTTAGTAGAAGCGAGTAATTAAGATTGGAATTAAGAATGCTTAGAGATAAATGTGTATCTAGTGCGATTAAGTGGTTAAACAATTCAAAAACAAATTGTGAAATTTTTTGAAAAAAAAATTTAAACAAAATTCTGCCAATTCATAGGCCGACGGCTTTTCTACGCCGACGGCAGCTAGGCTACGCCGACAGGGGATACGCCGACGGTTTTCAGCCTTTCCCCGACGGCCTGTTTCCCGTAGTGTTTTGCCTCCCGATGTTTTAAAAATTCGAAAATCTTATTTACGAGTTTCAAAAAATTCTGAAAAAAATCCGGATGTAGCCTATGTTATATCCCACAAACGTGCATAATATTAATTTCAAATAGTTTGTAGAATGGGCTACACAAAAATGAAAAAATCTGATAACATTTTGGCTCCCGAGCACCACTGCTCCTGCCAGTTTAAAAAATTCGAAAATCGTATTTACGAGTTTCGAAGAATTCTGAGAAAAACCAGATGTAGCCAATGTTATATCCCATAAACGTGCAAAATATCAATTTTTAATAGTTTGTATTATGGGCTACACAAAAATAAAAATCTAATAAATTTTGGAGATTGGAAAATGCGCATACTTAGTCCATACATTTGTCATTTTTATGTAGTCCAAAATACAAAGTATTTGAAATTGATTTTTCGCATTTGTGGGATATAGCATTGGCTACATCCGCATTTTTTTAGAATTTTTTGGAACTCGTAAATATGGGTTTCAAACTTTTTTAAACGGCGGGAGCACTGGATCTCAGGAGCCAAAAATCTCCACTCAAAGTACGGAAATCATCTTATTTCTGGAAAAGCAGTTGCACTTGATACTCTCTATTTTTAAATCAAAGAGAGGTTTTATCGGGCCTTGGCGTGTATCTTCTGTTTTCTTTCAACCTTTTGGCAGTATGGAAAAGCTTCTACTATCTCGAAAATACATTGGAGAACCTCGTACCATTGCATTCAATATGTTTTTTTAAAGAAATTCTTAAAAAAACTAATTTTTTTGCAAAACTGACATTCGGCCAAACATGATTAAGTATTGTACCCGTAAAACAAAATCGCCAATGAATGTATTTCGTTGCGCCTTGGGTCAAAGATTTGCCTAAAAACCACCATATACACGCTATATTCGTAATAGATGTGTCTTTTTACCCAGAAGTAAATGAGAATCACTTCTTGGTCATTTTTTTACAATAGTAGAATAATTGATCTTCTATGAGCGCTGTTTTTCTTTGGAATTTCTCTTGAACTTTTTGAATTTCCATTTATTTTTTCCATATCAGGTGCAGTTGTACCTAGAAGCCAAAAGTACGCGCCCACTGTTGTCTTACTTTTATATTAATTGGTAGTAACACAATTACATAAATACATTCCTAATCAGTTAGGGACAAAAAGGAAAGTGATAAAATGTCTTGATTTAGTGACTCATTGGTCCTATAAACTAAAAGACTGAAATCAAAATTGAACCTAGCCTTCCATAACTCCATACTTGGTTTCATTATGTTTTTTTATTAGTGGGACAAAATGCGTAAGGCTAGTCAACATTATCCAATGTAGCAGTGTAAACTTGAATCTTGTTCATGCTAGACCATGTGCCAAAAGTTGTCGCCAAGACATTATTCAAAACTAGATAATATAACAAGGAAACGAGTGAATTTGGATTGCAAGTAATAATGAAGGGTTCGCGAGAAACTAATATGCACTCCAATCTAGATCCGAACAAGGACAATCTTATTTTGAGATAAATTTTTTATGTCTTCTGAAATATCACCTCTAAATTACTCTTTTATAAGAAATCACTAGCAGTATTTACAGGACGCAATAAAAGTCATAATACTCTCCTAAGCTAATACTAAATATAGCCGTATGACGTGGCGAGATATGATATAATATATAGATACTCATCTACAATTGTTCAGAATCCATTGATACCATGATACTTTGAAGATACTAGATTAGTATTTAGAAAGATTTTTTTGTGTGAATGGCAGGGCCTTGACAACTAATAAATGGAAACATTCATATCTATCACAACATAGGTTTATTGTTATCTTACAAGAGGTCAATGTTATCCATGAAATATGTTACATCTAAACAATAGAGTATCACACATTAAAAGAGGCAAGCGGATCCAATTTACGACTTCTTCTAAATATAACTGAGAATATATGTAAAATATGAAACATCATGCATATCATTAAATGCATAGATAATAAAGATACAATGATAATTCATCATAAGACATGATTAATTAAGCATGATAGTACTACAACCCATAATAATATAGTACAGATAGATGTGCAATATTGGCAAGACCCATTAGGGAAAAACTCAAGGTCCCACCTAAAATTTAATAATTTATTAAAAGTCAAGTGTGAATAGAAATAATTAGCATCTTGTATGTGTCTAGTGTTTATGACCAATACGAATATTTTCTCGATGACATCTAAAGGTCCCACCAATATTTGCCGATGGTAGTCACGGTAGCCATCATGCGCAAGTTGTCGCTTAATATGGTAGTTAGATTGGAAAAAAATAGAGAAATTGTAATTACATTTCCAGGAAATACAATATTCTAAAAATAAAAACAGAGAACTATGTTCATGTAAACAATTCTGACAGAGTCATGGGCATCAATAGTAGCAATTTATGGATTTGATAGGAGAAACTATACTGTTCAAGGGAGTGAAAGATACTCTTAGAATTTTCTGTGGCGAGAAGTCTGGCAAAGAAAATCATAGTAGATGATTGTGAGGAACTAGATTCACTGTCGTCCGCATACACCTCCCCAGTCCCCAGCGCCCGACACAGGAATCCGTGGCTTCACTGTCGGCGAACTGCCAAGAGCAGCAAAAATCCCCTTTTGTCAAACGATTGAGAATTTGAGGTATGCTGTGTTCAGTCGAACGCGTGAAGTTATCTGCACACAACCTATATGTGCATGTTCGGACGGATGCCTGATAGCTTGAGACTATGAAGCATCGTCGTCTTGTTTCTGTTCTAGGCTTTTAGCTGATCCTTCTCTTTATTTTAGATGTCAAGTCCACGCGCCTGTGTGTGTATCTTACATCAGCAGTGTTTTTTGTTTTATTTTTTGTACGTGGATGCCTTTAGACACTAGGTGTTTAATTAGATATAGACTAGCGGGATGGGTTCTGTTTTCCCTTTCTTGTTAATTTGTGCATGTGCGTTGAAGGTCGATCGGTGCCCGAATGCTTCAAGAATACGGGCGGTTTGGATATTTACTAAGAAAATCTTAGGCAATTTTGATTCCTGAATATTGTTTGCAACAATTAGTGTGCGTATAGAATGGAGAGTATGTACAAATAAATAAACCCTTCCCTTATGAATGCCGGACCATTCAGTTTCAAAACATGAGAATTTGGGGTTAGCACTTAGTAGCCTGGAGTGAATCCCTGTAAGAACTGAAAGAATTTCAACAAGACGAAGACTACTTTTAGAAGAGGAAATGCTTGATAGGCCTGTCCATGTTCACACTGTAAGCCCCTCCTCTAATCTTCATTCCCCAATCAGTCTCGATTCTTTGCTGAGCAGCCCAAGGCCCGTTCATGGAGCAGCAACCCCTTCTGCTTCGCCGCTCCAGCACCACGCCGGAGATCCCTCTGTTAGCTAGCCTGATATTTTTTTATTGCCAAGCTGCCGCTGTTGCAACTGCATTTCCAGGATGAAGGCTCCCACCGTCGGTTGTGATGCAGTGCACCTGCACTTGGAAGAGTGCCGCCTGCCATCAGGTACGGCATCGGGGTTATCTCTCTCTCTCTCCCTCTACAACCCTGCTCATTCCCTATCTATGGTTGCTCATCTGCCGAGTAATGAGGAACAAGCTGATAACAATGGGCTGCAATATGAGAGGAGCCTAGGAGGCACAAGGTATAAAATATTTGGTGATTGTGGGAAGAAATTTAATGTGGGTGGCCTAATATGATATGCTTCTATACATGTTTAAGACTGGGTTTTTTAGTTGTTTCTGCACTGGCAGCACGTATTGAGCAAATGAGGATAATGTTGATTGCTGACCAACCTGACGTATCGACCGATTAAAAATTAATATTAAAATAAAAATTGTTTCATGTTCGTGTCCATTTCTCATTATCCCGTAGCAACGCACGGGCATTCAGCTAGTTTATTGTAGTATAGATAAGCAATATATTGTTTTCGAATAAAAGATTTTTGATGTCAATTTTCAAAAGTTCCATAATCTCTTTGTCACTCATTTGTGCATTGCATAGAGCTCATAATCACGTTGTCACTAGATATTGTTTTAAGGCCTTACAAAAAATTTGGCATATTTCTTCTATTTTGTTACACTTTAGTGGGCCGAAATATGTAAGTTTTTTTCTCATACGCCTCCATCATGGAGCCGGGTTCCCTTATCGAAGGATAACAGACAAAAAAAGAGAGTTTAATCTAGTGACATTTAAATCAATCCGTTAGTTATGGTTTGTCGGCCTTACCAAAAAAAAATCTTTGATATGGATATAAGAAGGAAACAAGCTACACTGCTTGCAAGAACTAATATGGAAGGTTTGGGAGAAAATAATAAAGACATTCTAATACACGTCCTAGCATGAACTATTTTTTATTTTGAGGCGAATTTACTATATCTTATGAAATATTTCCTCTAAAATAGCGCTGTATCTAAAATAACTCTCATAATTAAAAGAAGCAATTAAAGTCCAATTAATGGCCTCCAAAGATAACATCAAGATATAAACGGATGATGCAGTAAGATATGGATAATCTAAGCACTACCAATTACAACCATTGAGAATCCAATGATAGCATGATACGTGGAAGATACGTACTAGATTAGTATTTAGGAAAAGTTTTAGTGCGAAAGTTCGGGCTTGGCAATTAATAAATGAATTGAAAACACTAACATAGTAGATTTTCGTGTGACGAGTAGATTTATAGTTATCTTATAAGATATCAATGTTATCCACGAAATACGCGACATCTAAAGAATAGAGTATCACATATTAAGAGAGGCAAGGCGGATCCAATTTATGATTTAGTCGAATTTTTTTTCCGAAATGATTTAGTCGAAATACAACCGAGATTTACGTGGCAAACTATGAAATAACACACATTTAACCCAATTTGCCGGTAAAGTCTAACAATTTGTTACAAGCCAGTTTTGAATACGGTTAATTATCAGTTTTGAATAGTAGGCATAACATGGACTACGGTTGACCGTTGACTCCCGGTCGGATTTCGAGCATCCCAAAAACGGCAAAGCTCCAAAGCAAACCGCGTTCTCCGCTTTGCTCCCCGTGAGCGTGAGGCAGCCGCGTCAGAGCTGGCACTGACTGACCCAGCGGCCCCACCGTCGTCGTCTTCCGTCGCGGTCGCGGTAAAGCGGATTCGAACCCACCTTCCATTTCCATTCCATTCTTCCCCACCACTAACCCCGCGCTTAGCTATCTCATTAATCCCACCCTGCAATTAATCCCTTCCTCCGAGACCGAGCACACATGTCACAGCAGCTGAAGAGAACCACCAAACCGAACATCAGCCAGCCCTCCGAATTTATTGCCGTCCTCCTCCTCCCCCACCTCCGCTCCATCGCCGCCGCCCCCGATCCCAGATCCGTCGGGGACGGCAAGCAATGGCGTGCTAGCGCTCCCGCCCCGCGCCGAGATGAGCCGCGGCCGCCACGGAGAGTTCGGGTTCCCCTGCCTGCTCCTGCTCCTGCTCCTCCCGCTGCTGCTCCTGCTCCCCGCGGCCTCCGCGCTTCACGGTACGCTCACTTGCTCGCTCCCTCGCTGCTTGGTTTGGCTTTCTGCTCCCGCTGTGCTCCGCGGCTGCGCTTGCGTGCGTGTGCTCCGGGTGCGGGGAACTGCATTTTGGTGGGAATTCCAGCTCCTCGGTACTACTACTAGCTCGTCCTAGTGGAGTGGGCAAGCTGAGACGTTGCTGTCACGCGCTCTGCGTGATTTGGAAAGCTGGAATCCCGGCGGGATTCTGTTGGCCCGGTTCGGTAGGGGCGCAATTCTGCTGGCAGCGGGCACGCCGTAGAGGATTGTTCTTAGATTTCGCTGTGATCGATGGTTTTGTCTGCTAGGGGATGTACAAAGGTGTCGGCGGGTTTGGTACATGCGTCTGGAGATGTGTGCTCCAGTTCCAGACTTCCAGTTTAGAAGTCCGCCCGCCCCTGCGAGAATCTGGTGATGGTGCTGCGGCCGGCACGGGGCATGGAGCACTCGGTGAGAGGGGAAAGATGTTAAAAAACGTTGCCAACGGGGGAATGATCCCTCCCTTGGTCATACGTTGTTAGGTAGGTGAGATACCCGGTTTATTCGAGCGCACACAGCTGGGACTCGAGTTTTTCTCAAGCGCGCACAGCTGGGACTCGAACCCGGGTCGGCTGGGCGCACACACGCTGCCACTGCCACTGAGCCAGCACTCAGTTCTCTAGGGGAAAGATGTTTTAGCAGCCTGGCATTGCCTTCTCATGAACGAGTGTTCATGCCTGAAGAAGATGGTAGTGTCACTGCCTGTTTCTGATGCCGATGAAGCATGGCACTGGTGGGTAGTTCGTGCTCCATTTTTCGGTCACTCCGGTTGTGCCCCACTAGACCATCTTGGGCCTAGTTTGCATCTGAAGCAAATGTAAAACGGCACGGGCGAGCATCAGGTCCGGGTGACATTGCCAACAAACAGAGCATGGCATAATAAAATCGTAATGAATAACAATGCCTATGTAGTTCTAATCTAACCTGTATTAGGGTCTCTTGATACTCAGCCGACACTTGCTTGCAAGTAAAGCTTACTGGTATCGTCCTCTCTTAATTAAAACGGAGGTAGCTCTACTACCTGCCCATTTCCTTTAGAAGTTTATAGCTGTATGCAAGAGGTCCTCGTATATAAATCTGTCTTGCACCCCAATAGCACCATTGACAAGCGACGAAGTGTAGGATGCTCCCTTTTGATTGGCAGTTATTCTGGGAGTTCATTGCTAAGATTGTTACTTTCTGGAATGGATAATGCAATTGGTATCTCTCTTGCTCTTAGCTTGACCATGAAGCATTTTTTTCTTTTGCGATGAAAAGGATGAAACACAAGCGAACATAGAGTACCACATGCACACCAGTACACCACACACCCACGCGAGCGCACCTCCTAACCACATGCTTGAAACTCCACACAGAGTATGCCACAACAGCTCGCACTGACAAGGCTATTCCATGTTTAATTACCTTTCCAGTTCATATACTCCCGTTTTAGGAACAGGAACAGCCAGTGGTCATTGGCTATATAGACCCCAAGTACAAATGTACAATGCGCCTGAGCCTTCTTGAAGTAACCATTTGGAAGTACATATGTGAATCCCAACACGATGCTAGTCATATTGATTGTTAGAAGTTTTTATCTGATCAGATTTTGCATTTTTCCCCTCAAATGTAAACCCAATTCCTTCATTCTCCAGCAAACATGCTGCCCAGTCCAGCGCCGCATCCATCAATTTCCCCTGATGTAAGGGTGTTTGGACCTCAAACTTCCCCGGCATTTTCTCCTCGGACAATGTCTCCCGAATATCCTGGTATGTATCTCTCAAAAAAAGAATCTCCTGGTATGTAACTGTGACAATGTCAGTGCTAAAAGTTCGGCTTAAAATTTTCTAATCAGCTGTTTAATATCTACTATTCTTACAGGCATCGTTGCGCACCCTCCTTCACACAGGCACCACAGACGATCACACCATGCTCCTCCGCCATCCTCATCTGCCCCGCCTGAAGGTTTGCCATTTATGTTTGCAAGTTTATGCTTTAATATTTTCATGCATTGCATCTTCGAGTTATCTAACCTGATCCTAGATTTTGTTCACCCCTCTTTTTGGTACTGCTACTATCGAGGCACCGACTAATTTTGCTCTAAATTCTGAATAAAATATTGTGTATTTTCGTTTAACCTTTTGTACTAATATTTTTTTGTACACTCCAGCAGGTTGCTCTAGTACAGTTTGCCCTGAGCCAATGAGTTCAACGCCGATTGGTTCCCCCTGCGGTTGTGTGCTGCCCCTTAGTGTAATTGTTGACATTGATGTAGCTCCATATTTACTATTCATGCACACAGCAGAATTAGAAGTTGAAGTTGCAGCTGGAACATTTCTTAAGCAAAGCCAGGTGAAGATTATGGCTGCAATTCCAAGTATCCAGGATGACCAGAAGACAAGGGTCACCTTTTATTTGGTGCCACTAAGAGAACAATTTGATAGCTATACTGCATACCTAATATCCGATAGGTTCTGGAATAAAAAGGTTCAGATTAATTCATCAGTTTTTGGAGATTATGATGTTATTAATATTACCTATCCAGGTAAAAAACCTTTGTATGGAATATTTGCTTCTTAGATTAATTACTTCAATGTATGATTCATGTGTGCAATGTTCTCACTGCAGGGCTAGGACCTGCGCCACCAGCTATGTCATCTCTTACATCAGGTCCTACAGGAAGTGGAGAAGATCCTATAACCGCAAATGTGAACCAGCAGAAGAAGAAGAAATTTGATACCTGGATCATTGTGGTAGTTTCAGGGTCTTCTCTGACATTAATCGTGGCATGCCTTGGGCTCATTATTCTGTTAGTAAAATGGAAGAAACTAAAACGCCTTCATGAGGCTGGAAACCCTGCGATCACCCCGACAGTTAAAAGAAGATATGGTAATGTGAACAGTTTTGCTGTAGTTAGCATGCCGTTTTACCGTTCTTGCTTACTGTGCATAAATGGTATTGTAAGTCTGTCCTACCTCAAATTTACTTACTACTCCCGGATAATATTTACTCTTGGATGCACAGTCTGTCTATAAATTTGCTCGAACCCCTAAATTGGTAGAAATATTGAAGTCTATAGTTCTTATCGTTGAGTGGTCATATGATATGTGCTTATGTGCTGCATGTTAATCTGCATGAAGAGAACCAGTTAAAATTTCATTTAGTCATCTCTTGTGAAAAAGAATGTCACTTTGTCTATTTGCTGTATGGACTTTTTAAACTCCAGACAACATTTGCACACTGAAATTCGGCTACTGAAATTGCATTTATGCTAACAACTTATTGTGTGATATACAGGTGGCAGATCAATGTCAACTAGCTTGGTGAGCTCTGCATCAGCTTCAATGTTCTCAACAGTTGCTACTTGTGCGGCATCAGTAAAGACATTTTCGCTAGCGCAGCTTGAAAAGGCTACTGATGGTTTTAATTCAAGAAGAGTTTTGGGTCGAGGTGGGTTTGGATGTGTTTACCATGGGACTATGGATGATGGAAACGAGATCGCTGTTAAATTGCTAACAAGAGAGGACAAGGGTGGCGACCGTGAGTTCATTGCAGAGGTGGAGATGCTCAGCCGATTGCACCATCGTAATCTGGTCAAATTGATTGGCATTTGCACTGAGCGGGCCAAAAGGTGTCTTGTTTACGAGCTTATACGCAATGGAAGCGTGGAATCTCATCTTCATGGTATGTTCTAATTATTGGTAATACATGCTATGTTTGGTTAGGGTGACAATTGAAACCATGATACAGAATTCATATGCATATCAACCAAAATGGATTTTTTTACTAAGTGTCTATGTTTGCGCTAATAAAACGACTAGATGAGGTTGGTCCAACAATTTATTTTGCGTAAAGCACAGACTGCTAGGACCAACTGCCATTCTAGTTAAAGGACTTGAAATTTCAATTCAGTAGTGGTATGGCTCAAGAGAAATGCATGGATGGACAGGATCAACTGCCTTTACAATTCTAACAGCCGAACTTCCTGCAATGACATGCCTCAAAGAAAACACTTGGTTATCTTGCAAATAAAAATTGACTCCACACTTATCTCCGTCACATGTAAGGCTAGGATTAGGAATGTGTCCACTCAGCATTACTCTGTGTTAATTTGAGGCTTCTCTATCTCTGTCTAGGTGCTGACAAGGATAAGGGCATGCTGAACTGGGACGTTAGGATGAAAATTGCCCTGGGTGCTGCTAGAGGCCTGGCATACCTACATGAAGATTCAAACCCTCATGTTATACACCGTGACTTCAAAGCCAGCAATATATTGTTGGAGGAAGATTTCACTCCCAAGGTTACTGATTTTGGTTTAGCAAGGGAAGCAACCAATGGAATCCATCCCATTTCTACTAGGGTAATGGGCACTTTTGGGTAAGTCACTTTGCCTCTGGACACTATGATAGTATTAATAACCATGACATTTTTAATGAAAAGAAGTTGATACATATGCCACTTTTTTCTGTTATCTGATAGTGCAACCGAATAATAGATACTGCCTTCCATAGTCCATACATATTTATTGATATTGTGATACTGTTTTCATGCAAAACAATAATTCTTGGTAGGGCTGTTGACAAATCACACATTTTTTAAAAGGTATAGACTTTAGTACATAAAAGTGCTCAGTAGCTTGTCTTTACTCGATTCCATTTTCGTTATCCTTGGTCTTTAAGAAGTAAAGTTTCTCTGTGATCATGCAGGTATGTTGCTCCAGAATATGCCATGACAGGGCATCTTCTTGTCAAGAGCGACGTCTACAGTTACGGGGTTGTCCTGCTGGAGCTTTTATCAGGAAGGAAGCCCGTAGGCATGTCTGATACTAGCATGGATCCTGAGAACCTCGTGACCTGGGCTCGTCCCCTTCTATGCAACAAGGAGGGCCTCGAGAGGCTGATAGACCCTTCTCTGAACGGCAATTTCAATTTCGACAACGTAGCGAAAGTGGCATCCATCGCTTCGGTGTGCGTCCATAACGATCCGTCACAGCGGCCGTTCATGGGCGAGGTGGTGCAGGCGCTGAAGCTGATCTACAACGACGCAGAGGAGGCCGCCGGTGATTCCTACAGCCACAGGGAATCATCATGTGACCCGGACGATGACCGCCAAGGGGGCTTCGTCTTTGACAGTGGCAGTGGTAGCTGGTGGCACAGTGGAACTTCTGGGCGTCTAGACTACCGGAACACCTCGCCGTTTATAAACATGGAGTACAGCTCCGGCCGAATCGAGGCGAGGCAGGAGCGCGATGACCCTTATTCAGTAGCGTCGACAGGTGCTGCTCGTGTACAAAATGCAACTCTCCAAAGTAGATCAGCCCCTCTGCGGATGAAGAAGCTCTCCCTGCCTCACTGGTCGAGAGGCAGCTTCAGCGAGCATGGGCGGCCGCCTCGGCATTGATTTGTAAACTAGCGTTAGACCCTTAGTTTCAGTGTTTAGACTTCAGATTGTGGAGGCTGGGAGGATGCCGTTCGCTCCCGATGATTCTTGCCTCCGGTTAGTGTACAGTTTTCGTCTCAGTGGTAGTCTGATGATGTCATCTGCTTTGAGCAGCCTGCTTCCCTAGAAGAAACTGAGGGTGGGGTTGGTGGTCTGGCTGGCAGATGCTCTCTAATTTTGCAAATCGCGGTTCATCCCTCGTGTATCAGATTTGTGTGTATCTGGGTAGAGAAATTATTACCAGCAATTCTGGGCAATATCATCCGTGTTGTTTGTTGACTTGAGTAATCATCTTGAGTCATGCCTTGCTGATGTACTGAATTGATGACAGTTGAAGTGGTCTTCCTCTAATTCGCCGGGTAAAAATACAGTGTCTTCCTTCAGTTAGCTTGTCTCTCGCTGTCGCATGGGTTATGGTTATATGTGCTTGTGCTCACAGTTCATGACTGCATGCTGAAGACGTGCGGTCGGTGTTCCTACAGTTTTCGTCTCAGTGGTAGTCTGATGATGTCATCTGCCTTGAGCAGCCTGCTTCCCTAGAAGAAACTGAGGGTGGGGTTGGTGGTCTGGCTGGCAGATGCTCTCTAATTTTGCAAATCGCGGTTCATTCCTCATGTATCAGATTTGTGTGATATCTTGTTATACTGTTGTTGCATCGTGCCTCGCCAATGTACTGGATTATAAACAGTTGAAGTGATCTTGCTCTTATTGGTGAGGTAAGTCATAGCTTCATTCAATTAATGGCACAAATCATAACAATGATCTATTCATCCAAACTTGATCTGGGCGAATTCGTTCGTGTTGTTGCATCGTGCCTCGCCAATGTACTGAATTATAAACAGTTGAAGTGATCTTGCTCTCATTGGTGAGGTAAGTCCTAGCTTCATTCAATGGTACAAATCCTAACAATGAGCTAATCACAACATGATCTGTTTTGAAAGCCAAAAAAAAAAAACATTGTAAGAGTTTCGCATGAATCTGCGCAGAGATTTTGGCACGTAACAACAGTTCACTTCAGTATCTGTATGGAGACATTGGATGCATGGATCTCTGTAGAAATTGCACGCGCGGCGGCATTCATCACCAAATGTGGCCGCCATGGATTCCGGCGACCCCTCCACCCCTACGGTATACGGTGGATGGGAGCGAGAGGAAGTGATTACCTTGTGACGGCGATGAGGCGGA
This sequence comes from Poa pratensis, assembly GCA_947311845.1. NCBI lineage: Eukaryota > Viridiplantae > Streptophyta > Magnoliopsida > Poales > Poaceae > Poa > Poa pratensis. The sequence continues at coordinate 4,704,297 of CAMZMU010000087.1, forward strand.
GGCGGAGACGAGTCAGAAACGATGGGAGAAGTTAGGCCAGGAAAAGCCCATTTCAGCACACTTGACGATGACTGGGGTGTTCTCTTTTACGGACGGTTGATGGGCTGTCTGCTCCTTTTCGGAAGGTCGTGTGGTCTCATGCTGCCAAGTCCGAAGCAAAGCAAACCAATGCAAGTCCACTAAAAAAAGATACTCCGTGGGCGAGGAGGAAAAGCTATTCACGAATAAGGAATCCCAAAGACATTTATGAATGTTCTTTGACAAGTTGGTCAGTGATGTGTAGTTGGCACCCGCTAAGCCGAAGGGGATTAAGACCATCCATCCAGTTGATCACACCGGAAACACCTCACAGTAGCATCTGTTCGAAAGCATAAACCTCGTAGAAATTTCGTATGAAACAACTCATCGATTCGAATTTTCTTGCAATATTGGCAGGAAAGTAAAGCTAGAACTGAAGACATATTAGGTTCATGATGACTATCGCTAGGGAAAAATAAACTTGGACATAATTTGGCTGCCACAAAAAGTATGATGAGCAAAATAGATAACGAGTTTTGACATGCGAATCATACAACTAAAAAAATATAGCAAACTACTAATGTAATGATAAACAAATATGTGCCCAAAGTACTGCACCACGAGCAAAGTTCGGTGTAACATTCACGCGCAATATTATGGTCCTTTTTTGCGAAAAAAACATGGACAAGATCTCCTAGATCCTTCCTTGCGCAGTATAGCAAGTGCCAAGTGGTGCTCCGTCTATTGGCAGACGCTAGTTTTCCCTTCTTATTTCCCTTTTCCTTTTTTGGTGTACTTTATGGTTTATGTTTATTCCACTTCATTTCTCTATTTATTTCACCTTTTTGTAATTATCTTGTTAAATTTTCCTGTTTTGATCCATTTATTGTTGTCTCCTTAATTTTTTATATCTCTTGTTCCACCCTCATTTATCCCTTTGTTTTTTATTTGATTATTCATGTTTTCGATTTTTTATTTTATTTTGTTTGGTTAGCAAATACATGGATGTTTTTGTTCAGAATATTCACATGATATTTTTTCTCTGTATACATGAAAACTTGTTTGGTAGACATGCATGATTCTTTTGAATACTGGAGTATTTCGCTGTGATAGTCATTAACATTTCCATAAGATGTTAGTATAAAAGATAGTTTACGCATAGCCCAATTTTTTCTGTAATTATAAAGAATATGTGTCAAGGGCATGACAATGATCGTAAATGACATCCTTACATGCGAAATGAAAGCCGACTCAGTTGGGTTCGACTTGTTAAGCTTTGAGCCTTTTACATAACGGTAGAAACTTTTTGAAGTCACAATTTTAAAACTTTTTGAAGTCACAATTTAATATGAAAGAAAAGGAAAAAAACAACAAGCAACTAAACAGTCGCGCATGTTGGTACAATGTTATGACTTCAGTTGAATCTGGGTTCAAAATACTACTCAATTTATTCCTCGCCCCTATTTTGTGTAGCCACACGTTATCGATCCTCTTAAAAGATACTTTCTGCCATTTTGATTTCAAAGAAAACAAAACAAAATAAAAAGCACTCGACACCGACAAGAAGAAAGCGTGTGCGAAACCCTATAATGAGACGAGTCACGAATCTCTGCTTTGTGTCAGCATTCTGTTGTACCGCATCCGAAAGCATAAGTGATGGTAGATAACGACTGTTAGCTGGAACACGTCCGACTGCTAAAGCCTAGATATAGGATCAGTGGCACGAACGATTTGATCTCACAATTTTCGTGTACTTCAATTCGCTGTATTTTGTGTGGCCATAGCTTCAGCTAATCTCGTTGAGTCGTGTAACACGCCCGCCATGGGACAAATGCATAAACGTCCATATGTACATGGAAGCTAGAACACGGATGCACACCAGGAATCCAAATTCCAACCAGCGGTATAGAAACCAAAACTCATGAGTACCATTTTGTGTCTTCACGTTCACGTACGCTTGCAACATTCGATTGTGCATGCATGTATACCTGGATTTACTTGACTAGAGGTCCCCGAGCTAGCTACTCCCTCCGTTCCAAATTAATTGATTTGCTTTTGTCTAAATATGAATGTATCTATACTTGTTATGTGTCTAGATACATCCGTGTATAACCAAGTGTGTGTCAATTAAATCCGAACGGAGGGAGTAGATATGTACGTACGGAGTAGACCCTTGATGTTGGCTGGAGGCAGGCTAGTTACAATCAATTTACGGTTTTTGCTGTTTTTCACGAGAATGAGAAACATCTATTTATAATTACGAATTTCTACATGCCGAATGTTCAGAAATCTTGCTTACAACCAAACGTGGCGACTGCTATAAAATCCTCCATGAACTGCCTAGACTCAAAACTCGGGATTGCATCCTGACATCGAAACACGTGCATCGGATTTAATCCCGAGTTCGGTTGACTTCCGCTTATTGCTTGCTGCCTGCCATCGAAGCGTGCTGCATGCCTAGGAAATCTCGCACAAGGATGAAGCATGCATATGACATAAGATAAGCAATAAGCGGAAGTAATACTAGATAGTATGAAATGAAACACACTTCCATCGTCCAAAAGAGGTTTACAAGGCAATCCCTAAAAATAGCAAAATAAGAACCAAGTTAAAATGTACTAGATATGTCTTACTACCTTGATATAGCCTAGATAAGCTGCTAGATAAAGGTAAGTCAGCGGCTTTTTTTTCTTTTCAAATCTAGGTAAGGAAGGTCATAAGAGATGCATGAAATTCAATGAGTAGGAGAGATACAAAGCACTAAAAAGTTGATATACTAGTAGTAAGGATAAATAGATAGGCGTGAGAGCCAATACTTTACTATAGTTGAAAACAGATAGGGGAAGGGTAAACTGGATAGTTAGGTTAAATGACGGCGAAGTATAGAGCTAGCATGCATGAGTTGTGACCATTGCCTCCAACAAGTGCATTCTATACCTAGCGATTGACTCTTTTTGGAGAGAGGATTGGCACACGACTAGAGCGAGGTGGGGAGTACCTTATTCTCACTTACCTAACCACCCTTAAAAAAACACTAAAACTCTAAAAAAAAAAACGAAAAACCTCATGTCGACGAGGGAGTTGTCAATGTTCCATGTGTATGCGTCTGAATATGGAGTTGTCTACGCCAAGCGGCGATTCACTACTTTTACTTTCTTCAGCCGTACGTCGAATTCAAGTTTTGAATTCAGGAGCCCCATAGATGCATAACCCTGTTAAATGACCAATTGGTTTTGGGAGGCATGGTATCACGGAATATGATTTCATGTAGTACCATCTTCTCTTTAGATTGGAAATATGGACGTGTGCATATATATTCAATCCAATACTGGAGGGCGTGAATCACGAACTGTTGAGATTAGGCAAAAACATATCGTCTCTCACAAAAAGAAACGAAACTTTTGCCTGCCACACGAAATACATCAAGATTGTTCTGCTACACTACGGCCCAAGCCTCCGGCGATGGGCCTCCGCTTCGCTTCGAAGTTTGCTTTTATCTTTATATGAATTTGGATCACATCAAAATAAAACATTGCGGATTACACTAGCTCGCGTAGAGCAATCTATATGGATGTATCTTAAAACAGACAAGTACTAGCGTGATGCACGACGGACACACGCTGCATTTTGCTTAGAGAGGAACCAAAAATTGCTTCCACGAAAGTGATTGCTAGCTTATGGCTAAAGCGTGATACACGACAATGGGTAGAGCACATAGTTCTCCTAGAGAGAAACCAAAAATAATGATATTCAGAGCTACCACATCTTACATAATACCACTTTTTAAAATTAAAATTTGTAAGTTTCAAAAATTCCGAAACAAATTTGTCTGTGTTTCACAAGATGTGTGTATACAATCCCTAGAATTCGGAGAACCAAATTCAAAATACACAGAGAGAAACAAAAAAGAAAAAATCAATATGAATAGTATAAAAAAATATGAAAACACAAAATGATACTGTTCACATAGCAGTTTAATTTTTTCCTCTGTGTATTTTGAATTTGGTTCCTAAAATTTAGGGAACGTAAACACATATCTTGTGAAATCCACCAATTTGGTTCAGAATTTTCCAAAAAAAAAATGTAAATTTAAACTAGGAGCGGTATCGTAATAGCATGTGAGGTGTGGTATCATTAGATATTTCTCCCGACTAAGAGGGCCGAAGGATGTTCTTTTTATGGAAAAAATAGGATGCAGATTTGTGGCACCCGACTATGAGTGCACCTGATTTTTAAAAAGATTGGAAATTTTAAATTTAAGTTTTAAAAAATCCAAAAAAGTCCTATCATACATATGTATGTTTCCTACGTGCGGGCCAATTTTCGATAAAAAACGTTGTATTCCGAGCTGTATAAAAATAACAAAATTTTGGTCAGTAAAAAGTGAAAAAGTGTGTTGAATATGTCAGAAATTTCTCTTTTTGCCTAGCCCAAACTATAATGATATTTTTACGAAATTTCTGTCTCACTTACGTAATATGTATATATATTTGGGTAAAAAAGTTCAGTTTTTTCGGAGCAAAAAAGTACAATTTTCAAAAATTTCAAATAACAGAAGCAGTGGTGCTCGGGAGCCGCTACAGAATTCTAGAAAAAATAGGACTTTTTCCTTATACTGTGGACCCAAATAATGCAACCAATAATTGCATTCTGGACCACAGTCGACAGCGAACATAGCAGATTACACTAGCTCGCGTAGAGCAAATTATATGGATGTATCTGAAAACAGACAAGTAGTAGAGTGATACTGATACACGACGGCTACACGCTCCATTTTGCTTAGAGAGGAACCAAAAACATTGCTGCCACGAAAGTGATTGCTAGCTTTTCGGACGAAGGCTTTAAAAAACATCCTTGGAATGGTAGGAGCACGTAATTATTTTTTAGAGGCAAAGGAGGCCAACGCCCCGGCACCAGTCATTGAACGAAAACTATCATGTCTTTTACATAGTGATTTTACAGCATTCGAGACGATTGCACATCACCCCGAGATATCAGTTTCTAGTAGCCCACAGGCAAAATAAAACCGCTCAGAAAAGAGCACCAGGCTAAAAACCCAAAGTTAAACGCAAAACTAGCTAATCTACGCTACAACACCACACTCTCTGCTAACTGCACTTCTCAGGCAAAGTGAGAGGGGAGATCATTCCTTCTGAACCACCTTCTAGCTCCCACCATCTTCAATCATCACGAGAGAGGCAGTCTCCAGCGTATTGGCCAGCATCTTCGTGATGTTTTTCCAGTCATCATCAACTTGTTGGCATCTGGGTTTATCTTCTTCCGTTTCTTCAGAGGTTCCAACAGGGACACAGGGTTTCTCAGCTAGATTTGGCCAAGTCAAGAGGGGAGGGCCACGAGCTAGTGACTGACCTTCTCCACCATCACGGCCCTGGAGTCCTTGGTAGCGCATGAGAGCAGAATTAGCCACTGGGAAAGAAAATAGCTTAACTTTCTCCGAATCATCTGCATACCCATCCAAACAGCTCTGTTAAAACATATATCATTTGTAGTTTTCCACATCACCCACATAGCAGCCACATGGAAAACATTCACCACTTCATACTTTGATTCACTAAGCCAAACCTAACAATCATTTCAAAAGGGACCGGGACAACAAGCTTCCATGTCATTCTACTTATCTCTTCCCACCTTAACTTAGAAACAGCACATTCAAATAACAAATGACTGCAAGATTCAGGTTTAGAGCAGAATAAACAGGAAAGGTCATCCACATGGTGTCACTTTACTAAGTTATCTCTAGTGAGAATCTTATTGTGTGAGACAAGCCAAATGAAAGAAATGAATCCTATGTGAGACCTTATCTTTCCAGACTGCATGCACATGTGTAGGTTTAACCCCATTGAAGTTAATCACATCATACAAAGAACTGACGGTATAGATCCCCTTAGAATCAAACTTTCAGTCGTTCGTAAACTGGATAGATTTAGATCTACTAACCAACTCGTACCACAAAATCATAAGTCTCTGGTCAAAACATTTCCTAACAGAAAGTTTAACATGCACCCCATCCCACACATTAGCAACTACAACATTTTGTTCATTACACAAATCGAACAGTTCCCAATATTGGATGGCTAAACTGGAATTTCCAAACCAATGATCCTCCCAAAACTTAACTTTTCTACCATCCCCTATTTTTCACCGGTACCCTATCTTTGCAGCATTTGCGGCCCACATCACTCCTTTCCAAAAAGTAGAAACACCAGTAGGGGTACTAGAGATTTTTTTTGCTTGATTGATATTTTACTTGTGGTCAACAATTCTCCTAGAGAGAAACCAAAGATACCGCTGAACCGATTCGGGCCTGCTATATATACAAGCTTCAAGCTTGCCTAGAGCCAGCACCACATCTACACACCACACAGAGCTCGATCGAGAGCGCATGCACCAGTAATACCCACAGCAGAATACTGATCAGAATGGTTTCTGTGTTGGAGTCACACAGATTCTTTGCTCTCCGTACAAAGCACGAGGGCAAGTACCTGCAGTCCGTGTATAGCACGAAGGCGGGCGACAGCCGCATTGAGGCAAGCGCCGACGCCGTCGCTGGAAACGCGCGGGCTCGGTTCTTCGTGGAGCCATCGAAAGAAGAAGATGGGCTCGTGCACGTTAGGTGCTGCTACAACAACAAATACTGGGTGGCCGTGAAGGACAGCGGCAGCAGCTGCTGGGTCATTGGCACCGCACATGAACCATTGGAAGACCGGTCCAGCCCCTCATGCACGCTCTTTGAGCCTATCGCATCCAGTGACTCCACCAGGTTAAGTTTGCTTATCGATGTACATATACTATAATCCTGATTAGTATGATACAGATCCATCTGCTAAGAATAGACTATGATGCAAATTCGAATATTAATTAGGATTTAGATTTGGATAATTGTTAGATAAACTGTAGCATAATTAAGACTGGGAGTAAAGATGTCAATGGGTAGGGTACGTGGCGGTAGAGCAATACCATACTCAGGGCACCTCCAACGGCGTGGCGCAAAGGGACACCCCAATGTGTCCCTTTTTGTCCGTTTGGGGGCGGACCGCAGACGCGTTTTCAGTTTGGGGTGGAGGTGCCCCAACGGCGTGGCGCAAACAAGAAGGACAAGGCGAAAAAAAAACACGATAAACATATAGGGCAGGTTCAGTAGTAGGGCCCCACGGGCCAGTGACACAAACACGATAAAAAAAAAAAACTAAAAACCCTATCTAAAGGGTTTGGGGGAGGGGCTGGCTGCCGGAGTTGGCGCCGCCGCGGCCAGGTGCTCGCCGTGGCCTTCTAGTCCTCGTCATCCGAGAGGACGTAGTAGGGTGGCACCTGGAAGAGGTGAGCAGGTGGCCCTGCAGGCGCTGCCGGAGGCGCTGCCGGAGGCGTAGCCGGCGCGGCGGGCTCTTGCGGCCACGCCGGAGCGGGGTGCCAGTCGAGTTCGCGACGCCACGGTGACCACGGCGCCTGGCGGAGCCCGTAAGCCGCCGCCTCCTCCTCCTGCTGGCGGTTGTAGGCGTCCGCCTCGTCTTGGCGACGCCAGGCCTCCGCCTCCTCGTAGAGCGCCCAGCCCTCGGCCTCCCGCTGCTGCCGCTCCTGCTCCGCCGCCGCCTCGGCCGATTCAAGGAGCGCCGCCGAGAGGTCAGGCCACTGGCCCAGCTCCTCCATCTCGGAGGCTTCGATGGCGGCCTGCAGGGCGTCGCCGTCGTCGGCCTCCATCGGAGCTGGCGCGGCCTCCATCGGGTTGGGCATCGCTGCCCAGTTTGGCGGCGGGACCTCCGGCAGGTCCATCTCGTCGCCGCTCCAGTGGTCGTCGTCGTCGGAGGAGCCGTCGTCGACGGCCGGCTCCGGCTCCGGCTGCAACCCCTCAACGGCGTAGCCGGCGAAGCCCTGCCGGCGGCGCGCGTTGTGCTCGAGCTCGAACCACCGGTCCCACAGCGGGACAGGATGTGGTACGCGGGGTCGTTGACGAGCTCCGGCGGCAGGAAGCTGCGCCGCCGTTCGATCTCCTCCCTCCGCGCCCTGCCGGCGCGAGGCACGGCGGGCACGGGCACGCGCTGCGGCCCGAGATGCCAGCTGATGTCTACGCACGCTTCTATTCTTGTAGACAGTGTTGGGCCTCCAAGAGCAGAGGTTTGTAGAACAGCAGCAAGTTTCCCTTAAGTGAATCACCCAAGGTTTATCGAACTCAGGGAGGTAGAGGTCAAAGATATCCCTCTCAAGCAACCCTGCAATTAAGATACAAGAAGTCTCTTGTGTCCCCAACACACCCAATACACTTGTCAGATGTATAGGTGCACTAGTTCGGCGAAGAGATAGTGAAATACAAGTAATATGGATGATTATAAGTAGTAACTGCAATCTGAAATAAAGATGGCAGCAAGCAAACATGTAGCAGAACTTGTTGTAAACGGTGTTTCAATGCTTAGAAACAAGGCCTAGGGATCATACTTTCACTAGTGGACACTCTCAACAATGATCTCATAACTGAATAAGTAAAAGCTACTCTTAAACACTCTCTTGTTGGATAACAAACACCATTCATTGTGTAGGGCTACAAAAGCACACCTCAAGCCGGAGTAAACAAGCGCCACAACGTCATAAAGGAGTCACACACGGTGCACACACTGTCACCTTTACACCGTGGAGAGTACCGGAGTTCATATTAAAGTAACCTATAGAGTGCATAATAGATAAAGAGTAACATCTACATATTCAACTAGATTAGCACAACTGAACACAAGTAAATACTGTCGGGATTATTCTCCTTCTTGATGAAGCAAGAGTACTATGCGTAGGGCTGCAAAAGCACACCTCAAAGTCTGAGTAAACAAACACCACAATTCCCAAGAATAAGCCATGATAAATGTCTAAATTATTCATAGAGTCACACAAGTACCCACACTGTCACCTTGATACCGTGTTGTCACAATGACTCCAGAAACTAGACAAAATCACTTGAGTAGCATAAACATTATTAATGTATTCAGCGATACTAGCAATACACATGATCACATAAAGATCACACCATGGAGAGAGAGATGAACCACATAGCTACCGGTAGAGCCCTCAGCCTCGGGGAGAACTACTCCCTCCTCATCATGGGAGTCAGCAGCGGCGATGAAGATGGCGGTGGTGTCGATGGAGATGACTCCGGGGGCAATTCCCCGTCCCGGCGCGTGCCGGAACAGAGATTCTGTCCCCCGAAACTTGTCGTCGATGGCGGCGGCGCTGCGGAACTCTTCTGGAAATATGACTTCGTTTTTAGGGTTTTCGCCTCGGGGAATAAATAGGCGAAGGGGCAACGTCGGTGGAGCCCGAGGGGCCCACCCATAGGCTGGCGCGGCCCACCCGCGCGCCGCCATGTGGTTTGGCCCTCCTGGCTCCTCTTCGTCTCTCCTTCGGACTCCGTGTACGTGTTGGAAAAATAGGGACGTGGCCTTTTGTTTCGTGCAATTCCGAGAATATTCGCAGAAGTACTTTTCTGGAACCAAAAACAGCAGAAAACAGGGAACTGGCACTGTGGCATCTTGTTAATAGGTTAGTCCCAGAAAATGCATAAAAGTGATATGAAGTGTATATAAAACATGTAGCAATGGTATAATATAAGCATGGAACATCAGAAATTATGGATACGTTGGAGACGTATCAAGCATCCCCAAGCTTAGTTCTACTCGTCCTCGAGTAGGTAAAACGATAACAACAAATAATTTCTGAGGAGACATGCTTTCACACAATCTTGATCAATATATTGCAAGGCTCATGTCATGAATGAAGTGACTCAAAGCAATGGTCTATAGTTTGCTAACAAATAGATAAAGAGTAAACAATGAATCATATAAGCAAAAACTTTTCATGAATAGTACTTTCAAGACAAGCATCAAAAAGTTTTGCATAAGAGGTAACTCATAAAGCAATAGATTCAAAGTAAAAGGCATTGAAGCAACACAAAGGATGATTAAGTTTCAGCATTGCTTTCAACTTGTAACATGTATATCTCATGGATAGTTGTCAACATAAAGCAATATAACAAGTGCAATAAGTAAACATGTAAGAATCAATGCACACAAAGTTGACACAAGTGTTTGCTTCTAAGATAGAAAGGAGTAGGTAAACTGACTCAACATAAAGTAAAAGATAGGCCCTTCGCAGAGGGAAGCAGGGATTAAATCATGTGCTAGAGCTTTTTAAGTTTTCGAAAGCATATAGAGAGCACAAAATAAGTATTTGAGAGGTGTTTGTTGTTGTCAACGAATGGTAGTGGGCACTCTAACCCCCTTGTCAACCAGACTTTCAAGAGCGGCTCCCATGAAGGACGTTATCTCTACCAGCAAGGTAGATCATCCCTCTTCTCTTTTGTTTACACATGTATTTTAGTTTCTTTATAGTTGACACTCCTCCCAACCTTTTGCTTACACAAGCCATGGCTAACCGAATCCTCGGGTGCCTTCCAACATTCACATACCATGGAGGAGTGTCTATTTGCAAATTAAGTTGCTTACTGATAAATCAGGGCAAAACATGTGAAGAGAATTATTAATGAAAGTTGTAATTAATTGGGGCTGGGCACCCCGTTGCCAGCTCTTTTTGCAAATTATTGGATAAGCGGATGTATATGCCACTAGTCCATTGGTGAAAGTCTGTCAGAAGTAAATGACAAGATTGAAAGATAAAACACCACATACTTCCTCATGAGCTATAAAACATTGACACAAATAAGGAGTAATAAAGTTTTGAATAGTTTAAAGGTAGCACATGAAGTATTTACTTGGAATGGCAGGAAATACCACATAGTAGGTAGGTATGGTGGACACAAATGGCATGGGTTTTGGCTCAAGTTTGGATGCACGAGAAGCATTCCCTCTCAGTACAGAGTTTAGGCTAGCAAGGTTGTTTGAAGCAAACACAAGTATAAACCGGTACAGCAAGAATCACATAAAAACATATTGCAAGTATTATAAGACTCTACACTGTCTTCCTTGTTGCTCAAACATTTTACCAGAAAATATCTAGACCTTAGAGAGAACAAATATGCATCCCAAGTCTCAACAAGCTCTACGGTAGTTCTCCACTACTAGGCTTTAACTACATGATGCAAGAGCTTAAACATGATCTACTTGAGAGCTCAAAACAATTGCAAAGTGTCAAATCGAAACAAGACAATGATCTACAAGAATGCATATGTCTTTTCCAATACCAACTACACATGTAGCATTTTCTTTCTTCCAAACAAACACCAATCAATTTATTTAAACATAAACTCTCCAAATGATAATATAATGCAGCAAGAGAGTATTTATAAACAAGTGCTAACAGCTCGAAGAGATGCATGAAAAACAGGAGCTAAAAGCACTGCAGTAGCTAGTTAAGAATACTCAACAAATATAAGTGAAGAACATGAGTATTCACATGAAAAAGCGGAGCGTGTCTCTCTCCCACACAAGGATTGCTAGGATCCGAATTTATTCAAACAAAAACAAAAATAAAAGCACACAGACGCTCCAAGTAAAGCGCATAAGATGTGAAAGAATTAAAATATAGTTTCACTAGAGATGACCTGATAAGTTGTTGATGAAGAAGGGGATGCCTTGGGCATCCCCAAGCTTAGACGCTTGAGTCTTCTGAATATGGTTGGGATGAACCACGGGGGCATCCCCAAGCTTAGGCTTTTCACTCTTCTTGATCACATAATATCACCCTTCTCGCTTGATCCTTGAAAACTTCCTTCACACCAAACTCGAAACAGTTCTCATTAGAGGGTTAGTGCATAATCAAAAATTCTCATATTCTGTAATGATACAATCATCCCAAAGCTTCTGGACATTAGCTACAGCCACCAATGCTTTGTGGAGCAAAGAAATCCACACAAACATCGTAAAAGAGCGAATGCAAAACAAAAGGCAGAATCTGTCAAAAACAGAACAGTCTGGAATGACGAATTTTTTCGAGGCACTTAAGTTGCTCAGATGGATCTGGCCAAAATAATGAAAGTTGCGTACATATCTGAGGAAGATGCGTGATTTTTTCAGAATTTTTGAATTTTCTACAGGGAGAAAGCTCAAATTCGTGACAGCTAAAAATCTGTCACTGCGCAGAAATCCAAATCTTGCATCAACTTTCAATAAGAACTTTACTTGGCACAACAATGCAATAAAATAAAGATACAAAGGAGTTGCTACAGAAGTAACAAACACCTTGACTCAAAGAAAAAAAAATAACAGAAAATAAAAACAATGGGTTGTCTCCCATAAGCGCTTTTCTTTAAAGCCTTTTAGCTAGGCATGATTTTGATAATGCTCTCATATGTATAAGAGTTGAATATAAGAGAGCATCAAAAAGCAAATACCAAACACATTTAAGTCTAACCCACTTCCTATGCAAAGAATCTTGTAAGAAAACAAATTATTGATGCATGAAGCTACTAGCATAGAAAGACAAAACAAGTGCAACTTCAAAAATTTCAACAAAAAGAGAGGAGACTTGATATTATTGAGATATATGAATCCATGTCTCCCTCTCTCATAAAAACTTTCAGTAGCATCATTGATAAAATCCACAATATAACCATCACATGAAACATTCTTACCATGATCCATATGCACAAAAGTATCTTATTTTCCACATAAGAAAAGTTCTTCTCATTAATAACAATGGGGCAGGATCATCATAAAGAACTCGAACATGATAGACAAGTTGTATATTAAAGGGATGGTTTTGGGTAATCTCTCCATAACTATGACAAGTTTCATGAGGATGACTGTAATTATAACCTATGTCATAGTATTCTTTATAATAATTATCAAAGACTGGAGGCATAGTATCATCATAAGCAATAGAATAGTTATCTTCCAAACTGTGTTCATCGTAAACATATCATATTTTTATAGAAGGAGATGTATCAAACATATAATCAGCAATAGCAAAAGATTTTCAAACACATCACTAGGAGAAGAGGTCTCATATATATAATTATTACTAGCAAAAGGATTTTCAAACACCTCATCCCCAAGCTTAGAGCTTTTCATATCATCATTGGAAGAAACATGGATAGTACTAATAGTATGGCAATCATTAATATCATCATTTTCAGAATTGGTACCCCAAAGATTTTCAATATCAAAAGTAGTTTCATTTTCCCAATCATGATCACTAATATAAGTAACAGGCATAGGTTCATCATCAAGTTCAGAATCATCGAATTCAGAATTATAAGTATCAATTGTAACAGGAGCAACAAGTTTGGGAGAAGATACCGTTTCCTCTCCTTTTACTCCTCTTCTTCTTCTTCTTCTTCTTCTTCTTCTTCTTCTTCCCTCTTCTTTTTATCTTTAGGAGGGAGAGGTTTGAAAGGAAGCTCCTCCACATAACCTGGTTTAGTATTAGAGACAATGGAAGAAACTTGGGGGGACTCCTCTCTTTCATTAATGAGAACAAAACACATATTAGTCCTGTCATACTTTGGTAAAGTCTCATCCTTTATAATATTTTGTATGTAGGTGTTAGCATGGCAATTATTAACACAATAGAGATAACATCCATGCAACACACTATTCATATCAAGATCACTCATATCTAACAAGGAAGTTTTTCTTGATAACTCTTCACACCCCAAAAATAATGTAAGTTCATCATGTTGATTAGGAGTGATCATGTTATCACAATACAAATTTGCAGTAATTGGATTCGAAAGGCTATTATCATGACCTGAACATTGAAAATTAAAATGACCCACTTCATAGCAAAGTTCACAAATAAAAGGATGGAGGTCACAAACTTTTTCACCAAGATCTCTTAGAGCCTTGTACCATGTTCTAGTTTTTTCATTCCTATGATGGATACAATATTCATCTTCGATTTGATTAATTCCACAAGGTCTATGCATTCCACAAAAATTAACATGCTTATAAGAAATAGTATTTTCAGAAGTTTGAGCATGTTTATTGCAATCATTAACAACAATTTCATTTTCCATGCAAGTGTCTTTGAAAGGTTCATGATACACGTCCCAATTTTCTTTAGGAACATTAATATGAGAAGCAAAGGTTCTAAAACAATCAACAATAATTTGAGAATCAAGACCATATTTAGCACTAAGCTCTTGAAAACTAGCAGTTTCAACGAAAGACTTAATGCAATCATATTCATAGTTTATACCTGATTCTTTACCTTTGTCATTCTCCCAATCCTCAGCATTGTTTTGAATTCTTTCAAGAAGATCCCATCTAGCTTCAACCTTCTTGCTTGTGAAAGAACCATGTGAACATGCATCTACATAATCCTTGTAATGACCTGAAAGCCTTGCATAAAAATTAGTAACAATTATTTCCTCAGAAAGCTCATGGTTAGGACATTTGAGTATTAATGTTTTCAGCCTTCCCCAAGCTTGAGCAATGCTTTCTCCATCATGAGGGTAAAAATTATAAATGTAATTCCTATCTAGATGCACTTCATGAAGAGGATAAAATTTAGAGTAAAAGAGAGATTCAAGCTGTTTCCAATTCGAAGGTTGTTCATCCAGCAGCCTATACCATTCCTTTGCTTTGTCCTTAAGTGACAATGGAAATAGTTTCCTCATGACATTTTCTCTTGATAAACCTGCAACCTTAAATAACTCACAAAGTTCTGTAAGTTTCGACAAGTGAGCACTTGGATGGATTGATCCATCCCCTGCATACTGATCATTCATAACCCTTTCAACAATTTTCATAGGTATTTTAAAAGAAATACTTTCAACAGGTGGATTTGGAATATCACAAACATCATTAGAATTATCACATATTGGAGACAAAGCATTATCAAGGCAAAATAATTCCTCCATAGCTGAGGAGCAAAAAAGATTATTTTCATATAAACTAGCTTCCCCAAGCTTAGGCTTTTCCACAGCCTTAGCAATAATGGTGTCCAAAGAATTTATACTAATAACATTACTACCACTATTATGCAAACAAGCCTCCATAGGTTTTTTAATTTTCTCTTCAAAAGCATCATGTCCTAATTCCATATAAAGTTCATAAGATCTCTAATTTTTTTGTTGTTTTCCATTAAGCCTAACTAGTGAAAATAAAAACAAGAAACAAAAAGAAATAATTGCAGAATCTAAAGGAGATACCTTCCAACGCTTACCTCCCCGGCAACGGCGCCAGAAAATAGCTTGATGTCTACGCACGCTTCTATTCTTGTAGACAGTGTTGGGCCTCCAAGAGCAGAGGTTTGTAGAACAGCAGCAAGTTTCCCTTAAGTGAATCACCCAAGGTTTATCGAACTCAGGGAGGTAGAGGTCAAAGATATCCCTCTCAAGCAACCCTGCAATTAAGATACAAGAAGTCTCTTGTGTCCCCAACACACCCAATACACTTGTCAGATGTATAGGTGCACTAGTTCGGCGAAGAGATAGTGAAATACAAGTAATATGGATGATTATAAGTAGTAACTGCAATCTGAAATAAAGATGGCAGCAAGCAAACATGTAGCAGAACTTGTTGTAAACGGTGTTTCAATGCTTAGAAACAAGGCCTAGGGATCATACTTTCACTAGTGGACACTCTCAACAATGATCTCATAACTGAATAAGTAAAAGCTACTCTTAAACACTCTCTTGTTGGATAACAAACACCATTCATTGTGTAGGGCTACAAAAGCACACCTCAAGCCGGAGTAAACAAGCGCCACAACGTCATAAAGGAGTCACACACGGTGCACACACTGTCACCTTTACACCGTGGAGAGTACCGGAGTTCATATTAAAGTAACCTATAGAGTGCATAATAGATAAAGAGTAACATCTACATATTCAACTAGATTAGCACAACTGAACACAAGTAAATACTGCTCAGGATTATTCTCCTTCTTGATGAAGCAAGAGTACTATGCGTAGGGCTGCAAAGCACACCTCAAAGTCTGAGTAAACAAACACCACAATTCCCAAGAATAAGCCATGATAAATGTCTAAATTATTCATAGAGTCACACAAGTACCCACACTGTCACCTTGATACCGTGTTGTCACAATGACTCCAGAAACTAGACAAAATCACTTGAGTAGCATAAACATTATTAATGTATTCAGCGATACTAGCAATTGATACGTCTCAAACGTATCTATAATTTCTGATGTTTCATGCTTGTTTTATGTATCATTGTCACATGTTTTATATGCATTATATATCATTATTATACATTTTCTGGGACTAACCTATTAACAAGATGCCACAGTGCCAGTTCTTGTTTTCTGCTGTTTTTGGTTCCAGAAAAGCTGTTCGGGCAATATTCTCGGAATTCGACGAAACAAAAGCCAAACCTCCTATTTTTCCGAGGGACACACGGAGCCAGAAGGGCAAGCCAGGGGGAGGCCCACAGCCTCCAAACCACATGGCGGCGCGGTAGGGAGTGGGCCCGCGCCAGCCTATGGTTTGGCCCACTCGGGACTCCACCGACGTTGCCCCTTCGCCTATTTAGTCACCCCGACGCGAAAA
Organism: Poa pratensis; assembly: GCA_947311845.1. NCBI lineage: Eukaryota > Viridiplantae > Streptophyta > Magnoliopsida > Poales > Poaceae > Poa > Poa pratensis. Next base: position 4,720,783 of record CAMZMU010000087.1, read on the forward strand.
CCCTAGATAGACCTATCATATTCCAGAAGAACTCCCGGAGCGCCGCCGCCATCGAAACCTAGTTTCGGGGGTCAGAAGTTCCTGTTTCGGCACCCTGCCGGGACGGGGATTGACCCCCGGAGCCTTCTCCATCGACGCCACCGCCTCCATCATGCTCCGTGAGTAGTTCCCCCATGGACTACGGGTTCTAGCTGTAGCTAGTTGGTACTCTCTCTCCCATGTACTTCAATACAATGATCTCATGAGCTGCCTTACATGATTGAGATCCATCTGATGTAATCGGTGTTGTGTTTGTTGGGATCCGATGAATTATTACATTATGATCAGTCTATCAATATGTTTGTGAAGTTATTGTTGCTGCAACCTTGTTGTGTTTAATGCTTGTCACTAGTGCACGAGTGGCATGATCTTAGATTTAAGCTCTATATATTATTGCTTAGATTGTATCTACAAGTTGTTTGCACATGTCTATGTCCTGAACCCGAGGTCCCGGAGTGACAATAACTGGGATAGCCGGAGGGGATGGTTTAGATATGAGGATCACATGTTTTCACTAAGTGCTAATGCTTTGCTCCGGTGCTCTATTAAAAGGAGTACCTTAATTACCAGTAGATTCCCTTGAGGCCCCGCTGCAAACGGGCTGGTAGGACAAAAGATGTTGTGCAAGTTTCTCATTGCGAGCACGTATGACTATATATGGAAAACATGCCTACGTATGATTAATAGACTAGATGTTCTGTCTTAATGTTATAATAATTCTATCAATTGCCCAACTGTAATTTGTTCACCCAACACTTGTTATTGGAGAGTTACCACTAGTGTAGATAGCTGGGAACCCCGGTCCATTTGTCATCATCATTGCTCTCTGGTCCTATATGTCATTAGAAGTAGTATCAACTATTTCCTGGTGTCATTGCCTCTGTGTTACTACTGCTGTGTTACTGTTACTATTGCTCTCATATTACTGCTGCTTTCACATCACCCCTGTTACTAGTGCTTTTCCAGGTGCAGCTGAATTGACAACTCAGTTGTTAAGGCTTATAAGTATTCTTTGTCTCCCCTTGTGTCGAATCAATAAATTTGGGTTTTACTTCCCTCGAAGACTGTTGCGATCCCCTATACTTGTGGGTTATCAAGACTATTTTCTGGCGCCGTTGCCGGGGAGCATAGCTCTACTCATAAGTTCACCTGGGGAGTACACTCTACCTCTCTCTCTGTTTTTATTTTATTTTGTTTTGTCTAGTTTATTTGTGCTTAGTTTATTTCTGTCTAGTATTGTTTTGTTTAGTTTATTTTTGTTTTGTTTTGTTTTTTCTTATAAATTCGAAAATCCATAAAAATTTGAAAAATAAAAAAAATAAAAAACTGTTGTTATGGAAGAACCCACAACCTATACGGAGCTTATAGAATTATATATGAAGTATAGAGAATCAAAAAGGGTGAAGTCATGAGTGCTGTGTTAGAAAAGTTGAATGCAATTGCTAAAATCTTGCTTAAATGCCATGATATAAACTGTTGCTCTAAATAGGATACTAAACATCTTAAATTCCAATGTGCTTTAGTGAAGAAGTTTTAATTGTGAACTATCATTGGAATAACTATATTCATCTTGGGTTCGAAGAAGTAGAACAATTTGTTTTATTTATGGGAGCCTCTGAGATAGAATCCTTCATGGCTAAAAATTATGAAACTTGTATTGCTTGTAAGGACCTTAAAGATTATGTCTCTTCTATCCTTGATTATTGTCTAGAAAATTACAGCAATAATCCTTATATCATTGATTATAAAGAGAGACTCATTGATGCACAAGAATGCACTCACAATTTGCAGGAACCTGTGGAAGAAGAAATTGCTGAACCTGAAAGCTCATTAGATGAAAAAGAGAAGGAGAGTGATGAACAAAAGGGGAAGAATGGATTAGCTACCCATGCCTACCTTCTAATGAGAGTAACTCTTCATCTCCTACATTATTTGATTGCCCTCCATGCTTACCCAAGGAGGATGAATGTTATGTTCCTGTGATTCTCTTGAAATTTTTCCTATGAGTAAAACTTGTGAAAATGATTATGCTACTGTTATTTATGATAATCCATGCTATTTCAAAAATTCTTATGATAATCCTTTATTTGTGGCTGATATCGAAATGCATAGTACTAAAGAGTTTTGCTTAGAAAATGTTTATGATAAAGCTCTAGATGATGGTCCTATACTACTTGATAATATTAATTGTACTACTAATGAAAATGGGATTGGAGAGGTCTTGACTTTATCTAGTAGTCCCATATCTTTTGAGATTGATCAATCATCTTGTTATAAAATTGTTAAAAGTGGGTTTGAAAGTTTTAATCCCACTATTTATGAGCTTGATAAAAATTATGTGTTTGTAGATCATGAAAAACATGCTTTATGTGATAGTTATATGGTTGAGTTTATTCATGATGCTACTGAAAATTATTATGAGAGGGGAGAATATGGTTGTAGAAATTTTCATGGTATTAAAACACCTCTCTATATGCTGAAAGTTTTGAAGTTGCTCTTGTTTTATCTCCCTATGCTTGTCACTTTGTTCTTTATGAATTTATTTGTGTACAAGTTTCCTATGCATAGGAAGTGGGTTAGACTTAAAAGTGTTTTGAATTTGCTTCTTGATGCTCCTTTTGCTTCATTTTCTATTTTCATGAGAGCATCATTACAACTATCAAGCCTAGCTAAAATGCATTAAAGAAAAGCGCTCTTGGAGACAACACATGATTTATTTCTGTAATTTTTCTTTGCTTTTTGAGTCAAGGAGCTTGCTTACTTCTGTAACAACTCCTTTGTATCTTTATTTTATTGCATTGTTGTGCCAAGAAGAGCCTCTAATGATTAGATGATGCTAGATTTGGATTTCTGCGCAGGGACAGATTTTTGCTGTCCACCGTTTTGAGCTGTATAAATTCCAGAAAAATTGAAAAATTCTGAAAAAATTCACGCATGATCCTTATATATGTACGCATATTTAATTAGTTTCACTTTTTCCTATTTGAGCAACGGAAGTATCTCGAAAAAATTCATCTTTACTGGCTGTTCTGTTTTGAAAGATTATGTCTCTGTTTTTTGCATTGTCTCTTGTGGACTTTAAGTGAGGCTTTCTAGACGTGGAGGGCTGTAGCTAATGTTTTATTGAGTATTGCAATGTGTCACAACAGAACCAATAGTGGATTAATGTTTTTGAGTACTAACCCCTCTAATGAAGTTTATGAGAAGTTTGGTGTGGCAGAAGTTTTCAAGGTCAAGAGAGAAGGATGATATAATGTGATCAAGAAGAGTGAAGAGCCTAACCTTGGGGATGCCCCCGTGGGTCACCCAAGCATATATCAAGAAGACTCAAGCGTCTAAGCTTGGGGATGCCCAATGCATCCCCTTCTTCATCATCAACTTATCAGGCCATCTCTAGTGAAACTATATTTTAATTCTTTCACATCATATGTGCTGTTCTTGGAGCGTCTTTGTGTTTAGTTTGTTAGTTTTATTCTCTGATCATATCAATGTCGATCCTATCTATCTTGTTTGGGAGAGAGACACGCTCCGCTTTTTCATTTGAATACTCCTATTCTTCACTTATATTCGTTGAGTATTCATTTTCGCACTGTTTAGCTTCTAGCTCTTGGTTTTCATGTATCTCTTGTTCAGAGCTATTAGTTATTTTATAGAAAGTACTCTCTTGCTTCACTTATATTTGTTTGGAGAGTTGCTTGGTTGATGTGTTGGTTCAGAAAATGTTGCATGTGGTAGTGGTATAATGAAAAACTTGCATAATCTTGTAGATCATTGAACTTGGATAACCTGATTCTTTGCAAATGTTTTGAGGTATTTAGATGGTAAAGCTTGCTGGTTAATTAAGTTAAAATCATTAGTGGATTGTTGTCTTTAATCTTGTACCGTACTACAAACTCTAAAATTGTTGAAGGTGTAGTTGGACTTGATAGCTTTCCATGTCTGAAAGTTCATCGTAGTAACTAAGTTGTGCTGAAGGTCGAGGGATCTAACGGGTACTTGTACCGCCGTGAACGGCCCTTCTTGGAGTGAATTTTAATCATGCTCTTAATGTTGAACCTGCTAGTTGTTTGCAATAAACTTGTGAGTTCTTTTTGACTAATGTTAAGCTACGGTTTTTGGCACTTCCACCATCCAAATTTGCTAGCCTCTTCGGTGCTGTGCATTGCCTTCTGCTCACATTGAGAGTTGTGCATACTTCGCCATGTGGTTTGGCTGCCTCCTGGCTCTTCTTCGTCTCTACTTCGGACTTCGTGTACGTGTTGGAAAAATATGGACGTGGCCTTTTGTTTCGTGCAATTCCGAGAATATTCGCAGAAGTAATTTTCTGGAACCAAAAACAGCAGAAAACAGGGAACTGGCACTGTGGCATCTTGTTAATAGGTTAGTCCCAGAAAATACATAAAAGTGATATGAAGTGTATATAAAACATGTAGCAAATGGTATAATATAAGCATGGAACATCAGAAATTATGGATACGTTGGAGACGTATCACCAGCCGTCGGGGAGATGGACGTCTCCCCATGGCAGCGGCGCCTTGATCTCCCAGTACATGGCCGCGACCTCCTTGGAGACGCGGGCGCGCGCGGCCCGGCGGCGGGCGTTGCGAGCCGCCCTCAGTTGCTGCCGTCGTTCGGCCGCACGGCGGGCCGCGTCGGACGGCGGAGGTCCGCGCGAGCTGCTGGCCTCGGCGTTGTTGCGGCCGAACCATTTGCCTCCCTTCATGGCGGCCGGCGGCGGTCGGTGGCTAGGGTTTTGGAGCTGAAGCGGCCGCGGCGAGTGGGGACTGCGAGTGGATTGGGATGGGGACGGTGGGGGTTGGTGTCCCCATTTAAGAAGGACCACGAAGCGGCCGCGGTCGCTGGCACGTGGGCCAGGGGCGGACACCGAGAGGACACGGCGCGTGTCCGCGTCTCCCCAAAGCTGGCCCAAAAATGGGCCGAGTTTGGGTCGATTTGGCCTGTCCGGGCGGACACTCGGCATTTTGCGCCACGTCGTTGGAGCCTCTCCCATGTCCGTTCGGACAAAAGAGGACTGGGCTGGTCCGTATGCGCCAGCCCGTTGGAGGTGCCCTCATACCCGTGTAGTTTAATTAATGGGTACGACGTTCTACCCATACCCGTACCCACGGTATGAAACTTTACTCATATCTATACCTGACGGGCAAGTTATTCATGATTTTACATTCATCAATAACACATTTGATAAAACAAAACATGTATCTCAACTCAATAACATATATTTGAGTACTTGACAATTATCTAAACTCAAATGGACAACTGATGACAACTTTAATACAGATTCATAAGGTTACGAGAATTAATGTTGGACCTCCACGGGCAACTTATATAAACGGCAAGGCATGGGTACGAGGTTATACTGTGTCATACCCACGACTTGACGTGTAGGGTACGAGTACTACCCATGGGTATAACCATGGTAGTTATACCCTATCCAGGCGGTGCAGGCAAACATGTTTGAGTCGTTAGATGAGGATCTTTCAGACCTTTATTTATTAAGTAGCTACAGAGCTAGTACAAGTCATATGATGTCTCGGCCAGAGATTATATATGTGGATCTAAATTCTAGTACTTACAGAGAGGTTTCGGGGCAGAGTTTCAACTTGTCATGGATGTATGTGTTGGTCAAATTCTTCGGTATATATAGGTTGAGGTGGTGCCTGGTCTCTATGCGCTTAGCGTTATACGTTAAGTCTTGATTTTGTAGCCTTGCTTTGAATGTAGTCCGTAATAGATTCGATCTTCATAGATTCTTGGTGTCGCACTCGAGAGGTATAGGTCGTAGAGAAGCTTCTGAAAAGGGGCTACCGGCGGGGAGTCTGGAACGTCGTGGGCTGAAAGGGGTATAGACCCTTGAGCTTCAGTTTAAGGACTACTATCCGGCAAAAATATATTTTCCTAAAAAATACAAATACTAGTACAAGAATAGATTTGTGAATTAATCGCCTGATCATTGTTTGAAGTCTTTTTAATACTTTACAACCAGACACAGCTACGCTGTCAGACTTTATAATTGCTCATTTTACATGATAACAGGTTTCGCCATCCTGGTCTAAAGAAGTATGCTCAGATGTCATCGGTTGATAATGTAGCCAAACCGTACTTGCAACTAGCAGCTGATGAAGAAAGCATGTCAGATTTCTTCATTGTCCTTGGTTTGTCGGAACAGAAGGAATTGCCCAAACATATTGCTTTCAAACAATATGATGACTACTACATGGGGGTGACGTCCAGGCTGTCGTGTTTTATTGAAGATGTGAAAAGATCTGGTATGTTTCAGGGCGAGTTTGATGCACCCCCCGATGGTCCAGTCCTGGTATTTCACACAAAAGATAAGCGAGCTACGGTGTGATGTGTACTATTCTCACCCTTGATGATGGAAGGGTTCGTATAAAGTCAAACCATGGGGATTTAATCTGGAAGCGCGACCGCGTTAACTGGATTGTCCCCGTTAAAGAAGGAGAGAGCAGTGCCTACGCTGTTGACACATTATTCAGGGTGCTTCCTTTGGACAAGGGGGAAAACTTCATTGCACTTAGAAACAGTGGCAACAGCAAGTTCTGCAGGCGGAAAGTGGACCCTCGGCACTACGAATACCTCAGTGCTGAAGAGACTTCCATGTCGCAGGAAACGGAGTTGCAGTTTGAGGAGGCGGTTAGTAAGCACAGGATCTATGATCTCAAGTGCCACTTCGATGAAGCAAGGGTGTATAACACCGAGCTTGTCAAGTCGATGGTTGATTGTCGTTCCAACCACGGCAACACAGAGATGAAAGCCTCATTCAAATTCACTCAGAAAACTGCACTGGAGACTACATGGCAAAGCAGTGTTTCTGAAACGAAAGGCTTCGAGTCTAGTCTCAGCATTGGCACTGGTGAAAAGTCCGCGGTCCAGATAAGTGGAACAATTACGGTGTCCAGGGAGAAAACCACATCAGAAGAAAAGGGAACATCTGCAAGTGAGGAGCAGGGAATAGAGGTAACACATGAGGATACTATTGCTCCGGGGGAAACAAAGGCAGCACACCTTGTGGCAACGCGAACTTGCGTTGACGTGCCCTACTCATACAAGAAGTGGGTTCTTCTGACCAATGGAGATGAAGTTATTAGTTACCACGACCATGACATCTGCACTGTGAGGAATAATTATGGTTTCCGCGTCGATACCACTACTGATCCAGAGAAGATCAAAAGGTTGACGGGCGAAAAAAGCTCTGGCGGCTTATGATTTCCTTGGGGTTTCCTTTCCTGTAGCTTGCTTGCGGGTGGAAAAATCCGGATTTTAGCGCGCCAGGCTGCATGTTCTAGCACCTGGTAGCAGCATGTCATGTTTTGCTTATTATGTTGGGTCTTCCACGTCCATGTTAGACGTGTGATATGTCATATGTAAGCCTGAGACGTGCAAGTTCACGTCGAGGTATTTTCTTTCCTGTTCCGTCGAGTCAGTTGCCCGGCCTCCAGCTTCGGATTGGCACGGTTGTTATGTATTGTAATGGTGAGCTTTGCTCCTGATAATAATACTCCCTCTGTTCCGTTGAATAGGGCGCAAAACTTCCAGCGCGCCGATTAAGGAGAACAACAACGCTTATTCTTTTCCGATCCTGCCCCTACTAAATACTAGCTACTCATGATTAGTCTCTCTCTTCCTGATTCGTTGCATGCACCTCCTAGTTTCAAGGCCAGCCACGCACGGCCAACCAATGCAGAATTCCACCACGCGCAGCCAATCAACGCATGCATACCCTCCTTGATTCCAGGGTGGGGTAGATTTGGGAGGTTAGCTTTGTGCTGCACGAGCGCCTCCCTTTTTGGCGAAAAATGGGAGAAAGTTACGGAGGTAGTAAAATAAAAGCCGCAGTGGGTGTGCGGCACAAATCGCTTATGTTCTCTCCCGATCATGTGTGTTCGTCACCGATCTCTTAATTAAATGGCCTGTATGGCCCTTTTTTTTGTTTTGACTTCGGCAACATGTATATCAATATAAAACACAATGTTTATACCTCGTTTCAAAAAAAAAAAAAGTTGAGGCTCGGGTGAGTTGAAGCTCAGAAAAGTTACAACACTGCCTCTTGCAAACTCGTAGTTTCTAGTCATGTAAACCGACATGGACCGTGCAGCTCGACTGTACGGTGTGGCCTCCCATGGATGGACGGGAGAGTGAGCTAGCTAAGTGATTACGGGCGGGCGGGGAAAAGTACCGGAGGAGGCGGAGGAGGAGAGGACGATGAATGGCTATGGAGCAAGGAAGAAGACGAGGAGGAGGAGTTCAACTGGGCCAGGAAAAGCCCATTTTGGCCAAGTATCTTGCTGGGCTTTATTATTTTGCTCCGTCTCGTCTCGAGCTGCTCCCTCTGCTAGGCCAAGCCAAAACCCCTCTCCTCTCCTCTCCTCTCTCCCCACCCGCCGCCGCCATGGACGCCGGCGACCCCTCCACCTCGCTCGCCGTCACCACCACAGACCCATCCTCCCAGAGCGCCGCCAAGAAGAAGTCCACCCCCAAGCGGTTCGTCCACACGCCAATCCCGCCCTCCATCCTCTGCGACCCGACCCTGGCCGCCGCCGCCACCTCCCTCCTCCCGGCCGCCTACAACTTCGAGCTCCCCAAGACGGCGCACCGCATCCGCTCCTCGGGCGCGCGCCGCGCCGCGCTGCAGCTCCCGGAGGGCCTCCTCCTCTTCTCCCTGCCGCTCTCCCACCTCCTCGCCCCCTTCCTCGCCGACCACCCCTCCAACGACCTCCTCATCCTGGCCGACCCCACCTACGGCGCCTGCTGCCTCGGCGACCGCCCCGCCAAGGCCCTCGCCGCCGACCTCCTCGTCCACTACGGCCACTCCTGCCTCGTCCCCGTCACCTCCTCCCTCCTCCCCGTCCTCTACGTCTTCGTCGAGATCCGCGTCGACGCGCTCCGCCTCGCCCAAGCCGTCCGCGCCGCCTTCCCGGACCCGGCCGCCGCGCCGCGCCTCGCACTCGCCGGCACCGTGCAGTTCATCTCCGCCGTGCACGCCGCGCGCGACCTGCTCACCCAAGGCGGGTACCGCGACATCCTCGTGCCGCAGGCCAAGCCGCTCTCCGCCGGCGAGATCCTCGGCTGCACCGCCCCCACGCTCAAGAACTCCGATTCTTCAGTGGGCGTCGTGGTGTTCGTCGCCGACGGCAGGTTCCACCTCGAGGCCTTCATGATTGCCAACCCCGGGATAAAGGCCTACCGGTACGACCCATTTCTTGGCGTGCTTGTCCAGGAGGAGTATGACCATGTCGGGATGAAGCAGGCGAGGAAGGAGGCCGTGCTGGCCGCCAGAAATGCAAAGAGCTGGGAGTTGTGCTCGGCACGCTGGGCCGGCAGGGCAGCGTCAAGGTTCTTGACCGGATAGTGGAGCACCTGGAGGAGAAAGGGTTGGACCACACGGTGGTGCTCATGTCGGAGCTCTCCCCGACGAGGATGGAGCTGTTCGGGGATTCCGTGGATGCGTGGGTGCAGATTGCATGCCCTCGGTTGTCGATCGACTGGGGGGAGGGATTCAAGAAGCCGGTGCTGACAACGTTCGAGTTTGATGTCGCGCTAGGGTATGTTCCTGGATGGTGGGAGAAGGGGAATAAAGAGTGTGGCTCTCTTGGAGGTGGCAGTGGGTGCTGCTCAGGATCAGGAACTTGCGGAGATGGTGATTGTAGCAATGGTGGAAATGATTTTGGAGGGGAATACCCGATGGATTACTATTCGCAAGATGGGGTGACTGGAATGGCTGCTACATGAAGAAGAAACCCTCCACTGGCGAAAGAAAGCCGCGAGTTCGAATCGGTAATTATTGAAAAAGCATACTTTTTTTCTGTTCTTTTATTGCACATGTCTTGCATTTAGTGTGTTAGTAACATTTCCATCTGTTCAAGTAACTAGTTTAAATTGACAAACTATAAATTGGTACATATTGCCAAAAAGGATCTGTACCATGGAAGTATTTAGTATACAATTCACGCCTAAATTTTTGCATGGTAATTTTGGTGAATTAGTATATTCTTATGCAGAAATGCAGAAGTGAAAAATAATAATTAGAAGGACATAGTATACCAATGTGCATACTTTAATGCAGCATAGTTTTCTCTTCATTTTTTTATTCGTCACAATTGGTGCCGAGATAAAGCGAAAATATTAGTTAGTCTCTTGAGAGAAAAAGACAGAACAGCTAGGTCTTCCTTGTGCAAAACTGTGTAGCTTCTTTATGAATTCTTGTTATGATAATTTGAGGTTCAGACCTTATCACCGTAGGATGCCAGGAAGAAAAAGATTAATACTCTTGCCAAAAAACACCAAATGTTTGTAAGCATCTTCCATGAATTGGTCCGCCACGAATTGCTCGTTTATCAAATTATTTGTCCGCCACCAAGTGTCTATTCAGTTATTTCATGACAAAAATTTCTGCAATTTTTTATATTGGTCTAGCAGTCACTTATACTACCAATTTTTCAGTGTCAGTACATTTCCATATGTTTAAGTGACAAGTTTAAATCGACAAATTATGAATAATACATCTTGCGATAAATGGAGATCCGTATGATGGCAGTATACAATTCACGTCCTTATTTTTTTGCAGAAGTGAAAAATAATAATTAGAAGAAGATAGGTATCTCTAGGTTGTGCTCATACCAAAGTGCATACTGTAACGTAGCAAAGGTTTCTCTGGATTTTATTATTCGTCACAAGTGGTACCGAGATAAATAGCAAATATTAGTTAGGCTCCTGAGAAAAAAAAAGACAGAATGCTACGTCGTATTTCTTGTGCAGAACTGTGTAGTTTCTTTATGAATCCTTGTCCGAGAATTTGAGATTCATACTTTATCACCTTAGGACGTCCAAAAGAAAAGATTACTGATCTTGCCAAAAAAAAACCTGAGTATTGTTTGTGCTCTCTTGTGGGGATGTTGAGTAATGTTTGCAAGTGTTTGTAAGCATCTTCCATGGATTGGTCCGCCGCAATTTGCTGGCTGTTTATTTGGTTATTGCAGATCGTTTGTGCTCGGCACAAAATTTCTGCAATTTGTTATAATTGCCAAGCAGTCACTTATACTTAACGACTCTTATTAGCAGGCAGTACTATTCAAGTTGAGGAGAAGCAGTGAAGTGAAACATCGTTCCGAGGTTATGGAAGCCAACTGCGATATCAAGAACAGCTTCACGGGATCCAGAAATTTTGACAGCAGAGTTTAGTCTTAGCGTTGTCATGCTTCAGACAAAGCAATATACTTCTGGCCTCCCTTAGTAAACAAGCCAATTTGTGAATTCGCAATTGCTGTGATACTTTTAACTGGATGCCGAGATGTATGTGTATTTATATTTCATGCACCATACTGTAAAACTATGTATTGTTTTACTGGCTGAATGTTACCCAAAGTGTGAAATATGTTTTGGCTCAAGTTGTCAGACTATGGATTTGAAATTGCCAATCTTCAACTCAACAGAATGTTACCTAAGTATTATGTTTACTTTCTTGTGGGGTGAAGAGTAATGTTTGCAAGTGTTTTTGTTTTGTTTCGACATGTAATGCTTGTAAACATCTTCCATTAATTGGTCTTCCACAATTTGCTCGCTGATTTATTTGATTATTATTGCGTGATCATTTAGTTGGGACACAAAATTTCTGCAATTTATTGTATTTTTCTAGTAGAGCCACTTGTACTTACCGTATTCTTGTTAGCGGGCAGTAGTGTTCTGAGTTGAGGAGAATCGATGAGTTCTGAAGTTGTAGCTAGAATTTTTCCAAGCATCAAGATGCTCTGTACTCCTTTATCAAACACAGCCAATTTACGATTTGGCAATTGCTGTGATTCTTTAGCTGGATACCTGAGATGTATGTGCATTTATCTTTCTTGCACCATACTAACTATGTATCGTTTTACTAGCTGAATCTTTCCCAAAATATTGGCTTCAGCCACGAAACCTATTTGGTAGTATGTCTCAGATGTTTCATGTTTGTAGATAAGATAACATTCCAAACACTAATTCTGCAACCTTTTCGTCATTCAGGGAGGATGGTTTCAAGCTGAAATTTGACTACCTACATGGCTAGGTCGCAGCACGTAATTGCAAAACCAAAATAGATGCAAGTCAACAGATAACGACATACTAAGACCTCAAGCAGTAACAATCCCAAACATCCAGCACAACATATTTATATAGCAGTGGCTCGCGTTCAAGAGTTCCTTAGGCCAAACGGCACAAACTGAGTTCTAGTCCAGGGGTAGAGGTAGATCTGCGTTACAACTTCACATATCTCTCAATGCTCCATCGCCAGCACACAGCGCAGGCAGCCGCCTTCGTGCAGCAGGTCGAACGCCTTGTTGATGTCCGACAGGTTCATGGTGTGGGTGATGTACTCGTCCACCTTGATCTCCTGTGGACGATGGGTGATCAGATTTTGTTTGTGGTAGGAAAACTACAAAAATGCGGTTTTCGTCTGTTCGAGAAAGTATGATTACCTTGTTCATGTACTTCTCGACGAGCCACGGAACCTGGGTTCGGCTCTTGAAGCCGCCGAAAGCTGTTCCCTTCCAGACACGGCCAGTGACGAGCTGGAATGGCCTTGTCGCGATCTCCTGGCCAGATGCAGCTACACCAACGATGACAGAGGTACCCCAGCCCTACAGGTGAAAGAATAATCACCAAAGGCAAGATGTCTTGCTTCGAAATGACTGGAAAACACGAAATGACTGGAAAACACGAAACGACGAGATCTACAAATGACAATTTGGAAACAGATGCACCATGTTCCCATTACACAAGTACATCATAAAAGCTGAATATCTTCCGTTTATTCAGAAATAGATACACAGACCCAACGACAGCATCAATTCAAGACTGAATTGTTTGGGTAACACATATTTAGGAAAAGTTCTGTATTAATATGTGAGGATGCTATCAGTTTGCAACAGTCCACAAAGTTCATAAACATGTCATAGACATAAGCCGCAACTCTTATCTTACCTTGTGGCAGCATTCAAGCGCAGCCCTCATGATAGAAACATTTCCGATGCATTCAAAACTGTAATCCACACCACCATCTGTAAGGTCAACTAGAACCTGCTGGATTGGTTTGTCATGATCTTTGGGGTTCACAAATTCTGTAACACCGAAGTTCTTAGCTGCAAACAGCAGGTAGAAGAAAGAATTATAATATAAATTTTATTGCTAAACAATAGTATCCAGTACTAAGGTCAATGTGACGAATAAGCAAGGTAACAAGTACAGCACATCAAGTTTGCGAGGATATATTTGTAATACATAAAAGCATACTAACATGAGAGAAAAGTAGATTATCATGATATGAAGATCTGAATGTTCTTACAATAGAATGTAATTCAGCATGATGCGTCAACGTACCTTATGCAATGAAGAAAGACATAAAAAGTGTAGAAAACTTATGTTTTATATTAAATGGGATCTAGATATGTGGGATGTGCCCAACCAACCATTATATTTAAGATTCTTTTCCCACACTAGACTCAGGAGAACAGTTTCTGCTCCTAGTCAAAGCAACCGAATGTTTTAAAAAGTCTTCCACAAACACGTGCACATGAGAAGGAACTTTGCTCCCTTTCAGCAATTGAACAAAAGATATCATGCAGCTTAAGTGGAAAACAGCATATTACTAGTTTCAAAGCTTTCAGAGGAACAAACTGCACAACGCAAAAATCTACAAGAACTATAATCATACCAACATCAAACTTTTTGGTATCGATGTCAATGCCAATAATCCGAGAAGCACCAGCTGATTTCGCCCCCTCAGCAACCTAAAAATGGAAGCTTAGATGTCAACGCTCACTTTCCAGACTCAGGTACATAAGCATGTCCAAATTTGTTTTACTTACTGCAAGTCCAACTGTGCCAAGGCCGAAAATAGCAACAACGGAGCCTGCTTCAACCTTTGCAGTATTCCATACCGCTCCAAGGCCTACAGATTGTAATTTGTAAGATATATAGAAAACATAACTATTTTTGGAAATTATGTAGAGGATAGTCACAAGGATGTCAAAGTTCTAGACAGGTGTAAACAACAGTATGCAATCATGTATCCAATTTACCAATAAAGAGTAGGAACTTTGCAGCATCATGACACAAATGAAGAACGATCTACATTCTTATGCTTTTTAATAATAGAAGAGTGATTTCAGCAAGGAAATAGAACAGAGAAACAGCCCACTTGATGCTAACAGCTTCACTTCAAATGTAAATAACAAATCAGCACATTCAAGCAAACAAATCGATGAGAATTTCATGCAATTAGTATCCTGTAAAATTACAGAACAACCCTATGTGATGGCTAAACTAGACTGCTGATAATAGAAAAAACTAATCTGTACAAGAAAACTGTGGCTAAAACCTACCGGTAGAAACACCACAGCCAAGCAGACAGACTTTGTCCAGGGGTGCCTGTGGGTTGATCTTTGCAACACTGACGTCATGCACAACAGTGTACTGACTGAACGTCGAAGTCCCCATGAAATGGTAAATGGGTTTCCCATTCACCGAGAAGCGGCTCTTGCGGTCGTTCATCATGACCCCTACCCCTGTGGCAGCACGAACTTTGCCACAGAGGTTGGTCTTTCCACTCTTGCACATCTTGCAGTCTTTGCATTCCGCTTGGTAGCAAGGAATGACATGATCCCCAGGCTGCACGTCAGTTACTCCTTCGCCGACGCTTTCAACAATTCTATTAGCATAAACAGAAATAGACTTATCAGTGCACAGATATCTTAGCTGTACATGATCATATACGAAATCACACAAATATATAGGCTTACCCAGCCGCTTCATGGCCGAGGATGCAAGGAAAGAGACCCTCAGGATCCTGCACAATAAATCTACAAATTTCATGACATGGCCACAAAATCTAGTAAATTTCTACAGCGTACAGTAGCTTTCAAGTTTCTACAGGCATTTTGCTGTACAAACCAGTTCATGTCACTCTACAGCCGTTCCCACTGGACTGAAAGTACAGAACATGAGCAACTCGTAAGATGCTACCTCCCCAATTATTGGGCCGAACCACTATCACTCATCCAGTTCACAATAATCTAGACAAAACAACAACAAAGTTGCAAGGTAGGTTGCCACGGTGTTAAGAGATCGTGATGCGGTGAAATACTAACGAAAGGAAAATCAAATCCCGTTTGGTTCAGGCTGGACACTGGATAAGTGGAAGTGGTTGTGCTCGGGAGTGATTCAGTCGACACAAGAAAAAACTTGTACATTGCAGGCTATGAGTGTGGAACAATTGAGAAAGCACATGCTGGAAACGACAACTGGGCACAGGCACTTGCTGTGGTTGATTTTACTGAGAAAGGGTCTAATTCTGTAGAGGTATCACCTGAGTTAACAACCTCTGGCGGGCACGGGATAAGTGGTTGGGGGCTGGGCTGGGAGACAGTGACTGCGAGTACCAGTGTGAGACAAGTCCTTGGAACACCGCCACGAAACCTAGATTCGAAAAAGCACACGCCATGCGAGGAACGGATAGAGAGTGGCGGAGGGGAGAGACCAGACCTTGCCGCTCCAGGTGTAGTAGTCGGTGTGGCAGAGCGCGGTGGAGAGGATCTTGACGCGGACCTCGCCGGCCTGCGGCGGCGCCACCTGCACGTCCTCGATCACCAGCGGCGCGTTCGCCTCGTACGCCACCGCCGCTGCAACCCACCCGCCGCTCCAGATCAGACCAAATAAATAAATAAAAACACCAATAAAAAATCACACCACCGAGGCCGCAGCAGCTTCCGGCGAGATGAGATGGGTTACCTTTGCAGGTGATGACCTGGCCCTGGGTGGAGGACGCCATTGCTTCACTTGAGGTTTTTTTTTTTGGTATAGAATTGCTTCGCTTGAGGTTGGGATGGAGACGGATGGGCAGCCGGAGGAGTGGTGGGGGATATGGAGACGAAGGAGAAGCGGTGGAGAGGTGTGAGGGTTTTCGCTTGGTGAAATGGGCCGGGCCGGGCTTTACGCGGGTTTGGGCTCAAGAAATTATTGCGAAACCAGGCTGGCAGATCGGTCTGAGATCCTGACGGAAAATCCTCTGAGATACTATACCTTAAAAAATATACTCCAAGAAAAATGGTAAAGTTTGGTAGCATGAAACAAAATAGAACCCGGATTACAATAGCCACTCTGGCTCTGCTCTGCTGTCCCTAGGAAAGAACACTCTCCCAGCGCTCTCTTCCTAAAAAATGAAATGGATTTGTTTGAACAACATAATCTAGAACATTGGGAACTTCAGATAAAACTGAACTCCAGTTTTTGTTTTCAAAGGACATTGAAATTTTGGATTACAGAGAAATAAGATCCCCAGAGAAGGAATATATTAGGGCTCGTCTGCTGGCCGCCACATAGGCATTTGTCGTGTTTTCGACAGCTCTTGTGGAAGTGGTGTGGATCATAATCGTTCCCATAACACAGTCGCAGAAATGTATCAGAATGGATAGCATGCCATGAGCCTCAAGTAGTCAGTGTCAAGATGTTTCACCTTTTCCACTTCAAGAACTCAGAGTCTCAGACTAGTTTCAGACGATCAAACAACACTTTATTATCTGTACAAACGCTCCATACACCGATGCACATGCACATATCGTCTGCCTTTTATTCTCGCGAGGGCAAGGGAGATTTTACTTAAGAATTTAACAAGGTAGCATTACAGTCTTCCAGGGGATAAGACGCCTCATGAGGTCCACAATTTAAGGAACTGGAAAACAGTTAGTCCGATTTGTCCTCGGGGCTCATCTGCAGGGCTAGCACCACAAGCCCCACAGCCGCGGCCACGGATAGGGCGGTAGATGTGTAGCCGAGAACGAGCAGCGGGACCTTGAGCGTCTGCGTTGGAAAGAAAAGAACGGTGTTGAGAGAAATTGGCAGGATGTAGTGAAACACAAATCCACATGGAACACTATATTAGCTTCGAATTCTCATACGATGTCATTACCTGGGCGTCGTCCGGGCTGCTCTGCACGCCTTGGGCTAGTTGCCAAGAAAAAAACCTGTACCAGAAAGTAAACGTGACATGTGAAACAAGTCTTTGGATGAGTATTCGTACCATCACGAAATAATGTGCAATGCACAATTTGAATCGTGTAATGCACACGCCTGACCATCAATCAATTTAGCATATGAAACAGCCTGTATTAACAATATACTGGATAAGAAACATGGAATCGAATCAGAATGAGGGTCTCCAAAACCCAGTATAAAATGTGTAGTATGAGATGCATGCAACTAAAATATTAGAGGTATCCAGTAAAATATTTTGTGAAATCCATAACTATAATGATCCATCTACTTATTTATTGATATTGGTCAACAGTGCCACTGGAAGTAACATGCGGCATGTTCCTTGTGGACCTTACGCAAAATATAATACTATAACCCATGCACAACATCTGACCAAGAAAAGGATCGATTCATTGAAAGAAATGATGTACATGCTGTATGAGTCTGGAAGTTTACCCGAAAACCAGTCCAACTGCAGCACCGATATAGGCGTTTTGTGCTGTCAATTCGAATGAAAGTTCTCCAAACTGACAAAATAAGGGCATGAGAGTCAAATCATGTGCACAGTTCACCTGAAGGTGAATATAGGTGATCAAAGTGCAGAGAGGCAAATTTACCTTCAGCTTTCTTTTTTCTTTCATGGCCTGTACTTCAGCCTGAATCACTGGGCGTTTGATAGAAGCTTACCGATCTTGATCATTGTTTCTGCAATCTACAAAAATACAATAAGAGATACATGTGCGGTTTCAGTCAACCATTTAAAAAACAATAAAAGAACATGATGCAAGCTAATTTAGCGATGAGACAGAGCATGAAGCCATGCTGATGCATCGTGACACAGTAAATCTGAGAGTTTTCTTCTGTCCCAACAGGTCGGATTCCTATCACTAATACAACCACATTTAGATGTTCTTATACTGCTGAAGCCAATCTTACACAAATGTTGCACATGCAACTAACCCGCTTACCGGTCCCAAGTGTATGGTAACGACATGGACTCACTTTTCTGACATAACCAAATAGTAATCCAGCACTAATCAACTGTACCTAAGGTAGTTTCAAAAGAACAGCATGGATAGAGGGTGAGTGAGTGGCTAACCTTCTTGAACTCTCCATTGCCATACTGTCCCATAGTCTGAAACTTCTTTCCAGCTGACGCCAGCCGCTTGCCAAATGCTACGCTATGTAAGGAAAACAGCAAGGAACACAAGCTTCAATCAAGAAACCACGCCACATAGAACACAAATCCTGACAATATACAAATGAAACCCATGCCTGATTTGGCGCTGGCTGTCAAGTTGGGCGCAATCGACGGCAACTGCTTGGCAAGGTTATTTGAGGCCGACGTGTCAGCCCTCTCCCATGCTTTTGCCAGGTCCAGCAACAGGTCACCAACTTCTTGACCACACTGTCCATCAGCAAACAAACAACAGCATTGGACACGGTTGAACCAAAATAGAACCCGCTTAATTCCGCGGTACCTACCTCGTTGAGAACAGGTCCGTTGGAGAGATCGAATGCCGCATCGTTGAGCTTCAAGAAAAATCAAACAGAACTTGTTGGATGGAGTCAACCAAACTAAGTAGTTCTAACTATAATTCAAACTTGCCGTAGTGCTGCTATTTTAGTATGCACGGTTCGGTAATACATAGCCCAAATTCTGAACCACGTGGTATCCCCAGTCAGGCTCCACATTTGTTTAGCCACTAAGCAGTGAAAGAATAAGTGGTGAACCGGTTCAGTTAAGCACAATATAGACAGCTTTTGCCAGTCACATTCTGACGCTTACTGTGATTATCCCCAGTACCAGTAAGCATACATATGAGGTTGAATCGAATTGAGAATGTGGGTAGTGAATGCTTACGTCGAGGCGAAGGTCGCGGGGCAGCAGGGACAAGAATTTGGGTGGGAGAACCAAGCAATCCTACCAACAGAATGTCTCGATTAAAACCTCTTCAGACTCACAGACTACACCAAATCTTCAAATCAATGCAGATATGAAGCGCTAAAGCGAGCGTATTACCGCTAGTTCTTGGATGAGGGGCAGTACGGGCTCCTCGTCGGGTCGGCGCCGCCGCCGGTCGAAGAGGAGGAGGCGAGGGGCTTGGAGGAGTCGGAGGAGACGGCGAGCACGGGGGCAGAGACCGACGCCGCCGGAGATGCAAGAGCGAGGGTACGGAGGAGCTGGAACACGAAGCGGAACCGGCGCCGGCGGCCGGGAGAAGCGTGGCGAGCAGTGGGCGGCGGAGCACGGCGGTGGCCATCGGAACGGCTCTGTTCTTGTTTTTTCTCGCTCTTTTTTTTTGTTTCTTTTTTGTGTTTTGGACGCCGCGAGAGTTTTGGGTACGTGCTGGGCCCCACGCTATCACTTCTCTTCCAATGGAATGGGGCACAAATCTTATTGATTTTTCTGCGTTAGCAATGTCAGAAATACGAGAGAAAATGACACATAATACGTGTAGGTTTGGGGAAACTGACACATAATACGTGTAAGGTAGACCATTGTGTACAGTAGAAAAGTGAAACCGTAGTGCTCGTAGATGAAACATATTCGGCGAATCCTAGCTCACATGCATTGACGGTGTTTTCTCAACGATAAATATTTAAGAAAACCTTTTTCTTCAAAATCCTGGTTGTAGTTCGTAAGTGTCCATGGATCCAATTTGGAACACACTAGGTTTTTAGCAAATGTCTATAGTGCATTCGGAATTTCATCTTACAATGCGGCTAATGCAAGAGAGAAGTGGTAGGGGAGGAAGAAGAACATGAAGAAAAAATGATGGGAGAAAGAAGGAAGATGAGGAGAGGGATGGAGTTGCTACATCCGACTTAATGAATGTAATAGTGACAACGATATCCATCATCAAGGTTAACACGTGGTCAAATGGATAATGGGCATCCCTCCTACTTTAAGGAAGGTCTTATCGGGTGCAGGTTTGGGTGAACTTGATGTAGCATGTGCCAATGATTGTGGATTCTAGGAAGAAGAATATAGAGAAAAGGGTTTGATTGGCGGGGCAAAGGAGGAGGAGGCGACAATGAGGAAAGAATGTGGCTAACATCTCATCCCACTGGGAGGAGGAAGATGTGTTGTAAGATTCTATCTCAACGCATTGTTGTTCATTTCTCAAACTCTTGTAAAATTCTACTACCTTTGTATCAAATTATAAGACGTTTTGGTAGGCTAAGATTCTATCTCAACGCATTGTTGTTCATTTCTCAAACTCTTGTAAATTTCTACTACCTCTGTCTCAAATTATAAGACATTTTGGTAGGCTATTTCCGCTTACCAAAACGTCTTATAAATTGGGACGGAGGTAGTAGTAGTTTTCTTTGAAAAAGTCGTGTCTGTTAAATTATATTTTCCTTTGATGGCGATGAGAGATTCCCCATTTGTTCTCAAATATGTTTTCAAAGCTATCTCGTTCTATAGTTCACAGAATATTTTACGTGTCACTTGTGCATTTATATACGGCACAGTTTTTCTCGAGGCGATTTGTACGATCCGGTTACAATACATTCAACACACAGTGGAACCATGAATCACTCTATGAATTACACCACAAAGTCATGAACAAATAACGAAAGCCAGTTAAGCTCTAATCCCAAACACCTGAGGGCTTGTTTGGCTGTCCGGGATAAATATCCCCGGGAAAATAATCCCGGTCGGGAATCTGAAGAAACAGGTGTAAAACACCGGATTTTTTTCCCCACCTCCGGACTAGGGGAAAATTCTCCCCGGGAAAAGGCCGGAATCCCCCCGGGATTGCAGTTACCAAACAAGGCCTGATGGGCCACCAAAAAGTACTACGGGCCGAACCCAACACTCTAGGCCTCGGGCTTGAGGATGCCATTGACGACGGACAAGCCGACGAGGACCCCGAGCACCTCGGCGCCGGCGACCGCGCCGGCCTGCACGAGCGCGTCGCCGGCAAGCCCGGCCTTGGCCACCAACTGCATGCCCTCCCCGGCGACCTCCTTCCCGGCCTCGGCCACCGCCTCCCCGCCGGCTTCCGCGGCCTCCACCGCCGCCTCCCCCACCTCCCGCGCCGCCTCGACGGCCGCCTCCTCCGCCCGCTCCAGCCTCTTCCGGACGCCGAAGAACCCGATGCTGCCCGCGGCGTTCGCGGCCGGCGCCACCGCCGCCAACGAAGTCCCAGCACCCGCGGCCGACAGCAGGAGGAGCACGGCCGAGCGCCGGTCGAACCGCGCCGCGGAGGCGGAGGCTACGACGCTGTGACGCCGGGCGGCGGACGGCGCGGCGTGGAGCGCGAGGCTGGACGCGGCGGAGACGGCCATGGTGGCGAGGTGACCTCGATCGGCCTCTGCTCGATCGGCTCGGGCGTGCGTGTGGTGCGAAGTGGTGGTGGTGTGTGGCGCGGAGGAGGCTAGTGCTCTCGTAGTCGAGCTGGGGAGGATGTGGTCAGGTGGACACCGGTGGTTTGGTAATTTGGTTGCCTCTCGTGGCGCCAACAAGGAGCAGGACATGTCACGCTCACACTAGTGGCTCCGGGCTTGATATGTTTTTTCTTTTGTTTTTTGTGAGCAAAAGATCTAGATTTTATTCTAGTTATTACAAACACTTTTAGTAGAAAACTCTGGCACTTTCTTTGTGTCTCTTTGGATCGTAGAATCTTAATAAGATGTACTACCTCTGTTTTAAAATGTAAGACGTTTTTTACATTTTGGTATGCTATTTAGCCTACCAAAATGTATTACATAGCCACTATGAACCAAAAGGATACTCCCTCCGATCCAGTTTAAGTGTCGTGGGAAATAACTAAAGCATATATAACTCGTAGCACAAACTGGCAACATTTTTTAGGATCGGAGGGAGTAACTTTGTTAAATACCTTAAAAATCTTCGTCATATATGATTGTTCGGTTATGACTGTACTCTCATCCAGGCTAAATATAAGCTAGTGAGGATGGTGTGTAATAATATTTTAAATTTAGTGGTGATATAGGGTTCACCATGAGTTCAGAAAATTGATTCTTTTTTATGTCTTATGCAATATGGTATATCGGAAATTTAGTATTGCATCAAACATTTGTAAACAATAGATAACATTATTGTACTTGAAATTTTTACGAGAGTGTACCATGGTTGGTAATGCAATAAGTAATCTATTGTGACTATTAAACGTATGTATTTTATTTAGTAAAAACCTTACCACCATATTGTTTGAAGAAACAATAATTAAAGTTGTAAGGTATGAAATTAATAATGGTAAATAAGAATGTAACAATGAAATATTTTATTTCACATTGGTAGGTACACAACAACTAGATAAATTAGATCAAAATGATATCTGCAGGTGTTTTGCTGTATATTCTAGCGACCAACAATTGTCTCCTCTTTGATAAATAATTTTAAAGAATGGTAGAAGAGACTGTGAGACTGTGTGTTCGTATAATGAATATTGTAAAAAATCACATACTCATTTTTTAAGTTTCTCTAATGTGAAAAATGATCATTTTTTATAATTATTTCCAAGCATGTAATATGTGTTGATAGTTCATTTTGTTCAGTCATTATTTTGTGTCTAAGATGTGAACATTGAAATTCCGATCAGAATTTCACTAATTTGGACAATAAAATCACTGGTACTGTTATGATAATGTTAGTCTATCATTGTAGAAACTTAGAAATTTCCATAAACTAATACACATGCAACTTTTAATGTACCAAGCAAAATAAAGTCGATAAAGGTTGACAAGTGTTTCTGGTTCATCTCCTCGGTGGTGTAGAACGAAGCCATCAACACGGGACCCACTGGTCACGTACCGTTGTAGAACATTGGGCGTCGACCACATTATCACACTGCTGCAACACTTTTATGAGCATATCGGTGTTACCATTTAGGAGATTGTCGACGAAGAGCTTGTGTTCTGTCTCCGTATAAAATGAGAAGATTAGGCTTCGGCATTCATGTATATCTAAGACAATAAATATAAATTGGTAACCTGCTAATTTAGTATATGGAATTCTAACATTCAAATAATCATTGTGATGTCAAGGTTCTTGACGACTCTCTCATAATCCTCGAGTGTGCTCATTCTCATAGAGGCGAAGCGTCGACTTCTCTTTGTTTTCCGATCATACAACACTTGAAAATGCAGATGATTGAGATCAATCGACCGATGTAGGACAAGACGACATATGAGTTGTAATCAAACTCATGATCTTCTCAAGTATGTTAATGTCCTAGCTTGATGCTCGCTAGTTTTGCTTAAAGAATTCACAAACAAGAGATCGCTCAACACAGTGATCCCCCTTTTTTTCTTTTTTGCATGGAACACAGTGATTCATTTCAGCAAGCATGCTTCACCTCTACCATCTATTGCATGGCGTGACCCTGCACAATGGCGATAGGCAAACACTGTTTTAATTGTATGGAAGGTTCTTGGTATGAAAAGATGATCTCCTTTATTCCTAAAAAAACGTATTTTTTTGAAAAGTCAATCATTGTTAATTTTTATTAACGTTTTAAGAAAAAAACTATTGATGATTATAAATACTATGCAGATGTAATATGAATTGTTTGATTTTGATAAAAAATTATACGCTTTCTTTTAATGAATGGAGGGAGTATTTCTTTGCAAGGGCCAAGCTAACCGGAATCTCTCTGCCTTTGATTTACTGCGTTATGTGTTATTTTCAGTTCAACTATTTCATTGTTGTGTTTAACATGTGAGCATCAGATTTACAAAAAGTATTCTACTACTTCAGCCAATAAACTTCATCTTGGGAAGGTATTATTCAGTTCCATCTACTCCATATAATTTCACATTGATACATTTTGCACTAATAAAGGTTTAAAGATGCATTGTGGTAACGGCCTCGGCGTATACTTTATCGGCTCAGTTTGAGGCTTGCATTGGTGGTGGTGTGTCACACGAATATTTGTGTGGTATACCCAAGATTTGGTGGACTGGACAGGGGTGGTTTGGTCGCCTCCCATCCCATGGCACCAACGAGGGGAGGATGCATTCCACCATTACCCTGAGTAGCTTCTGCTTCATTTTTTTGTTCTTTTAGCAAAGGTCTGTTTTTCCAAATTTCTTGGCTAATTATGCATGAAGGAAAGGGAAACTGAAGGAAAAGGCACGTCGGAGGAGCACGTGAGATCAACCGTGGACATGCTACGCACGCAACATCTCTGAGATGGAGAGGCTTGCAATGGAGATATCCATGTGCATAAGAGTTGACGCAAAAAAGTTTATACCGAGCTCCATGTAGTAGGAGGGTTCTTATATACTGGTGCAAGTTAATAATTGTAGCTCGTTCTACACTCAAACTGATTAAATCATTACAAGTCGTTGTGGTCTATTCAGAATTAGTTGTTCGAGTTTTTGATTGTTTAAAAGACTCTATTCCAGTGGACAAATAGATTTAACAGTTTTGCAGCGTATCATTCAAATCGGGATTAGGGGTTTTAGCGGTTCTGAATTGTTCAGTACCCTCTTTAATTAGTCCTTACAATCTGATAGTATAGCTGTCATAATAATTCACAAACCTTTTTGCATTGAATTTATTATAATTCATTTAGCTACAGCGTTTTACATTACTGTATAATTCAACCAACGATACAACAAGTACAGATTGCAGACATCCAAACTTAGTGTAAGGAACAGTAAACACACAGACGCACAAACGGATGCAGATTACGGGATACTGCGATAGCAAGCTAGTTCACGTCTAAACAGAAGATGCAGTCATGTAACTCGAGAGTCGAGACTAATACGATGAATGGATTATTCCTGGCTAGATCAACCAGATGCTGCATGTCCCGTGTTTTCAACCGTAAAGGAGGGGGCAGGCGGACATGGAGTGTCCCGGCTCGCCGCACATGGCGCATGCGTCATAGCCCCTCCACGCCTTGTACGGGTCGTCGCGGCCGCCGGTGCGGGTCGGGCAATCCCTGGGATAATGGCCCATCTTGCCGCAGGTCTCGCACTGGAGGTGGTCGGTAATGGTGTTGGCGCAGTCGCCTTCTTGGTGGCCGGCGCCGCCGCACACGCCGCAGCGGCCAGCGGGCCTCGGTAGAGCGTGCGTCGAAGCCGGCCGGGGTGGTGCAGAAGGCCTCGAAGTGGCCGTCGCCGCCGCAGCGGGAGCACGGCGAGGCGGCGCAGTGGTTCCTGCGGTGGGTGCGGGCGCCGCACGCTGTGCAAAGGAAGGACGTCGTCATGAGGGCCGCACGTGGAACCGAGGCGAGGCGAGCCAAGGGCTCAGGGGCAGCGAGTTATGGCTGGTTTGCTTCGTCTCAAGTCAGGGTTGGGGAGCGATAGGGATCTGATCTGATGAACTGATATAGTAACTGCTCGAGTTGTGATCGTCCTCGAGTAGGACACGGTTCGTTCTGTTCGTCGCCGTCGTCACGATGTCCGAGCACGAGCCGGGCTGTTTCCTATTCGAGCCCGGTTCCTATTCATCGGTAATTATATCACCCCGAAACAGCCGAGCCTGAGCGCAACCAAAATCCGTACCGCCTTCGCGACTCGCTAGCGCCGCCCGCGAAACGACCTAGTGCTCCGGCGAGCTCCCCTGACGGCGGCGGCGAGATGGGTGAACGGAAGGTGCTGAACAAGTACTACCCGTCGGACTACGACCCGGCGAAGATCCCGCGGCGGAAGCAGGCCGAGAACCAGCAGATCAAGGTGCGCGTGATACTCCCCATAAACATCGCGTGCGGCGCCTGCGGGACCTGCATGTACAGGGGCACCAAGCTCAACTCGCGCAAGGAGGACTGCATCGGCGAGACATACTTGGGCATACAAGTATTTAGGTTTTACGTCAAGTGCACTAGCTGCTCGGCGGAGATTACCTTCAAAACAAACCCCCAGAATTCAGGCTACACGGTGGAATATGGGGCTGGCATGCTATAGTACTACCTGTAAAGTTCATTGTGATCATCTAAGGGTTGAGAGGAGTTCTAAAATGTTGTTATGTTTGCTTTTTCTTGAACTTGTGTTATGTTTGTTTTTTTATGCAATATATGGTGTGTCAGAAGTTTAGGATGTGAAGAAAACTAATGATGGTATACACTTATGCCACTTTGTCCATGTCTTGTCTGGTGGAGTCTCCGCCAGCAGCCGCGGTTGAAGTCCCAGTGCCGTGCACTCCTTTCAGTAGCGCCCTGCAGGTTTTAGCAGCCTCGCCGCCAACTCCGATCTGGTGCAGGTGCCTGGCCCCAGCTCCCCTCACAGAAGTTAGTCATATTGTCTTCGTCTCTTCGATGAAGACAGCTGATCAGCAGAGGCTTATATATCTTGCATGTTTTCTGTAAACCCATAATAGAGAACTAGGTAAGATGGCGCGGCGACACGCCGCGCCCATGTGGTTGTGTTGATGTAGTTTATTTTAATATTCTGTAATTTGTAGAAGTACGGAAAATATTTGTGTACATTTGAATTCTCTAAAAAATTAATCACATTGTGATTTAAGGGAAAGCCTTGGCATTTTAAATATGGTTTAGAGTTATTTTTTTTGTTGGTCCAAAGAATTATGGTTACGTGGCGGTATGACGCACCCGTCGGGATTCGAAATGTTGAAATTTGTATGAATTTGTCGTGTGGAGTATTATTGGTTGGAAAGATCTTCATAAAATACTGTGTGGAAGCTATTTTCGTGTTGTTGAATATTTTCGTGTTGTTGAATATTTTCTGGGGAAAAATACTTGTTGGAAAGATCTTCATAAAATACTGTGTGGAAGCTATTTTAAAATTTTAAAAATTGTTGAATGTTTTATTGGGGGGGAGGGGGGAAATATTGTTGGGGAAAAATCTAAGGAAGACTTGTTTGGAATTTATTTTGAAATTTATTAGAAATACTGAATATTTGTTGGTGAGAAAGAATTATTTGAAAAAATACATTTTTCTGTAAATTATGACATATTATTTGTATTATTTTGATTAGCCGATCAAAAGATTTTAATTTTATGAATTTCAGTGTTTTTGTAATTATGAAATTTTGAAACTTATTGGGATTTTTTTTTGGTGAAAAAGAATTATTCGGGAAATTGCATTTACGTACAAATTTTGATATTTCGTTTGCAATATTCAAGATGGCATAGTTTTTTACGGTGAATATTGTGTGTATGATCTTTTTATAACCTTACATGTAATCCACAATGGTAATAAATTGTTGGCATACTTGTGTCTAAGCTTGGAGAGTCTTCGTCTCTCTGATATCGTCACACGTGTTTTTAACATGAAGTTTAATCAGTTTCTATATGTCGTAAAAAATGTCTCCTATTTAGATCAATTCACACTTGTAAGATCTCTTGCACTTACGCTGACTCTTTATTTCATGGTCCAATTTATATTTTCTCATTGCATGATCGTGATCGTTGAAATCATTTTAATTAGAGCCCAAATGAGTAGCGTTTAGAGAAACTTCATATTACACAAAATAGGTAATTTAGTTATCCTATATAAACATGATTCAAAATTGTTTAAATATACATGAATTTAATACAAACATGGAGATGCCATTTTTATGAACATTTTGGTATATTACTAATATTTTTTGATTTAAAAAGAATTAGTTATGAATTTAAATTTTTTGATACAAATTCTGAAATTTTGGAAAAGATTAAACTTCTGACATTTGGACCCACTGTCAGATATTTATTAATTTCCAAAAATATGCATAAAAATATTATATGTCTGACGGCTGGGCCCGTGCTGACGTCATTTGATGACGTCAACAATGGCGTTGGTGTTCCCGTCCGCCACGACCACGGCGATTTCGGGCGAGAGGAGCAGCGTGCGGGGCTGAGAACGTGTGGATATGCAAGAGGAGGTAGAGGGGAGTAGGACGGGCGGTGCGGCAGACCATATGGTCGCCGGACTCGCCGGCGGTGATCAAAGCGGCGGCGACGGATGGCGCTCGCGGTGAAGGTGATTGCGCTGCGTGCGCAACGTCTCGGGACGCCAAACTCGGCGAGGAAAGAAAAGATGCGACGTCGGAGGTCGCTGCATACTTCGATTCGTGCGGGAAGAAGCGATGCGCCGGCAACGCGCGTCGGCGGCGGCGGGAAGCTCGGGACGACGCGGGGAGAGAAGAGAAGGAAGGGAAAGTGTGTGCACATTTTTCAGATTGGTGTCTGGAGTTTCCCAAAATTACATATTGGTCCTTCGCGGGGGTTACCGGGAAAGCGCGCATTAAAAATCGTGCGAAGCGAGGAAGAACCGGCTAGCAGCGAGCGGCGACTGGGTGTCGAGGTACGTCAATTTTCGCGCACAGTGGAGGTAACCGGAGGTGACCGGTGGAGCGAGGTCATCCCGCGCGTCAATATTCGTGCGAGCACAGCAGCAGGCCATCTGTTGACCAAGCGAGGGTTGCTGTGGACCGTTGATATACGAACGGATGGACAGGATGTGTACTGTAGCTACTGTTCCTAGCTACAGTGCTACAGTAACAGGCGCGCTGAGAGGCCGCGGCCTTGTCCATCTTTTATATATAAGGTTATGACTATACTCTAAATTTTCTGCCTTAAGTTTGTAGTTTTCATTTTGTTGTTCAGACTCAGTTTTGCCTTTCAATGCTTCAGTAGCGAACTCTGATTTCGTTGGTGAAATTGAACAGGGGCCTCCCTCTGTAGTCTCTAGGGGCCCTAGTGATCTAAAAATAATTTTGGTCGTTCCTTGGCAAAAACAGGTATATATTCAGGCAACACATTGTGTGAACGCATAACAAGCCAAGTTGCGGTAGGATCAAAATGATGCGGTTCCTTGAGCATGGAACCATATAAATATGCACTTTCACATCGTTAAGTTATACACTTAGTGGATACAGAGAAAAAAGAATGGCGCTATAATTCAGAGTGATGTCTTCCCTGTTGTGGCTTTTGAAGTGCTCTCTGACGATCAATGGTCGTGTTCCTCTGTAATGAGCACAACGGCTGTGTAAGTCGTGTTGTAACAAAGGATTGCATAAACCTTCTGCAAGTTTCTCCAATGGGAAGAAATGCTCCAGCTCTAGTATCTCTTTCCAAGGGCCATGTTGACCCGGATCTCCCTGCCTTCAATTTCCTGCAATGTGTGTTATTACTCAGTTCAGTTCCTGATTTGCGAGTAAGATATGAACATCGAATTTCCAAGCAGAGTACTACTAGTCCAAACAATAAAATTCATCTTGGCATGGAATATATGTGGCGATCACAGACGCTAACTCGTTGTGTTTCCGTTATTCAATAATGGAAAACGGCCCTTGTTGGGGTCGCGTGTAAAAAAATCTTGGCATGGAATTCTTTAGTTTTATCTGAAATTGCCCATTGCTACATTTTGCGCCAGAAAGGTTTAAAGATGCAAGGTTGTTAATGTGTTATGTTAATCTTGATTTGTGTGTGAGATACGAACATCAAATTTCCAAGCTGAGTCCTACTAGTCCAAACAATAAAAGTCATCTTGGCAAGGAGCTCTCCATTTTTATCTGAAATTGCGCATTGCTACATTTTGCGTTAGAACAATTTAAACATGCACGGTTGTTTGGTAAATTTTATGTCTGTCATCGTAGAAATTTGGAAGTTTGCATCTGAACTTACACATCTACAACTTTTCATGTAGCAAGCAGAAGAGACATGGTTAAAAAGACGGCGCGGATTTACCGTTCCATTGAGTGTCTCGATAGCCTGGTCCATCTCCTCTTTGGTGGAGTAGCATACGAAGCCGTAGCCCCTGGACCGGCCTGTCTCGCCGTCAAAGAGCACACGGGCACCGACAACATTGCCGCACTTCTGGAACGCCTCGGTGAGCATATCCGGGTGACCGTCCACGACAGGTTGCCGACGAAGAGCTTGTGCTCCGTCTCAGGGTACAGCGGCAGCTTCGGCTTGGGCCTGTCGGCCATGTTCACCTCATCGTGCGCCCACTGTACATCTGAAACGATCGATCGAAATATAAGTTGATCATGAACTCATTGCGTTGCTGACGATGAGTGGTATGTGAGGGATTCTTGGAAATGGGTCGATAATTGGTGAATTAAGAGTGCTCACCGTGCCGTCGAGGTTCTTGATGACTCGCTCGCAGTCGTCCAGCGTGCTCATCGTCACGAAGGCGAAGCCTCGGCTTCTCCCCGTCGTCCGGTCGTACAGCACCTGGTAATGCAGACAATGCCGGTTTCGACGTTAGATGAGCTCTAATCAAGCAAGTGATGTCCAATCAAGGCGTTCAGAAGCAGAAGTTAAAAAAAAAATTAAGAACAGTGACCCATTTCGGCAAGCAAGCAGCGTGCACGCGCGGGCGTACCTCGACCATCTCCGGGACGGCGTGATCCTGCACGATGCCGGCGAGCAGCGCGCTGTCACAGTTGTACGGAAGGTTCCCGAAGTAGAGCTTGGTGGCGCTGCCCGCCTCCACTGGCGCGCCAGCGCCATCACCGGCATCATCCCGGCTTGCCTCTTGCTCCTCTTGCGCGACCTCCTCGGCTGGCCCGTCCTCTTGCACCTGTCCTGCGGCGGCGGCTTCGTCCGCACTTTCCTCCTCGACGGCCGTGGCCGCGCCTCCTCCTGCGCCGCCATCGCGGTGCTCCGTCGCACCACCGGCACGGCGGGAGCCGCCATGTAGTCGGCAATGAGCCGGTGCCCGTAGCGACGGGACGACGCGCGGGGGGCGGCAGAGTCGGAATGGAGCCTGGGGCACGGGAGGCGCAGCGCCGCCGTGCGCGCCGTGGAGAGGCAGGAGTGGGTCATGGCGCCGCCCAGCTGCCGCGAGCGCGAGGGAGCTTCGATGTGGTGTGGCGCGATGCTGAGCTGCGATGTGGCGCGGCACAGGGCCAGTGGGAAGGGATGGTGCACTGCAGCTGGAAGACGGGATAAGGGGTGGTTTTGCATGGGCCGTTGACACGTGGGCCCTTCCGCGTGGTTGTTTGCTCTTTGAACTTGCAACTTTTTTCTTTTTTGAAACAAGCTTAACTTGCAGGGCCGGTACTTGTTTGATTGCATAAAAGTTAGTCAATTTCTGTCACAAGATAGAAACCCGTCAAGATATACTCCCTCCGTTTTTATTTACTTTACGTTATGGATTTAGTCAAAGTCAAAATTTGCCAAGTTTGACCAAATATTTAGAAAAAAGTATCAATATCCAAAATATAAAATTTATAATATTAGAACCATCATGAAGTATATTTTCGTATTATGGATGTTGATATGCATTTGATATTATGGATGTTGATATTATTTTTATTAGAGTGAAACACACCGGAGGTCACGAAGTTGCGCAGAAAGGAAGTATTGGTCACCAAGTTGCGAAACGTCAATTCTTGATCACAAAGTTGTGGATTTGCCAAACTTTGGTCATTCCGTCACGGCGGGCGTTAAGTCGATGACGTGGCAGTCTTTTTTTTGCAAAAGACCCCTTAAACTTTTGTTTCTTCTGATTGTTAGGTCCTTTTTCAATTTTTTTATTGGCGGTGGTAGCTAGCTGCTCAAGGCGACCACCGTGCGGACGGCACAACCACTGGCAGCTTCTCAGCTCAAGACCATCGTCGTCAGCAGCTGGGTTCTCTCATCCTCCTCTCAGCTCTGGAGCTAAACCAAAGTACGCCGGTGTCAGCATCGCCAATCAGGTGGGGCACACTGGAGACAGGCCAAGCCCTGCTCGCCGGGAGAGCTCGCAGTTTCGCGTGCGCTCTGACTCTTCCTCCTCCTGACTCCTGAGGACAGTTGCCTGGCTATGCTGCCGGCGATGGCCAAGCTACTGCTGCAGCTCCAGGCCGCCGCGGTGTCGGCGTACCAGAGGAACGGCACCCGCCGACGCCGTCCCCTCTCTCCCCAGCCCTCTCGCCACACGCCCGCCGCCGGAGCCGGCAGATTCGTCCCCTGCTTAGTCGCGTGCTTCCTCGCCCTCACCGCCGCCGCCATCCTCACGCTCGGCCTCGCCCTCCACCGCCCCGGCCTCGACGCCGGTAGATTCGCCCCCTGCTTGGTCGCGTGCTTCCTCGCCCTCGCGGCCGCGGTAGCTAACAGCGTTCCTCTGTCCCCGTCACTAGTACAGAACGACACATCGGAAACGGGCCAAAAACCCCTTCGGCAACGGAGAAAGGGTCCGTGTCCCCGCCTCTGTCACTGATGTGAAGGCCTTGATCGGTAACGGAGGCCAAAAAACCGTTTCCGATGAGGTCTCCATTTGGCAACGGTTGTGCGCAGACCTCCGTTTCCTTAGTTTTCCTTCATCAGATACGGAGTTTGCCATCCACCCGTTTGCATTGAGCATTTCTCATATTTCCGTTTACAGGATGCCACGTTTACAAATGCCACTAGATACTTAAAATCTCACAGCATAAGCTCAAATACTAAAACGGTAACAGATTTCATTCATATCACAATGTAACTTTACATTTCCATCACAATTTCACCTTTAGAATTGCATCACAAGATGGACAAACATAAGAGGTAAAACGATAACATATTTCATCTATACTAAGCCTATCATGTCAAAGGACGGAAAGAATATATGATTTCTTCCCTACATCCTTTTCCACAATCCTCGCAGGTGTCACTCTAGCTATCTCTTCTTATCTCAACTTCTTGAGAGAAGGATGTTGAAGCTTTGGACCCTATACATTAGTAAATAGAGTTACAATTGTTAAATACATATGCTAAAACAAATACACTATGAATTTAAGCAAACTGAAACGATATCTTACCTATGTCTTGAGGTGGCTCTTATTGATGAACCGGAGCAGCCAACACACGGCTTGTCAACAAGATATTGCGATGTCAGCAGCTTCATAGGATGCCTGACAACGATCATCCTTTCCATGGAGGCCACCACCGGCTCTAGATTTTTTATGCAGTGTCACCGAAATCTAATCTAATACGTCACCGATGTGACATTTCGGCGACACTGTATAAAACACTCTTACTTTAAAAAGTATTTTATGCAGTGTACCAAAACGTCACAATAGCGACGGTGGATATGTATGGTGGAGTTTGAAAGGGAACAGCTTGATATCCCTAAATGTAAATAAGGATTTATGTTAGTTCTGACACTACTAGATAGAACAAACAATTTAACACAATAATATGAAGTATACAGTAGTATATAGTGTGTACTGACATGTGTATATAATTGGAGCCCATTATGGGAAAGTCAACAAACACTACTCTCTTGAGTAATGTTCGTTGTTTGTTCTGTGTCTCCGACTTTTTATGCAGTGTCACCGAAATAGACTCCTGTTTTCACATGGACTAGTTAGCTAAACTACAACCGGTTGCAAGTGCACAATAGGCAAGTTAACTACATCAAGAAATGATCTAGATAGAACTACCGGATGTGAACTGAACTACTTTCAACAAGTTAGCTAAACTACAACTAGTTGCAAGTGCACAATAGGCAAGTTAACTACATCAAGAACTGATCTAGATAGAACTACCGGATGTGAACTGAACTACTATCAACAAGTAAGCTAAACTACAACTAGTTGCAAGTGCACAATAGGCAAGTTAACTACATCAAGAAATGATCTAGATAGAACTACCGGATGTGGATCTGATACCTTCTTCACGTCGCCGTTGGATCGATCTAGCAGATCCGGAAGTGGTGGAGGCAGAGGAAGCGGACAGAGCGACGACCTCGCCGTGTCGGGCGAGATGGCGAAGACCTCGCCGTGTCGGGGGACATGGCGAACACCTCGCCGTGTCGGGGGAGATGGCGAAGACCTCGCCGTGATAGCCGTCGTCTGAGCGGAGACGGCGCCGGCGATGGCCGCAACGCCAGGAGGCGCCGCCACGAACAGATCTAGCATACTGGGACAGAGTGAGGAAACGAGTGTTAGGTTTTGCTCTGTACGCCCATATATATAGGTAAAACATAGGAAACGGTTCTTTAGAAGGACCGTTTCCTTTGTGTTTCTTCCACTGAGGTGTGGGACCTACGCGCCCACTCTGTGGAATTTCTTCTACTCTCTGGAATAATATTTTCCTAATCTCTACTATATGGAGAAAACCACTTATAGGATACTTATATTAATATTAGTGATTACTACATTACATACGCAGTACATATTAATAATAATAAAGTAAATTACAGTTGGAGAACTTATAGAACTACTACTAGCTACTTCTTGTTTTTCTTGCGCCCTGCTTCCGCGCAATCCTCGTCCTTCTCACGGCCTAGCTTATTGGGGGCCATTGGAGGTGGTGGCGGCGGCGGCAGCATATCGGAGGCGGTGGTGGCGGCTTTCTTCTCCGTCGCCGGGGCTCCCTTCTTCGGGACCGGCGCCTCCGCCTCGTCCTCCTCGTCGTCCTCCTCCTCCTCCTCCTCCTCCTCCTTCTCCTCTTCGGTTGACTCGTCATCAGAATCAACCTTCGGCGGGCCCAGCATCAAGGTGGGATCATGGAAGTTGGCGTATTCGTCGTCGCTCGTCTCCGGCGTCGGTCCTTTAACGGACTCGGCGCTGACGGGGGGACTGTCCCGTGGTGACTCAGTGTGCTCCTGTGTGTCGTTGCTGCGAGGCATCTTCGCTAATCAGTAGGAGGGAGCGAGCGAGCGAGAGAGAGAGAGCAGATTCGGTGGCGTCTTGAACTAGCAAGGATTGGGGTTTTCAAGGAGTAGTGGGCGGTGCCACTATGCCATGGCATTTACTCGCCTCGCTTCGAATTCCAAGATGGAACGTGTCCACATTGGAAACGGACACCCAAAACTCTCCGTTGCTATAGAGGCACATATCGGAAACGGAGGCAGAATTAAGACCGTTGCCAATATAATAGGTGACGGAGATTGGAAAGGGTCCGTTGCCAATGTAGGCGGGCCTGGTCAGGTTTGTACGCACCGGCCGCGCGGAAAGCGCGATTCTCCGTCGCCTAACGCCTGCCGTTTCCATAGAGGGGTATCCGATGTGTCGTTCTGTACTAGTGCGTCCCCCCGCAGTGGCGCCGACGGCGGCTTCTCCGTGGTGATCAACACGTGGAAGCGCTACGACCTCCTGAAAAGGGCCGTCGCGCACTACTCCGGCTGCGCCGGCGTGGACGCCGTCCACGTCATGTGGAGCGAGCCGCCCGAGGCCCTAACAATCCTGGTTCTTCCTGCCAATAAAAAAATTGAAAAGGGACCTAACAATCAGAAGAAACAAAAGTTCAAGGGGTCTTTTGTAAAAAAACAGACTGCCACGTCATCGACTTAACGCCCGCCGTGACGGAATGACCAAAGTTTGGCAAATCCACAACTTTGTGATCAAGAATTGACGTTTCGCAACTTGGTGACCAATACTTCCTTTCTGCACAACTTCGTGACCTCCGGTGCGTTTCACTCTTTTTATTATAATCTTGGTTAAACTTGACAAATTTTGACTTTTACTAAACCCAAAACGTGAAGTAATAAAAAACGGAAGGAGTAACTCCGAAAACACGTGCCAAAACTTGAACACGATTTCTATTTCTCCATTGACCTCATTCTTTCTCACTGCAAGGTAGTGTTTTTTGACCGTGCTCGCTTTGACGCTCATTTGCCCCTAGAGAGCAGCGACTCATCGGGTAGGCGTATCTTAGAGGGGTTTGTTGTTTGAAAATTTAGGAGTTTCCCCGTGGATAGAACATGTTCCCCACTTTGCATCCACTCGTCCCATCTCTCGATTCCATCCCTCTCCTATACATAGTTCTCCGTTGATCCATGCCATAATGGGGAGTGACTGGACGGCATTACTTGTCGGTGTCGGCTACATCCTCGCATCAGGTATACCCCTTTGATTAGCAGGTCGATGTTCTCAAACCAAAAATCCAAACCGCACCAAACCTGGTAGAAAAATAAACCTAAATGTTTTCAACATACTCACCAAGTTTGAGCTCAGCCAGACACTGTTTGCCTATCCAAACTATTCACCTACCTGTCGGAGGGCCTGTCCGGCACCCCCGAAAGGGCCTCCAAAGTTGGGGGCCTGGTCAAGGTGCCGGACAAATTTAGGGTCGGGCCGGACTGTTGGGTGTCGGTGGAGAAGCTTTTCGTGTCTCGCAGCCCACTGGGCCTTTAGGGTGCTTTGGGTGCCGCAGGTGAAGATGCTCTAACATTCATGGGTGACATGCAAACCACTTCGAGGTCTTAATTTGAACCACACATTCTAAAAACACATGCATAGGCAAAAAAATCTAAAGAATCCTATCACATTTTGTTTATTGAATTATAAATTATATAAATTCTTTTTTCGTCGAGAGAAATTTGAACTCTAGGATAGCTGACTAGCTAGCACACGTTCTAAAATGAACTCTAAAATGAATCTTCCCATCCCGTGATTATCTTCGTGCTACAGAAGCATAGTCATAATAATATAATTAATAATAGTAACAAATAAAACTGGTTCGAAAATAACTAATTGGGCAAGCAATCTCTTGTATGACGCGCATCCATGCTCCCATCCACCTGATTGATCACCGATCGCCGACATCTCAGGCCGGCCGACATGGCGAGAGAAAGATCGAGACGCCGGACGCGGCATGGTGAGACAGATTAAGGAAGCGGTAGGAAACAACGACGATCTAGCTGGGACGAGCGATGTCGGTCGGAGAGCAGGCTAAATTTAAGGGAGAGGTGGAGAAGACGCGTCCAAGTTTGGGATGCCTCGCAGGCTACAGCATTGCAGCGTTTAAATTTGGCGTGTTTTCGGTACGTTTCAATTTGGAAAGGTGGGTTGGAATATAGCAGTGCAGCGTTCCAATAAGCAGTACTGGGTTGGATCGGAACATACTTTTGGCACGATGCGAATTAAAATTAATATATTTATACTAAACTTTTATACTTACTTGTAACTTAATTTATTCATATTATAATCTTCGCAAGTCTATTTTTCATCTATTAGTTTCCATACTTAACCACATTTGGATGTTGCTAATTAATATTAATTATATCATTCTTTATTATAGCATTGCAATGTATATCCATAAAAACTTGTGGTGTGAGAAATTTAAGCCGTATGTTATTGTAGAAGAGATTCTCCTTCAATTGTTTTTTATAAGAACATAACTTTATAGTGTATATATGCATATGCGCGTGTGTGGGCGAGTCTATTTTGATATCCTTAATTAGTATCATGGTACAGAATTCTAAAGCGTATGCTCCAATAAATAAATACATTAATAGTGGTTTCTCGTGTATGATAAGGTAAGAACATTTATGTAAACTTATAGAGTATAAATTTAAACATTGCTAGATGTGTCTTGCAAGTTTGGGTTGCTAAGAATTTAAAAATATACATATGAATTCTACTTGGTATTGAAATTCCTTCAAAAAAAAGGTACTGAAATAGTATATATCGATCATAGTAGTCGCTGGATAATCTATTTTACATATGATTTATCATCTTATATGCTCATCTGCAATGTGCCAATGTGTTTGGCATCATCTCTTGTATGCAACGTTAAATTTCTCAAATAAAAGTTCAAACAGAAAATCTCGTTATCATAGATTTGAGTACAACACGCATAGAACATTCCTCATCAGAGAGACTAACAGTCTAACTAAAACTCATTGTTGTCAATCGGATTTGTTTGTTTCTACATGGTACATGATACCGGTCTATTACATCGGCTTGCTCCTGCAAACTGATGTTTTTTCAGACATTTGATATTTTTGGACATAACAGAAAATAGTAGAATGGTTTATAATATAATTCAGTATTAGAGGCCGTTCTATTTTGGCGCCAGGGCGGCAGCTCTGTCTGCCCGTCCTATGATCTGCCCTGAGCCATACAAACGGTCTAGACGGTCTGTGCCACAACAGATGAAAGGGGAGTGACATGAGTGGCAAAATCTTTCAGCAGCCCCGTTCCTCGAACGTGAGTGCTGCGAGAAGGTCCTCGCTCTGCTGAGCGACATGAAGGGTCACGACTTGACAGTTGACGAACTAACAGCGATCAACGGGTCCACCAGAGTGTTACAGTGTGAGCAACGGCGCGCGACTACGACATCGTCACACTGTGGAAGGAATACTTTAGGTAAATGCTATAGATCGTGGTCCGATTCGAAAGGAATCGTCGGACCTCTTGGAAGCCGTCGATCGCGTTTCAATCGGACGCTTCCGATTTCCCTTTTTCTTCTCTGGACGATTTAAATTTCCTTTTTATTCTCGCCGACAATTATGCTCCCGTAACTACCGCAAGGTAATTAATTTGACAGCTACCCCGTGTCAGAAAACGAACTCTGAAGAAACTGAACACGAGTGTTTGCGTTGCGTAAAACTTGCAACTTTTCTGGTTTTTCTTCTCTTATTTATAGCATCTCGATCCTACTTCGACGTCATGATCTGGGCCTACAGTTCATGCCATCGCACGAACGCCATGACCAGGTCGAGCTCCCTACATGCACGACACGCACACTGAGTTCGCGAGCTCGTGCTAACAGAAACATAACTGAAAACAGAAATATCCTAACGGCTACTACGACCAAGCAACGAACTGAATTACAGCTAACAAATCACCCCCTAATTTTGTCGTTGCTTGTTTATTTCTGAATCATCTCAGTCATGCCGATCTTCTTCTTCAGCTCCTGGAAAATCAGCCGCCCAAGCGCCTTGGTAAGAATGTCAGCCAACTGATCACTCGTCCTGATGTAGTCGATCTCAATGTTCCCCTTCTCCACACACTCACGGATGGAGTGATATCTGATCTCGATGTGCTTGCTTCTGTCGTGGAAGACTGGGTTCTTCGACAATGAGATCGCTGACTTGTTATCGACGAACAACTTCGGCTGAACTGCATCCGTGTTCAGCATCTCGCCAAGCAGTCGCCCGAGCCAAACTCCCTGGCAGGCAGCAGTGGTGGCTGCAATGTACTCCGCTTCGCATGAAGAGATGGCCACCACTCGTTGCTTCTGTGACTTCCAACTGACGGGGCTCGAACCGAGGAAGAAGAAGGTGCCAGACGTGCTCTTCCGATCGTCCATGTCCCCGGCGTGATCTGAATCACTGTACCCCACCAGCTTTGGTTCTCCTTTGCCACGCTCGTATGCGCAGCTGTGATCCAGCGTGCCCGCTATGTACCGCAGTAGATGCTTCACTGCGGCGTTGTGTTCTGCTGCGGGCGCCTCCATGAACCTGCTCAAATAACCGACAGCGAAGGTGATGTCAGGTCTCATGTGCGTCAGGTAGCGCAGCCCTCCGATGATGCTGCGGTACTCCGTGACGTCCACCGCCTTCCCGACGCCTTGCTTGCTCAGCTTCAATCGTGACTCCATCGGCGTGCTGACGGGGTTGCAGTCCGACAGGTCTGCACGCTCCAGCAGACGCTTGGCGTACGCTGCCTGGCAGAGCGTGGTCCGATCACGCTCCTGGTGAATTTCGATGCCGAGGTAGAAGCTGAGCTTGCCCAAGTCGCTCATGCGGAACAACTTCGTCATCTGCTGCTTGAAGTAGTCGATCTCTTCCGTGTTCACCCCCGTGATGACGAGATCGTCCACATAAACTCCGCCAAGCAGCAGCGCGTCGTCTGCGCCCCGTCTGTACACGGCGTGCTCTGATGGACAGCGCTCGAACCCGAGCATGTTCAGGCTGTCGTTGAGCTTCGCGTTCCACGCCCTTGGAGCTTGACGTAGACCGTACAGCGCCTTGCGGAGGCGCAACACCTTGTCCTCCTCTCCGGCCTTGACGTATCCTGGCGGCTGCTGCACGTACACTTCCTCGAGCAAATCGCCGTTGAGGAACGCGGATTTCACGTCCATGTGATGCACCTGCCAGCCGTGG
This sequence comes from Poa pratensis, assembly GCA_947311845.1. Lineage (NCBI taxonomy): Eukaryota > Viridiplantae > Streptophyta > Magnoliopsida > Poales > Poaceae > Poa > Poa pratensis. The sequence continues at coordinate 4,760,530 of CAMZMU010000087.1, forward strand.
TGAGTTGCGAGCGCGATCAGGACACGTACCGAGTCCATCCACGCCACGGGTGCGAACATGTCCTCGAAGTCCACACCTTGTCGCTAGACGTATCCCTTCGCCACCAGCCTCGCCTTGTGCTTGACCATGACACCGTGGGCGTCTTTCTTCAGTTTATACACCCACTTTAGCCCAATGGCACGATGCCCGGGCGGGAGCGAGCACAGCTCCCAGGTGCGGTTGTCGATGATGGTCTGCATCTCCTCGTTCATGGCGTCGCACCAGCCCTTCTCCGTCCTGGCCTGGTTGAAGGACGCCGGCTCCTCTGCTGCAATCAGACAGAGCGGCGCCTCCTCCTCCTTGCCGAGCAGCACGTAGTCACTCAGTTGAGTGTTTGGCTGCACGATGCCGTCCTTTGCACGCGTGCGCATCGATGCACGTTTGCCGCCTCGACGTCGTGTTCCGTGGCAGGGTTTTCGTCGAACACCTGCTCTGGTGTGGCTGGTGTTGGCTCCGACGTCGTGCTCGTCGGGGAAGGAGTCGTGCTTCCCGTGCGTGGAGTCGTAGGAGCGGCCTCCGTCGTGGTAGGCTCGTTGTTGGCCGTGGGTGCGCCTCCGGCACCTGGCCACACCACGTATTCAATAGTGAAGAAGTCCTCCGTGCGTGTCGGCGTACTCGGGTCCACGCCGGCATCCCAGTCCCACGATGCATCCTCGTCGAAGACGACGTCCCGGGTCACGATGACACGGTTCGACTCGGGATGGAACACACGGTAAACCGCGGATCCAGGATCGTACCCGAGAAGAATCATGGGCTTGCTTCTGTCGTCGAACTTCTGTGCGTTTGGACGTGTCACCTTGACATGAGCCACACACCCGAAGGTGCGGAGGTGGTGGACACTTGGCCTCCTGCCTGTCCATGCCTGGTACAACGTCATCTTCTCCACGCTCTTCGTTGTTGATCTGTTGAGCAGATACACAGCCGTACTGACGGCCTCGCCCCAGAAGAGAGCTGGAACACGCCTCGCCTTGAGCAAGCATCGCGCCGTGCCGACGATGGTTTGATTCCGCCGCTCGACAACTCCGTTTTGCTGAGGTGAGTATGGTGCTGTGAGCTGCCTCTTCACCCCTGATCGGCGAAGTACTCGCCGAGGCTCATGGAGTTAAAATCCCCTCCGCGATCAGTACACAACACCTTCAGTTTGCGTCCCGATTCCAGCTCGGCCGCGGCTTGGAACTGCTTCAGCGCCGCCTGCGCTTCGTCTTTGGTCGAGAGCAGACGCATCCACATGTACCTGCTCTTGTCGTCGACCATCAGCAGGAAGTATCGCTTCCCTCCTGGCGTGGGCGGCGAGATCGGGCCACACAGGTCCGCGTGCACCAGCTCGAGCACTTCAGTCGCCCTGAACATCGCCTGTCGCGGGAACGATGCCCGTCGTTGCTTGCCTACCAAGCACGCCTCGCAGATGCGATCCACCTCGTCGATGGGAGGTAGACCACGCACCATGTCCTCGCGTGCCAGCTGTCGTAGAGCTTGGAAGCCGACATGGCCGTAGCGCGCATGCTAGCGCCAGGCGTCCTCGCCTCCGGGCACGGTGAGACACACCGGGCGTGCGGGCATCAGGTACAGTACGTACAGGTGCCCCCTGCTGCGTGGCACCCTTTGCGACCGGACGCCCCGTGGGATCGTGGAGCTGCATGTCGTAGTCGATGTCGTCCAGCTGGCCGATGCTGACGATGTTGCTCTGCAGACGCGGGATGAAGTAGACGTCCGTCAGAACGAGGTGCCCGCCACTTCGACGCTCGAAGAGGATCGTTCCTCTCCCCTCGATCTGCACCGCCGAGCCGTCTCCGAGTTTGACCGAGCCGCGGATGCCGGTGTCGAGGTCGGAGAAGATGTCGTGGCGCCCGGACATGTGGTTGCAGGCACCCGTGTCCATGAACCACGCCGTGTCGCAGTCCACGCCGGCGTCTGCAGCTCGAGCCTTCGACTTCTCCTCATTGAGCAAGACATGCTCGACGGCGTGCGTGTTGGTGACGGTGAGAGCGCACACACTCGCCAGGTACAGCTCTCCCTCCTTCTGCTCTTCTTGCGCCAAATTGACGCGCTCTTTGCGTTCGCGGCGCGGCTCTGGGCAATCACGAGAAATGTGTTTTGCATATTTGTTACAGTTGTAACATTTTACCTTGGACCAATCTCGTTCGCCGCCGGGTGCGCGTGCGCCCTGGCCGTCGTCGTGGCCTGGCGCCTTCCCCTTCCCGTTCGGCTTGCCCTTGTAGCCGCCTGAACCCGAGCCTTGTCCCTGGTCTCGTTGCTGTTTTCGCGCGATCCACTCCTCCTCCGTGAGCAGAATTTGGCCGCCGTGATCCGTGGTGGCGATGGAGCACCGTTCGGTGGCTGAACATAGCCGCCCGATCAGCTCTTCTACGGACATGCCGTTGAGATCGAGTAGCGTCTCGATCAAGCACGCGATCTGCGCGTACTGGCTCGGCACCTCCCGCAGAAATTTCTGGACAACCTTGACCTCCTCCACCGTGTCCCCGAGAGAACGGAGGTTGTTGACGATGCCGGTGATGCGCATGCCGAAGGCGTCGAGGGATTCGCCGTCCTTGAAGGCAATCTGCTCGTATTCCTTGCGAAGTCGCTGCGCCGTCGCCTTCCGCACGCGGTCCACTCCCACGCGCAGCATCCGGATCGCTTCCCACGCCTCATGCGCGGTGTTCTTGACGGCGAACACTGGGACCATCTCTGGTGGCGCTGCACGAATCAGCGCCGAGAGTGCCGCCATGTCTTCGCGGTCGCCCGGCTCACTCATGCCGGACACGGTGTAACAGCCCAAAGTTGAAAACCTGAAAACCTGTGTAAATTTTCCACTTTTGTGTTCATTGCATCATGGCATCATGCATCTTGTTGTTGTTGCTAGGGAATTGTTGTGGTTTGGCACCACTTCAAACAAAAATGCCAATTTTGCTTCAATAAAATTTCAAAACCATGAAAGCCCTCAAAGTTGCAAAACCAAAGTTACTTTGACATCTTATCTTTGTCAAGGAAGTTCCGAGAATTCAGGGAATCCGGTAGCAGATCCGGAATCATCCGGACCTGAACCGGATTTCACTCGGTGCCAGAACCGGAATATTCCGGAATCCATACCGGATGACCCAGAAAAGCAAGTCATCGTCTTCTTCGTCGCTGTAGCGACCGAGCTGTGCTCGCGCCGCACCAGCTCACGCTGCCCACTTCCTCTGCTCGCCCCTGCGTGGAAAAAGAGCACCACGAGTCTCTCCCCAAACCCTATCCACTTGCTCCCTGCTCTCACTTCCCCACCTGCTCCCGTTCCTCTCCTCTTCTTCTCCCCGCGAGCTCCACCCCGCCGCGCCCTGGCCGCCGCCTAGTGCCGTCGCCGAGGACCTTCTCGAGCACAACGAAGACCGGAGGAAGCTCCGCCGTGTCGTCCTCCTCATCCTCACCGAAGGAATCGAGCCGGGGCCGCCCGCATTGTCGCCGCCGTGCTCGTCTCCCCCAACTCCGGCCGCCGGACGTCGACCACGATTCCGGCCATCTCCGTTCATCTCCGACCTCGCCAAGCCCTCCCACGAGCTCAGGGTGAGCACACGAACACCCCCAGTGCCCTCCGTTCCTCCTATTCGCTCTCGTTCGTCGAATCGCAGTAGGAGTAGCACGTTCCGTCGAGTTTGGAAAATCCGGTACCAGACCCGGAATTTTCCGGAATCTATACCGGATTAGTGAAATAGCTACTGGACTCGATCGTTTTCGCCCGGAATACACCCGGTTTACACCCGGAAATAATTCCGGATCTTTTTCTTCCGGTGCCGAACCCGGAATCCTCCGGACCTGAAACCGGATTGCACCCGGTACCAGACCCGGAATTATCCGGAACTGAAACCGGATACTCCAGTTTTAACCTGTTTCAACCCAAATGCAAATCAATCCTCCTTTTTCTCTTAGTACTTGTTTGTAAGGCTGTTAATCACCTAAACCCTGCATTTTCATCACATGATCATGTCATTCATATGTAAGTTACCAATAGGATCATCTACTCTAATTAACAAGTAAAGATGAATCTTGATTTAACTCCACGGTATGTTCTAAGTGTGCCCCTCCAAGCATCCGAACTCCGTTTAATTGGAATAGTTGAATCATCCTCATCCCGGGGATTTAAAATGTCATGTCATCATGTGTTTGCGCATTGCAATTGGTTAAAACTTGTGTGGTGATTGATTGCTTTCCGTTGCTATGCTTCGATAGATCAAGCAGCCGGGGTTACACCGCAATACCCCGACGACTCGTACTACCAGCACGTTGAGCCAGACAAGCGTAATCCCCCCTCTGAGCATGTCTTATCCTATATTTCCGCAAATATTTTCTCCACTATAATATTGCATGCGGTTCCAAATGTCAATTTTATTGGATTAGAGTATCCTATAGTTGCATTAAGATTCCGATGCCAATACCTGTTTCCCTCCTATTATCCATAGGATTGTATTGTTGGCCGAGATACTTACTATGCTATGTTGATGCTTAGCCATGCTTAGTTAATTGCATAGCTATACGATGGATGGTTCATGTTGGAAACAGGTGATGAGATGAGAATGATGGTGGAGAAATTGTGGTGACATAATAAAATGCTTAAAGGTGGGGATGAGAGGCCACTGTGGTTGTGGTGCTTTGTCTCGTTCTCGCCGCCTAGGTGCGAGTTCTATACCTCTTGAACCAAGACTGAGCGTGCAACCATGCGTGAGGCCTATGCATTCGCAGTGCAGGAACCCTCATAGACTAAATAACTCGGGCGGGGCTAGCCAGGGTCCTCTAGTTCGGGCTTCCATTTGCGCGTGCGTGGATGGTGGAAACTGAGATGAGGATGGTGGTGTTAGGAAAATGAGTGGCCACGGGGCAGGGTGTTGGATCTCTGCTCCGTCCTCACTGATGATCCTGGGTTAGTCCTTAACGAGGGAGAAGTCGACACCGCTCCCACCCAGCCGGCTTTCCAAGGAAGAGAGCTAATGATCAGGTAATGGGCCGGACGGTACGCGTGGCAAACATTGTACACCCCTGCAGGGTTAAATCTTTTCGAAAAGCCGTGTCCGCGGTTATGGACGACTTGGGAAGTGAAGGTAAGATCATAGAATAACTTTAACGGAATGATTAAAAACTGGGTACTAGAGGTACCACTCAGATGAAAGGTGAGCTTCCTCGAGGGTGATTCGGGAGGTGCCTTTGATGAACAGGTACTGTGGTTGATGATGGTTGTGATGAGAAGGTGATCAAAGAAAAGAGTACTTCTTACCTCTTTTGAAAATACTCTGAATAGTCGATGCCATTGAGTTATGTTTTCATAAATAAAATCAGCTTTATGCAAAACAGCCATAAACTTTGAAAGCCTCATCGAGCTAAAGCTCTATATTAATCTTGCGAGTTCGTCGAACTCAACGTCGTTTGTTTTGTTTCAGAGGAGGACTTCACCGACCTCGAAGGTGGGTTCTTTGTGGACGTCGACGAGTAGTCTGGGGTTCCCAGGTGGCAGCTTGGGACATCCCGGAACAGCTGGCGCTGGATGTTTATCTGTAGGCCTCTTAGGCCATAATTTGGATCTTGTTGTTTAGAACAACCTAATTTGCTTCCGCTTGTTGTAATGTTGGGTCTGTGACCTCTGGTTGTCATTTGCTATCTTTCTCTATTATAAGAGTTGAACTATATGATTTGTGTCGTAGAGTCTGTGATGTGCCAGTTGTTCCACAAGTCTTGATCTCTCTATTATGCTTTGATAGTGTGTCTGGTGGTATCGGATAACCGGGACACAGTATCACTGTATAGCAGTCGGGTCGGGGCGCCACAAGTTGGTATCAGAGCAGTACTGCCTGTAGGAAACCCTTCTACTGGTCGATGTTGAGTCTAGTGTTTGTGAAAATATTTTAACCTAAAAATGAGTTGTGAAAACCATCTTAGGATTCTTTTTACTCCTTATCTGGTTACCCTCTAATCTCGGAGCAATCTTACCTCGATTTGAGTTTAAAGGTTTTACTCTCTCTGTTACTTCAAAATTAGAAACGGGGTGGGTTCGACCTTTAGTGTTATGTGTCCGTTGCTCCCGCTGCGTTAATCCGAAATCAACTCAGATGTTGTTCTACCGAGTCAATCATTTGATCCTTTCTTTGGGTTTTAACCCACGGACTTGAACATAAGGTCCCGGATTGTGTCAACTAGAGTGTGTTAAGTTGTGATTTCTTAACTCTCACTAGTAGCACATGATGCTGATCTTTGACCCAAGTTCTATCTTGTTGTTTTCCTTCTCGCAAAGTATTATCGTCCCTAGTCTGTGTACTTGTGTAGACGCTAATGCTATTGTTCGACCATTCGGAGAAAGATACTAACCGTGTCATTGTCAAATCTCCAGAATGGCTCGAGGAGGCCGTGGTGGTCGCGGTAACCACAATGATGATGAGGATGATCTGCCGCCACCACCCTCGATGGCTGAGGTCTTGATGGCCATTGAGGAGAACCGTGGGCGCAATGAGCGCTTGCTTGAGCAGTTGGTGCAGCAGAATGCACGGAGGAACGAGTGCAACACTCTCACTGAGTTCCTGCGCTCGCAGCCACCCACTTTGCTGATGCTAAGGAGCCACTGGAAGCTGATGATTGGCTTCGTGCTTTGGAGCGCAAGTTCTCCGCGCTGCATGTCCCATGGCTGAGCAAGTCAACTTTGCCACCTATCTCTTGGTTGGTGCTGCTGGCTGTTGGTGGGAAAGCCATGTGGCTTTGTTTCCAGCCAACCATGTCTTCACTGGGCTGATTTCGCACTGCCTTCCGTGCGGAGTACATTCCCCAGCCGATCATGGACTTGAAGAGGAGGGAGTTCCTGGATTTGCAACAGGGACGGATGGACCTCCGCACTTATGGTCGTGAGTTCAACCATCTCTCTCGTTACGCCCCAAGGGACGTGACCAATGATGCTGACAAGCAAGAGCTGTTCCGCAAGGGTCTGACTCCGCAGCTCGCTATGAGTTGCCCCTTCAGGTTCCAGACCTATCAGGAGCTGTTCAACCAGGCTTTTACTCTTGAGCAAGGAAGAAAGGAACTTGAAGCTTCCAAGAGGCCCGCACATGGGGACCACCAGAGTTCCTCGGGTTCTGAGAGCAAGAAGCGCAGGGTGTTTGTCCCTACAGCGCCGTACCTCGTGCTCCCTTCATGCCGAGGCAGCAGGATACAGGCCACCTCCTCCGCGCCCCACTACTTCGACACTTGGGGTAGGCGGAGTGGGTACCGTCCTATGCTACCTGCTCCACCTGGAGTCACTTGCTACACCTGTGGCCAGGCTGGCCACTACTCCAGGGAGTGCCCCCAGAAGGCACCTCTCGCGATAACTCCTGCACGAGCCCCTGCCACTCCAGCTGGCAAGGCTGGACCTATTGTGCGTGGTCGCCTGAACCACATCTCTGCTGAAGAAGCTGAAGAGGACCCCGGCGTTCTTATGGGTGAGTTACGAATCAACGGCAATACAGCTACAGTTTTGTTTGACTCTGGAGCATCGCATTCATTCATATCCATAGCTTTTGCAAAAGACCACAAATACCGTTCGAGAAAATGAGCCTTGGTGATCTCTACTCCTGGTTCCAAATGGCAAACCGATGGGGTTACTCCTGAGGTCCAGATTAATATAGGTTCCTTGTCTTTTCCTTATGCCTTGGTAGCTCTGAAGTCCAAAGGCATTGATGTCATACTGGGCATGAACTGGCTAGCCAAATACCGGCTAATCTCGACTGTGCCGCCAAGACCATTACCGTGACCGCTCCTTCCGGTGACATTGTGAAGTATTGGCCTGCAACATCAAGACCTCCGTCCGCCATCGTACCCAACTCACCTGAGATTCTCCTTTGCTTTATGGAAGGCGAATCCCCTCCTGAAATCCAGGACATACACGTGGTGTGTGACTTCCCGGATGTGTTCCCGGAAGAATTGCCTGGCATGCCTCCTGACCGAAGTGTGGAGTTTGTCATAGATCTACTTCCCGGTACCGCTCCAATTTCCAAGAAGCCCTACCGTATGCCGGTGGAAGAGTTGGCTCTGTTGAAAGAGCAAATTGATCAGCTGTTAGCAAGGAGTTCATCCAGCCTAGCAGTTCACCTTGGGGTTGTCCGGTACTCTTTGTCAAGAAGAGGGATTCTACCGTGCCTCGTCTAGTCTCTGACTATACCGTTGAATGCGGTGACAATCAAGAACAAGTATCCTATTCCTCGCATCAATGATCTGTTGGATCAGTTAGCTGGTGCAACGGTATTCTCCAAGATGGATCTGAGGTCAGGCTACCATCAGATAAAAATCAGAAAGGAGGATATTCCAAAGACGGCATTTGTTACTCGTTATGGCTCATATGAGTATACCGTCATGTCCTTTGGTCTCACAAATGCTCCAGCTACTTTCATGAGGCTCATGAACTCCATCTTCATGGATTATCTTGACAAGTTTGTCGTCATTTACATTGATGACATCCTCATCTATTCCAAAACCAATGAAGAGCATGAGGAACATCTTCGTTTGGTTCTGACACGACTTCGAGAACACCGCCTCTATGCCAAGTTCTCCAAGTGTGAGTTTTGGTTGGATAATCTTGTCTTCCTTGGTCATGTGATATCCGCTAATGGTGTGGCTGTCATTCCTGACAAGATTCAGTCCATTTGGATTGGAAAACTCCAATGTCAGTCAAGGACATTCGTAGCTTTCTCGGATTGGCGGGTTACTACCGCCGATTCATCGAAGGTTTCTCCAAGATAGCCAAGGCCTGACTGACCTTCTCAAGAAGGATAAAAAGTTTGTATGGTCGGCCGAAGCTGAAGAGAGTTTCAAACACTGAAAGCCAAGCTCACGTCCGCTCCTGTGCTTGTCCTGCCGGACACAGCAAGGATTTCGTCGTCTTCTGTGACGCCTCTCTACAAGGTTGGGTGTGTGCTAATGCAAGATGGCCATGTGGTGGCTATGCTTCTCGCCAACTTAAGCCGCATGAGCTCAATACCCAACTCATGATCTAGAACTTGCCGCTGTGGTCTATGCTTTGAAGCAATGGAGACCATACTGTTTGGTAACCGTTGCGAGATCTTCTCGGATCACAAGAGTCTGAAGTACCTCTTCACCCAGCCGGATTTAAATCTCAGGCAAAGGCGTTGGTTGGAGTTAATCACGGACTATAATGTGAGTCTGAACTATCAACCCGGCAAAGCAAACGTCGTGGCTGACGCGCTAAGTCGGAAGTCCTATTGCAACAATCTGATGATTGAAGAGGCCCAACCTGCCTCTATGAAGAGTTCGCCGTTTGAACTGGAAATTGTTCCCTCCGGCTACCTTGCAAATCTGGAGATCAAATCTACTCTTGTAGACCAGATTAAGGATGCTCAAAGCGTGACAAGGGTATTCTAAAAATCAAGGAGAACATTGCTAGCGGGAAGGCCAAATGTTTTTCTGTCAATGAATCTGGAGTTGTTTATTTTGGTGACCGCTTGGTAGTGCCAAAGAAACAAAATTGAGAGTTGATCCTCCAAGAAGCTCATGAATCTCCTCTCTCTATTCATCCCGGTAGTACCAAAATGTACCAAGACCTTCGACCACAATTCTGGTGGACTCGTATGAAACGAGAAATTGCCAAGTATGTTGCTGAATGCGACACCTGTCGACGGGTAAAGGCTGAACATCAAAGGCCTGCCGGCACTCTTCGCCCTATTGCTATTCCCGAGTGGAAATGGGATGAAATTGGTATGGACTTCATTACTGGTCTGCCGAAGTCTCCAAAGGGACGATGCCATTTGGGTCATCATTGATCGACTATCAAAAGTGGCTCACTTCCTCCCCGTTCGTGTTGACATTACAGCTGCCAAGTTGGCAGACCTGTATGCTTCTATCGTCGTCCTCACGGCATTCCCAAGAAGATAATTTCTGATCGTGGAAGCCTATTCACCTCCAAGTTTTGGACTAGTTTCCAAACTGCTATGGGAACTCGTCTCAACTTCAGCACCGCGTTCCATCCTCAAACTGATGGTCAGACCGAAAGAGTGAACCAAGTTTTGGAAGACATGCTTAGGGCATGTGTAATCTCTTTCGGCAAGGATTGGGAAAAGTATCTCCCTTTCGCGGAGTTCTCCTACAACAATAGCTATCAAGCTAGTCTGGGCATGGCTCCATTTGAGGTTCTCTATGGAAGAAAATGCCGACTCCTCTAAATTGGTCCGAGACCGGAGAGAGAGCACTCTTTGGTCCAGATATTATCAATGAAGCTGAGGAGAAGGTTAGAATCATAAGAGAGAATCTGAAGATTGCTCAGTCTAGGCAGAAGAGCTACTATGATAAGCACCATCAGGAAATTCACTATGAAATTGGTGATAAAGCTTATCTCCGCGTCTCTCCCCTTCGTGGCGTTCGCCGCTTCGGTATCAAAGGGAAATTGGCACCTCGCTATGTTGGCCCTTTCACCGTTCTGGCCAAGCGAGGAGATCTTTCTTATAATTGGAGTTACCGGTCAATTCCCAGATGTACATGATGTGTTTCATGTCTCCCAACTTCGCCGGTGTTTCAAAGATCCTATCCATGGGTCAATCATGAAGAGTTGGACTCCAGGAAGATCTCACTTATCGCGAGCATCCTGTCGTGTCTGGATGAAGCCGAAAGGAAGACCCGGAACAAGACCACCAAGTTCCTCAAAGTTCAATGGTCTCACCATTCCGAGGAAGAAGCAACTTGGGAAAGAGAGTCTAGTCTTCGTGAGGAGTATCCCGACTTCTTTCCGCAATCTTAGAATCTCGGGACGAGATTCCTGTAAGGAGGGTAGAGTTGTAACAGCCCAAAGTTGAAAACCTGAAAACCTGTGTAAATTTTCCACTTTTGTGTTCATTGCATCATGGCATCATGCATCTTGTTGTTGTTGCTAGGGAACTGTTGTGGTTTGGCACCACATCAAACAAAAATGCCAATTTTGCTTCAATAAAATTTCAAAACCATGAAAGCCCTCAAAGTTGCAAAACCAAAGTTACTTTGACATCTTATCTTTGTCAAGGAAGTTCCGAGAATTCAGGGAATCCGGTAGCAGATCCGGAATCATCCGGACCTGAACCCGGATCTCACCCGGTGCCAGAACCGGAATATTCCGGAATCCATACCGGATGACCCAGAAAAGCAAGTCATCGTCTTCTTCGTCGCTGTAGCGACCGAGCTGTGCTCGCGCCGCACCAGCTCGCGCTGCCCACTTCCTCTGCTCGCCCCTGCGTGGAAGAAGAGCACCACGAGTCTCTCCCCAAACCCTATCCACTTGCTCCCTGCTCTCACTTCCCCACCTGCTCCCGTTCCTCTCCTCTTCTTCTCCCCGCGAGCTCCACCCCGCCGCGCCATGGCCGCCGCCTAGTGCCGTCGCCGAGGACCTTCCCGAGCACAACGAAGACCGGAGGAAGCTCCGCCGTGTCGTCCTCCTCATCCTCACCGAAGGAATCGAGCCGGGGCCGCCCGCATTGTCGCCGCCGTGCTCGTCTCCCCCAACTCCAGCCGCCGGACGTCGACCACGATTCCGGCCATCTCCGTTCATCTCCGACCTCGCCAAGCCCTCCCACGAGCTCAGGTGAGCACACGAACACCCCCAGTGCCCTCCGTTCCTCCTATTCGCTCTCGTTCGTCGAATCGCAGTAGGAGTAGCACGTTCCGTCGAGTTTGGAAAATCCGGTACCAGACCCGGAATCTATACCGGATTAGTGAAATAGCTACTGGACTCGATCGTTTTCGCCCGGAATACACCCGGTTTACACCCGGAAATAATTCCGGATCTTTTTCTTCCGGTGCCGAACCCGGAATCCTCCGGACCTGAAACCGGATTGCACCCGGTACCAGACCCGGAATTATCCGGAACTGAAACCGGATACTCCAGTTTTAACCTGTTTCAACCCAAATGCAAATCAATCCTCCTTTTTCTCTTAGTACTTGTTGTAAGGCTGTTTAATCACCTAAACCCTGCATTTTTCATCACATGATCATGTCATTCATATGTAAGTTACCAATAGGATCATCTACTCTAATTAACAAGTAAAGATGAATCTTGATTTAACTCCACGGTATGTTCTAAGTGTGCCCCTCCAAGCATCCGAACTCCGTTTAATTGGAATAGTTGAATCATCCTCATCCCGGGGATTTAAAATGTCATGTCATCATGTGTTTGCGCATTGCAATTGGTTAAAACTTGTGTGGTGATTGATTGCTTTCCGTTGCTATGCTTCGATAGATCAAGCAGCCGGGGTTACACCGCAATACCCCGACGACTCGTACTACCAGCACGTTGAGCCAGACAAGCGTAATCCCCCCTCTGAGCATGTCTTATCCTATATTTCCGCAAATATTTTCTCCACTATAATATTGCATGCGGTTCCAAATGTCAATTTTATTGGATTAGTGTATCCTATAGTTGCATTAAGATTCCGATGCCAATACCTGTTTCCCTCCTATTATCCATAGGATTGTATTGTTGGCCGAGATACTTACTATGCTATGTTGATGCTTAGCCATGCTTAGTTAATTGCATAGCTATACGATGGATGGTTCATGTTGGAAACAGGTGATGAGATGAGAATGATGGTGGGGAAATTGTGGTGACAGGTAATAAAATGCTTAAAGGTGGGGATGAGAGGCCACGGTGGTTGTGGTGCTTTGTCTCGTTCTCGCCGCCTAGGTGCGAGTTCTTTACCTCTTGAACCAAGACTGAGTGTGCAACCATGCGTGAGGCCTATGCATTCGCAGTGTAGGAACCCTCATAGACTAAATAATTCGGGCGGGGCTAGCCAGGGTCCTCTAGTTCGGGCTTCCATTTGCGCGTGCGTCGGGATGGTGGCCAAGACTGAGATGAGGATGGTGGTGTTTAGGAAAATGAGTGGCCACGGGGCAGGGTGTTGGATCTCTGCTCCGTCCTCACTGATGATCCTGGGTTAGTCCTTAACGAGGGAGAAGTCGACACCGCTCCCACCCAGCCGGCTTTCCAAGGAAGAGAGCTAATGATCAGGTAATGGGCCGGACGGTACGCGTGGCAAACATTTGTACACCCCTGCAGGGTTAAATCTTTTCGAAAAGCCGTGTCCGCGGTTATGGACGACTTGGGAAGTGAAGGTAAGATCATAGAATAACCTGAACGGAATGATTAAAAACTGGGTACTAGAGGTACCACTCAGGACTGAAAGGTGAGCTTCCTCGAGGGTGATTCGGGGAGGTGCCTTTGATGAACAGGTACTGTGGTTGATGATGATGTTTGGTGATGAGTAAGGTGATCAAAGAAAAGAGTACTTCTTACCTCTTTTTAAAATACTCTGAATAGTCGATGTCATTGAGTTATGTTTTCATAAATAAAATCAGATTTATGCAAAACAGCCATATAACTTTGAAAGCCTCATCGAGCTAAAGCTCTATATTTAATCTTGCGAGTTCGTCGAACTCAACGTCGTTTGTTTTGTTTCAGAGGAGGACTTCACCGACCTCGAAGGTGGGTTCTTTGTGGACGTCGACGAGTAGTCTGGGGTTCCCAGGTGGCAGATTGGAACATCCCGGATCAGCTGGCGCTTGAATGCTCTGTAGGCCTCTTAGGCCATAATTTGGATCCTGTTGTTTAGAACAACCTAATTCGCTTCCGCTTGTTGTAATGTTGGGTCTGTGACCTCTGGTTGTCATTTGCTATCTTTCTCTATTATAAGAGTTGAACTATATGATTTGTGTCGTAGAGTCTGTGATGTGCCAGTTGTTTCGCAAGTCTTGATCTCTCTATTATGATTTGATAGTGTGTCTGGTGGTATCGGATAACCGGGGACACAGTATCACTGTATAACAGTCGGGTCGGGGCGCCATACACGGCCTCCCAGAGACCTTGCGCGCGCAAGTTGATCCTCATGACCAACGCCCACTCAATGTAGTTTGTTGCCGTCAGCGTGGGGTAGACGACCGCCGTAGTTCGTGCGCTCCTGCACGACGCGCTCGTGGACGACGACCTCGCCGCCGCCGCGCCTAGCGACGCTGCGTCCGCGGCTCCGTGCACGCGACCATAATTCCTGCTAACCGAGATCTCCACATTTTCTTCCGTCACTGTGTTCTTACGATGCTAATAGTACTGATATGCATGCACAATGATTCCCCTGTAGACGTGTTATTCAGTTTTGATGTACTTGCATATGTGTGTTTCTGTACTTTACAGGCATACTTGGCGGCAACAATTGGAGCATTCATTTTTTCAAATACTAATGCTTCTGCATAGTTTCCGTTATGTTGTCCACGGGAAAATATATGCTTTTGCTTCTTCGCTAGTTTTATTTGCTTCCACACGACTGAATGATTGCTTCTAAGTACGTAAATGTTCAACGCTTCACATGCTTTCATAGTTAGCAGAACTTGGACAGATTTGAATTAGAGCCTTTTTGGTTATTACGGGTGATTTTGTGCAACAACAATTTATTTCCTGCTGCTTAGTATTGGAGCACCCACTTAATATGATTATGCTTCCTAAACCCTCGATTAATACTCTCATGCTTCCTCATCAGTATTTGTTTTGGCAACTACGTATATTACTGTAATCTATAAACTTCACCATCATCTTGTGCTTTTCTTGGCAGCACAAATATCCAAAATCATGAAGGATTCAGTTCCACATTGTATGGTGAAGAGTCGTTTCTCGACGGGAGAAGCACGACGACCATCCGTATGAAGCAACGGCCACCATTTGTAGGAAGCACGGTCACCATGGTAAACATCGGAAGGTGTGTGTGAAGGATGCACAACCACAATATGAAGGAAGCATTGCCAGCGTTGGACAGTAGCCCGATCACCATATAGAGGAAGCACGGCTACCGCTGGAATGAAGCACGACAACCATCGGAAGGAAGCATGTCGGCGCCATCACCTGATTCAGTCTGCATCGTGATAGATGAGATGAAACTGCAGCCTAGAAGCCACTTTGTATGGAAGTAAGCATGAGCATGGGGAGTAGGAAGCAAAGTAGCAGAATCGATAAAAATATTTGTCATTACTTGTCTTCTAAAAGATGCGATTCCTCGAGGGCGGTGGCATGCATAGAAGCATGTTGATGGGGGAAGAAGCAAGTAGATATGTTTCATTGCTTATAATTGTAAAACATATAATTCAATTTAATATTTTGTCCATGGAAGCATATGTCTATTTGATAGGAGCAAATTTTATTTCTGTAGAAGCACGTCCCAGTTC
Organism: Poa pratensis; assembly: GCA_947311845.1. NCBI lineage: Eukaryota > Viridiplantae > Streptophyta > Magnoliopsida > Poales > Poaceae > Poa > Poa pratensis. The sequence continues at coordinate 4,775,740 of CAMZMU010000087.1, forward strand.
ATTTGAAGCATGTATATTATGACGGTGAAAATAGTTTTGTTATCCCAAGTAACATATATTCATATTATGCTTGAAGCAGGTTTGGTCGTTGGAATGGGTACTGTGATGCTTCTAAAACATTTTATTTTGCGTAATACACATATAAATTGAAGAAATTTACATTCACCATGGAAGCAAAAATTTGTTACATTGCATTTGAACAATAATTTATTGCTTCCCAATAAATCCGGAATTAGTGGAAGCATGCATCACTGAAAGAAACGTCTCGGATGGGAAAGCAGACGCGGGTCCTGTTGGAGATCGTACGCTCCCCATGCTTTCAATCCGATGGTACACGATGGGTCCGACGGGAAGCAAATATCGGCATCCGATTCCTTGCAATGGACATATTCAGTCGACTCACAACTCACATAGTATCAGGCTGGCTCGGCCAGTGCGGGAGCTGAGGGTCATGCCACGGAAGTAGGCGGACTCATCGTTCTACATGGTGATGTTTTACTTGGGCGCCACTCGTGCATGCTCAGGACGTGGTGTCGATGTTGGAAGAGTCATTCTTCGACAAGTGGGAAGTCATGTGATGCGTTTCAAACGTATTTATAATTTTTGATTTATTCATGCTATAATTATATCATCGCTACATTCCTTTGCTATGTTTTTATACCAATTTAGCATTTTTATTGGACTAGCTATTAACACGGTGCCAAGTGCCATTTATTGTTTTCTAGCTATTTTTGCATTGCAGAAATACCTAGATTTTGGGGCAAAAAAATTCAGAAAAAATAGAAAATATTAGGGTTTAGTACGAAATTATCTCGCACTTGTGCTTCACCCGTGCAATCATTGGACATTGAGAGAAAGGATGCTCTATTAAGATTTTTTGCGAGAAGGACATTGACATTAAAAGAAACACCGAACAATACAAAACACCTCAACAAAATCGAAAATTACAACGAGATCCTTGAGATGCCCTTCGTCCTCAACCTCCAGACCGTGTCGACAGTGCGCCGCCGCTACCGCTCCTCACAGAGCCGGCCTGCCGTTGTTGGTTGCAGATGGGAAGTCGCCGAACGGGTCAAGAAGACCACATCGTCCTGGAGCCGAAAAAGAAGGATGAATCACCGATGAAGCTGCATGACGATCCGAAGAATGCCACCGCCAGAAGAAGGCCTCGAGAACCACACCACTCCCACGAGCTTGGCGACGTCTCTGCCGAGACGGGGCTGAAGCCGGAGATACATTATTGCAAGAAGCGGCGCCACCACCAACATAGCACCGCCCCAACATACCTGGAAACTAAAAGCAGAAAAACGGAGCCCTCCCGTCGACGAGGGCCGAGATACACCTCGCCTTCATGGCTTGAAGGCCACATAGGCGAGGCAGACTCACAGCGGCACCGACGGAAGACGAGAAGATCAAATCACCTCTCCTAGCTTCGAAGGTGAATGGGTATGGATTTAATAGTTGCAGTCCGGTAAGTAGCTAAAAGCGGTGGTAACACAACAAAGTTGTCTGCGTAAAGATGGAGTGAAAGATGGAAATGGTGGTAACAGAAGGGGCTCAAGCTTTGGCTTTGGGGTGGGAGGAAAGACTCTTCGGTAAGTGGTACTGACCGATCCACCGAGGAAAGATCAGGTAGAGAAGAATAGTAGGTTGGCCTCGGGAAGTGAGCCGAGTCCGCTTGACACCTTACCACTTACCACTGACATCAAATTATATGACACCAACACATGAAAACCAGCGCAAATGCAATTCTGAAATCATCAAAATGTGAAGGAGCATATCCACCGCGAGCAAACATGACCAAATTAATTTAAAAATGTGGAGATAGCCGAGGCAGAATGACATAGAGATAAAAGTGAAAAAGGGTGGTAAAGAATAAACTTGTGATCTAACATTCATGGGTAACATGCAAACCACTTCGAGGTCTTAATTTGAAATAACACATCCTAAAAACACACACATAGGCAAACAAAATCTTTAAAAAATCTATCACATTTTGTTTGTTGAATTGTAAATTATACAAATTCTTTTTTCACCGAGAGAAATTGAACTCTAGGCATAGCTGGCTAGCTAGCACACGTTCTAAAACTCTAAAATGAATCTTCCCATCCCGTGATTACCTTCTTGCTACAGAAGCATAGTCATAATAATATAATTAATAATAGTAGCAAATAAAACTGGTTCAGAAAAAGAACTAATTGGGCAAGCAATGTCTCCTTTGACGCGCATCCAAGCAGCCAGGCGTCCCGTCCGACCTGATTGATCACCGATTACCTTCCCCACTCAGCGCCGCCGCCGAAGAAGCAGGAGCTCCGGCCCCGCCGCCTCCTGCCGCCGCCATGGCCTTCCTGATCCTTATGGTCTGGGGACAGGTCCGCCCTCCACTTCTCGAGCTTCATCGTCAGCTTGCTCTGCTCGACCGCGGCGCGCCTCGGGTCCAGCGGCCCGGAGTACTCGACCAGCGGCTTCTGCCGGCGCCGACCGTGGTCCAGATCCTCCGCCTCCTCAGCGATCCTGCCCAGAGCCGGCCTCATCGCCACGAGGTCCTTCACGGCGAACGCGTCCGGGGAGCCCGGCGCGCAGTAGATGGGCGCCACGGCGCGCGCCTGGGCGGCGCCCAGCAGCGCCACCGCCACGTTCACCATGCCCTGCGGCCGCAGCGACCGCGGCGCCGCAGCTGCAGCGCCGCCACCTGCCTCCCGGTGGGCGCCGTCATCGCCATCGCCGACTTGGGCAGGCGCACGAAGGTGCTCACCACGATCCGCGTGCGGCCGAGGACGGCGTCGCGGCCGAGCCTGCGCGCCGCGCGCACCTCTACGGTGACGGCGGCCGTCTCGGACCGCAGGAACGCGGCGTCCACGCGGAACAGGAACCGGTCGTTCCACGTCGGGTCGGCGCCGCCGGCGAGGTCCACGTCGGTGCGCAGCTTGCGGGCCGCGCCGTCCGTCCACGCCACGGCGTACGCGCGCACCCGGCGGCCGAGCTGGCGGCGGTGCAGGTCCTGCGCGGAGATGACGGTGACCTCCAGCAGGTGGAGCGGGGGCGACGGCGGCTCGTCGTCGTCGTGCACGCCGATCGCCGACATCTTGGGCCGGCCAACACGGCGAAAGAAAGATCGAGACGCGGACGCGGCACGAGCACGATGAGATAGATTAAGGAAGCAATAGGAAATAACGACAATCACGAACGAGGTCGGTCTTGGGCAGGCTAAATTTAAGGATGTGTTCGGTTCCAGAATTAGGAGGAATGGAACGGAACCGAGTCGTTCCTAGCACTCGTTCCTGTGTTCGGTTGGGCAGAGGAACGGAACCGAGTCGTTCCTAGGAAGGGAATATTCCTGTGAGATGCGGAAGGAGCTCATCCGGCCGAATCGGCCGGATCGCGCGGAACGCGTAGCTAACGACACCGCACCGATCGGGAAAAAAATAAAACGCGAGCTAATCATCTTCTCTCTCTGGAGACCCCTCTCGATCTCCTCTCTCCTTCCCCCGAGCGCCGCCGCGCCGCAGACCCGTGCCCCTGCTACCACGCCGGCCGGCGCCCCCTCCTCTCGTCCTGCCGCGCCGCCCGACGGCTCCCGTCCTCCTGCTCGACCACGGCGGCCCGGAGCGTCGCGTCCCGGCCCTCCTCCGCATCCGGCACCGCCCCGTCCATCTCTGGACCAGCTCGGGCGACGGGCGGACCAGCTCGAGGGCGCGGGCGGCTGGTCGCGACGGCCAGGCGACGGCGGCGGGGCCGGGCGGAGCGGAGGCGGCGAGCTCGGCCAGGCGACGGCGGCGGGGCCGGGCGGAGCGGAGGCGGCGAGCTCGGCCAGGCGCGGCGGCGACCTCGGAGCAGGCGCGGCGGCGACCTCAGAGCAGCGCGGCGGCCAGGACGGCGGCGGCCGGAGCAGCGCGGCGGCCAGGACGGCGGCCATGCGAGGCCGGAGGCGAGCAGCGGGCCGATTTGCCCTCTTCTTCTCCGATTTGATTACTAGATTAGTGCTAATTTGATTGCTAATTTTAAATTACTGCTAATTAAATTACTAATCCTAAATTAGGGGACCGTTCCATTCCAGCTCATTTTAGCCCTACCGAACACCGGAATGGAATGGAACGGAACCGTCCCGTGACTTCGGAATGGAACCATTCCGTTCCGTCCCCTCCGGTTCCCAAACCGAACACATCCTAAGGGAGAGGCGGAGAAGACGCGTCCCAGTTTGGAATGCCTCGCAGGCTACAGCTGCAGCGTTTAAATTTGGCGCGTTTCCCGTATGATTCAATTGGGAAAGGTGAGCTGGAATAGCGGTAATAATGTTTCCATACTTTTTCGTGTCTCTTTCCTGTTCGTCCGTTTTTTTTTATTTCAAAAGATCTAAAATTTCGGGTCTAGTTAATTTACACGTCTCCTCTTCCTATGGCGACATCAAAATATTTCAGTCACCAAACCTTCCAGCTCCCCGGCGTCGACGATTCTCGCCTTTGTTAGACATATATAATCAATCTCTAATCTCTTCACACACCACTGTCTTCTAACTCAACCCGTTGAGCTATCCACTATCTCCACACACACACAATTTCTCTCGTTGTCCTCTCTGAACGGGCATGGCCTACCATGCAAGGTCATTCTTGTAAGAGCTTCTCTAGCATACCCCTGAACATCTTTTAAGTGATCAAGGAAAAAATAGCTTAAATAGGACCTCTAAACTGGCTCCTAAAATAGGGTGGACCCTCCATCCAACCCCTTCTCCTACGAGTGGGAGAGGAGGCCCTGTATCGTTCTTATTGTTCTTTTTTGTGCTAGGAAATTTTGGCACATGTCTGGCTCACTCTCACTTAAACGACGCCATCACGCCCACCTATAGGGCTCCGCTCACCGTAGTTGCCCGCCTCCATCCTTTCCCAGCCACCTTCTCGTTTTCTCCAAAAGGTCATCGTTGTCGTTTCTCCCATTCTAGCTATAGCGCGCCCTCCAAACGGACTGGACAAGTGTTGGATTTTGTTTGAAGGAATGATAAACCTCTTGTAGCCGCTTACCTACCCAAGGACCGAGGTCATTAACAAAGGATTGTTATCTATTGACCTACCGAAGGACCAACGACTTTATGTCACTATCTAGACTTACTAGATTGATTCTCTTCTTATGCTTTGCTAAGGTTCTTGCATTGTCGGCAATGATTTGATTAGGAGTCAATGAGCGGAGCATGAAGTTCTTGTTGTACCATCATGCATTGCTTCTTTGTCGAACTGTCAAAGGTGGCCTATAAGAAGATGACACATCATCATAGGTACAACATTACATTCAACCCTGCTCGCTTCTGATGGCCTACATGTTAGGCTCTCGTGCCATTATCAGGATGTACAAGATAGATATTTGATGCCTTGGCTGGGTTAGGGTGACGATTAGAGGGTTGACAGTATTGGAGCAGACCAAGTCATCACGAAGATGATTGAAACAGGTAGCGAGAGTCACCGAATAAAGGGGGGTCATTAACAACTCAATTTACAGATAAAAAATGAAGGGAAAAAATGACACAACGATGCAAAAGCATATGCTGCACCCGGAGAAAACAATATCATGACTGTAAAAGATAGTATTATGGATGCTATTTGGAAATAGGCCAGCTATATATACTATCTTTTCTCGTCAGAAAACATGACAACCATTCCAATGCAAGAATTCTCAGCGCGCAGCAAACAAACTGCAACGTGTAAATCCTGAACAAATACTTTTTTCTCGAATTGAGAGGCTGCAACAATTGTAAATCCACACGCTAGGCTGTCCGTTCCTGGTCGCCTGGATCTTTGAGCCCCGAGACACGGACTCGGTCGTCGTACCGCTCGCCTCGCCAATATCCCTCCCTCCTCTAGATCCTTCAGCGCTCTCACAAATTGCCAAAGCCATATGCCACCCTACCATGCAGCCACATTGCGCTTTGATTAGGCCTCTGCGTGCCCTACTCTCTTGCCTCCACCGAGGCACTGCCACCTCCCGAGGGTCCACCTGCAAAAACTAAGCCGCACGCTGTCATATGAGCTTCTCTTCTACTTTTTAAAACAAAATTGGGTATAAATATACGATAGATTTATGTATGAATTGATGATGTAATTTGGCTATGTTGTTTGGTGTGAATTTACTGATTGTGCAATGATCTGGTTGTTGTTTTTTTCAATTAATCATGACAGTGATACTAAAGATGGCCTCCTCCGATGACGATGAACTTGATCAATGTTCGGAGGATTCTAATGATCAGAACTTCTTCATTGCAAGTGCTCTTGTTGTGGACACTGAGCATCCGAAGAAGAAAAAAAAGCGGTGTGGAGTAATCAAGGGTCGTGCAATAATTCCCCAGAACAAGTATGGTATCAACTTGTGCATTCTAGCCTAATATTTTTTAGCACCAATTGTGTAACTACCAAATTCTTTTTTAGGAGTTTTCGAAAGTCGAGGGATCTCTTCATGTGCATAGTGCATGGAGTGGAGACTCATGATGATTCTTCAAGTTGAAGCCAAACTTTCTTGGTGCAACTGCACCACATAAGGTGGTTATATAGCTTCCACATGGATTCCCATTGTGTTCCGGTTGATAGTGTGGATGATTATGTGAGCTTTGCTCAGAGGACCATAATGGAAGCTTTCAAGAAATTTCTAAAGACCGTAGTGGAGCTATTTGAGGATCAATAGTTTAGGGAACTATAAGATATATGGCCGTGAACAAGGCAAGAGGGCACCGAAGCATATGCTTGGTCGCAGTGAGTCAGTGACGATATGCAAGAACTGCCAAACAACTCGAAAATTGCACCTCAGAGCATGTGGATTCTGTTGCCACGCAAAATTGCCGCGCAGCACCACGATACCCGTCGTACTTTCGTGACGACGAACGGATGCTTTCCGAGCAAAGCAACAAAGATCCCCTCACTTTCGTGGAGGAGAGACGACCGTTTTTCAGCGCAAAACGGCAAAGATCTAACCAAACCCTAGGGCTGCTAAGGTTCGGCAGTACAAGAACGATAGATAAATAAAAGATACGTGAAAAAGTAGATTGGTTTTTTGATGAATAACGATTGATCGGGGGTTCTCAATCGGCCGTGGCCTTAATATTTAAGGACGCTGGACTTGGCGTACACGATTACAACTTCAGAGCTGAAACCAAATAGGAAATATTCTCCGATCGTTCAGTTGCCTTCGGTCTGTACTAGCAGCTCCAGAGTTTGCCCATGCCACGTATAAAGTCACGTACAAATGCTTTTCGGCCAGAATACAAAGAATAAAATATTCGGCCACGATGCTAATCACACTAGATAATAGCGATTGATCTCACGTGTACGCGATCTCTCATGTTGTACTTTTCCTACGTGACTTCATGCATCATGCTAACCTGAAATTCAGCTTGTCATCTTAGACCGGCCAGGACTTGTCTTAAGCTTCAGCATATTATTTCGACATACTCCAACATGTGCCGAAGACTTGTCCTAGCTTGCTCCATGGTGTTTGCATTAGTTTCTCATCAAGCCTGCATTTTGAGCTAAATAAAAAGTTCAACTATATATATGCCAACAAATAATCGAACCTCAATAATTCGAAACTAATTTGGCTTATATAATGTCTAGCAGCCAAATTATATCTTCAACACATGCCCCCCTGTTTTTGGTACAATAGTATATTTATCAAAAACAATATAAGTGTACCTTGGAACGATGTCGTCGCTTCACCGACGATATCATTTCTTAGGGCGATGTCCAAAGAACACATCGGCCAAATATTTCTGCTTAGGGCGATGTCAAAACTCATCGGCCAAACTTTCTCAAGGCGATATTTTGAATAATATATCGGCCATTATATTTTCAAGCCTCTGACATTTGAAATTCAGCGGGCAAAGAGAACACCATATTAGCATCCATATCAGTAGGTATATCCCCGCTATTCTCTGAGCTCTCATCATTCATCGTATTATTTGCAAGGTCATCAACCATGACATCTACGAAGTCCTTAGCCGTGTCATCTGCAAGTTCGTCACACTTCTTCTCGGCTATTTCCTGCTTCATCTCCAAAGCTCGCAGCCGCTGTACACGCCGTTTTTGAGTATGTGTGAGCCCCGTCGGACACCACAGAGGTCCCGGTTTAGTACCTGGAGTGACTGATTTAACTTTGCTGCCCCCCGAGTCTCTCGGCCTGTACTGATGTATCATCGTTCCTGGAGCAAACATTTTGTCACTGGCCGAAATACTTTTCTGCTGATCAGATACACTGGCATTTCCATTTTTCTGGCCTACCCTTATACTTGGATTACCGGAATGATTAAATGTGCCAAAAACAATTGGAGACCACCTTGTGGATGTACGTGAGCTGCTACTTCTCATAGCTGGATCGGTATCAAGGTTAATTGATTCAGTTTTCTGACTCCGACTGAATGATGTATCAAGGTTAATTGATTCAGTTTTCTGGCTCCCACTGAATGATGCAGCAAACGTATTGCCCAAATGTTTACCTTTTGTACCAGCTTCTCTTTTCTGCACCGATCCACTCCCTAATTTATCAGGGTTGTTTGCCTCTGTGCTACTTTTAACACCTTCCGCTGATTGGCCTTCTCCAAGTTTCAGAGCATCAACAGTATCTAAATCATCTGAATTTTGTACAGGCTTAGGTCCAGCATGCTTCACCGGCACCCATATGAACTTGCGGCCTCCCTTATAATTCTTGTCATCTGCACTACATGCTGTTGATCGGTCCCCTGGAACTGTATTTGCATCGTGTGCTTCTTTGGGGCTTTCATGATTGATCGGCATCCACTTAAACTTCTGACCACCAATATGTATTACGCCACCCCCATTGCATCTTCGGCTCGTATATGAAATTCCTGAGACTGGCCTCTCATCACTACCACGAATTGCATTGCCATCACGTGATCTAGATCTCTGATTAAACCGAGCCCTTCTCTCATGCGAATTTGCTCTGAACATAGGCCTCGATGAAATCCACTCCGGTTGGAAGTAACATCCTGTCCCTTTAGGATTTGGTACCCAAGGATTTAAACCCCAGGGAGGAAACTGCGGATACATAGGAGCTGCACCGCCCCAATATGCAGGCTGCATTGCAAAATACGGCTCCTGGTCATATGAATTACTTCTCCATAGTTGATACCCACCGGGTCCAGAAGGTGACCTATAACGCTTAACGCCTACAAACCGACTAAACACATTGCTGGTTTTGCGTGATATTTATTTTTCCAACAACATGCTAACTGTCGGCTTTATTCTAGGAGCTTGTTTCTTTCCTCTATTGATTTTCCATCCTCCTACTTCTGAACCTTTTGGTTTGATCATCCTCGGTGCAGCACTATGATCAACAATAACATTTTTACCTTGGGTAGATTCGGTCTGATCCGACCGAACAAGAACTTTCTTATTCTCAAAGTCAATCTTATTGATAGGAGAAGAATCGAGTTTCGTGTTAGTATTCTTTGTAAATGTCAATCGTCCGTCATTAATGGCCGATTGCACATTGGGCTGTGGAGAATTGGTTTGAGCACCGGATGGAACGCAGTCACGCGGTGGAAACTCCGGCATCGATGTTTGAGCATGCGATGTTTGCAACGGAGGACCACTAAAATATGTATCGGGTACCGGCCCGTATGGAACCCCGGTACCGACAGGCGTCAATGGTGTTGTATTGTATGCTACCGACTGATGACTAGCTTGCTGCAAATTAGAATTAAAGGATCCACTTCGGTTACTGCTATGATAATTTTGTGGCACCGAAGTTGAGATAATAGGAACAGCTATGCTAGACATATAATTATTAGCCGAACTACTTACATAATTCCAGCCAGCTTGATTGTTATCTAAAGGAACGTGAGGCTGGACAACATGAGCCGATGCATCAGATATATATGTATAGGTAGGAAAATTATTTAATTTGCTACTATCCGGAGCCATCAAGCTTTTTTCATAATATGCATCGTTGCTTTGGAGCAATAATGAACGAACATGAGGAGCTAGACTATTTTCAAGATTAGCCGAACTGTTTATATAATATCGGCCACTTTGATTACTTTCATCGTTACTTAGTGAAACGTGAGGCTGCTGTGCAACATTAGCCGACGCGCCTGAAGCATGGATATGATTAGGTAAATTAATTAACCTGCTGCCTTCGGCTGGAAGCATCGGCTTTCTACCAGAATTTTGATCGTTGCTCAAAGAAACATGAGGCTGCTGTGCAACGTTAGCCGACGCGCCCGAATTAAGAAAATTTATTAATCCGGCCGGAGGAATCAGCTTTTGAGCAGAATTTTCATCGCTACTAGGCAACAGTACTGAGCGAACATGACTAGAAAGACTAATTTCAAGCTGCTCCTTCGATTTCTCAAGTCTATTAGCTGCTGATTGACTAATTGTGCTTGCCGTAGTTGACATATCAGAATCATGCTTACTAGCTACGGATGCATCAACTAGATGAGCAATTTTTTCAGTTGGCTTTTTTACCTCGGCGCCGAGCAGATCGGAGGGACTCGGCGCAACTACCTTCTTGACGATGTGGTTCCTTGTCTTCTGGTATTCAGCAAACCTCAGTTTTAGTTGTTCAACCATATATTCTTCAACCTCCCGTTCAACCTCGTGCCGATCATCTTCCGACAGATCGTCGAGTGTAACGGCGATGGCGTTGTCCGAGTCGATGTCGCTCTTGTTCTTGAGGTCGGTTATCATCATGTGTAGGTCTTTATTCTTCGTCCCCAGCGGAGTCGCCAATTGTGTTGCCACGCAAAATTGCCGCGCAGCACCACGATACCCGTCGTACTTTCGTGACGACGAACGGATGCTTTCCGAGCAAAGCAACAAAGATCCCCTCACTTTCGTGGAGGAGAGACGACCGTTTTTCAGCGCAAAACGGCAAAGATCTAACCAAACCCTAGGGCTGCTAAGGTTCGGCAGTACAAGAACGATAGATAAATAAAAGATACGTGAAAAAGTAGATTGGTTTTTTGATGAATAACGATTGATCGGGGGTTCTCAATCGGCCGTGGCCTTAATATTTAAGGACGCTGGACTTGGCGTACACGATTACAACTTCAGAGCTGAAACCAAATAGGAAATATTCTCCGATCGTTCAGTTGCCTTCGGTCTGTACTAGCAGCTCCAGAGTTTGCCCATGCCACGTATAAAGTCACGTACAAATGCTTTTCGGCCAGAATACAAAGAATAAAATATTCGGCCACGATGCTAATCACACTAGATAATAGCGATTGATCTCACGTGTACGCGATCTCTCATGTTGTACTTTTCCTACGTGACTTCATGCATCATGCTAACCTGAAATTCAGCTTGTCATCTTAGACCGGCCAGGACTTGTCTTAAGCTTCAGCATATTATTTCGACATACTCCAACATGTGCCGAAGACTTGTCCTAGCTTGCTCCATGGTGTTTGCATTAGTTTCTCATCAAGCCTGCATTTTGAGCTAAATAAAAAGTTCAACTATATATATGCCAACAAATAATCGAACCTCAATAATTCGAAACTAATTTGGCTTATATAATGTCTAGCAGCCAAATTATATCTTCAACAGATTCATCTCAATATTTGTGGTTTTGGCATACCTTAAAGGACGAGACTAGGCGTCCCCGGGGATCTTTCCGTCTGATCCCCCAGGTCGGGAGCGCGACACGTGTCCGCAGCCAAAATCAAATCGTCTAGCAAAAATAAACAGCTCGTCCCCGCAGACGAAAAAATTCCCCAATTCTCCACGCGCCGTCGACGCGCGCAGCGGCCCCCGATTCCCATCGCCATGGGGCGGCCAGCCCGGCCCCTGACCGCTGTGCAGCTCCGGTGAGGGCGCCATCCACGCCGCCCCGTATCCTCGCTCGTCTAGTTGCCGCCACAGCCCCATCGCTCTTCCGTGAACACCGCCCGTCGCCGGAAAAGACGGCTCCTCCGTGAGCGCCGCCCGTCGCCGGAGAAGACGGCTCTCCTCTGTGAGCGCCGCCCGTCGCCGGCCCCTCGAATCCCGCCTCACCGGAGTATACATCGCCGGAGAAGACGGCTCCTCCGTGACCTCCTCCGTGAACCCTTGTGTGGATTTGCGTCATAGGGAGAAAAATATTGCTACAATAAGAATTTGCATATCTTGAACAAACAAATTGCATCCTATAAAAAAGAAAAATGCTACAAATGTTATGCAGATTTGCATCAAGGAAAAAGAAAATTTCTGCTACAAATGTTCAAAGGATTGCAGCAAGTAGCATAAAAAGGAAAAAATTTGCTACAATGCACCTCCTGAAAGAAAAGATTGCAGCAAATGGAGAAAGAAACTTGCTACAAATCTTCTATAAGTTTGCATTAATAGTGGAAAAATTATGCTACAAAGCACCTCGTGAATTGCAGCAAGTGAAGAATGAAACTTGCTACAAATCTTCTGTAACTTTGCATTAATAGTGAACAAATTATGCTACAAAAGCTTTCAGAAATTCGCACCGCATAGAAAATAAGACAAAACATTTGTAGCATTGTAGCAAAAACATAATAGCAAAAAAATTGTTATATTACAGCATCGTAGCAAAAAAAATCTGCTACAATGGACCTCATGAAGAAAAATTGCATCGATAAGAAAGTTGCTACAAACATTATGTCAGTTTGCATTAAAAGAGGAAAAATGCTGCTACAAACCTTACAAAATTTGCACCGTATCAAGAAAATTGCATCATGTGAAGAACAAAATTCTGCTATAAATGAGCTACTGAGGTGGAAGAATAGCTAGGATTGAGTTGCTTGTGCTGACCATACGCTGCGCTCTGGTGAACTGCATGGTGGACGTCTGGTTGGTTCCTCTCCTAGTCTGCTGCTTGCTTCACTCGCGTCGGTGCTGTCTCCTTGTCGCGCGGCTGCGCGTGGTGCTGGTGCCTCGGCCGCTCGCGGTGGTGCGCGGGCGCGGCGAACATCGTCATGCCGGTCTGGAGCGCGTTCACGCGGGACCCGGCCTCGATGGCCTTCTTCCGGATCGATGCCGCTGACAGCGCGCCACCGCCGCCGCCGTCGACCTCCAGCTCTCCGGCGCCGGCCTCGGGAGCCGGAGCATCGCCAGCGTCGAGATTTCGTCGGGGAAGTTGAGCCGCGCCGACCTCCCGCGCAGGTAGAACATGGCCGCCTCTATCTCCATGACGAGCGCCTCCAGGTGCCCCTGGTTGGTTGGTGACCAAGCTAGCAGGAGTCAGCTCAGGAATCCCAACTCCATACACGCGGGCGAGCCGCCGCGATTGGACAGGGACAGGAGCGATTGAGTGACTCACCTGCGGGCAGGAGGTCGGAAGGGTCGTGCGCGAGGATGCGGACGTCGGGGATGTCGACGGCGGCGGGAGCGGGGACGAGAGCGCCCTGCAGCGGAGGTAGTGCACGACCAGCTCAAACTGGCGGGTGAGAGCGGTGGCGCAGGAGGCAGAGAAAGGGGATCAAGGATGGGTGTCGGGGAGCGAGGTGGGACGGGATGCGTGGGCTGCGCTAGACACGTGTCGCTCAGTCGACCTGGGGGACGCGTTGCGTGAGATCCCCGGATGATTACAACCCTTTCCCTACCTTAAAGCCTCTCAATTTCTCTCGGTTATATGAATGTGCACCACAGATTCACCGTTTGTTCCACAGGCTCACTTCCCCTTTTGTGATATTGCACAACATGATAGCTTGGGAGCCAAAGTTAAGGACTTAGTTGCAATCAGAAGGATTCCAAGGACAAAGGACTTGAAGTACAATCAGTGAGAGCACGTGCACCGAAGTTGAATTAGAAATGTGTGCTATGGAATCGTGATTTTGAATATTGCTGATTTCAGTGCATAGGACATAAATATGTTTAGGTTTGATATATTTTTTTTTAGGTAGGTGTTGAGTACATGTGAACATAGTGAGAAAAAGAAACAGGGGCTTAGTTTTAGAGGCAATTAGATGCATTAATTAGGTCCCTGCGTCTCAGGGACATGACGATCAGACGAACCATATGAGAATTTTTTTCATCTCATATATAAAACGTCCAGACATTAACATAGGACAATTATATCAACTTTGCTCTGCAGTTTCGAAATGCATCATCCAACATAGCAGTTTCTAAATGCATCATCCAACATTTCAGAAATCAGAACTACAAATGCCAACAGGTGTTGCAGAATTAACAATCAGTGAATTTATTTTAGATACTTGGATCATCAGATCAATGGGTGGTTACTGAAACTAAAGCTACCACAACTCATCATGCACAAGGAATCAATCAATGCACAACTGCAATCACAGGACATTCATCGCCTCTCAGAAGATATATAAGAGATTTAAACGACAACAACGCAAGGTAATGGCTAACAATGTGCTGCTGATCAACACATGCAGCAACAAAGACACACTGAGGCGATTCAACATTCAAAACTGAAGGATTAACGTCCACGACAATTGTGCAAATAACATAAAACCAGGCATCGTCCGCCTCTTGACACAGAAACATAGAATTCTTCCTTAAAAAGCTAAGTTTGACGATGAGGGCCCTGCTTATAGCCTAACAAGTGAAGACAACAGGCCTAGTTGCCGCTGGACGAAGCTCCCTTGTTCCTTGGTGCGGCCTCGGTTCCTGTAGAGGATATTAACAGGATTGCAGTTTAGCACAACAGAACTCACAATGAAGGGAGTGGGGAGGATCAACTGCATATTGACAGGAAGGAGAAAGGAAGCATACCCTCTCTGAAGTTGCTCTTGAACCTGCGGGGCACGTGGCGCATGTACCTCATCCTGCCAGTGCCGTGGTCTTCCTCCTGATGGCCTTGACACTCCAGTTGTCTGTTTTTCAAGAATAGAATTAAAGATGTGAGAATCTTACCCACACCGCTTTGTTTCAATAAGCAGCAAAATGTGAGTGCTATGTTCAACATTACAAAGGACGACATATCGAAAGCACTGGGATAATGACATCTAACTAGCAAGTACAAATTCAAAACTTAGTCAACGAAAGCTGGCTGCTAATATATGCAATCTTATTTCATGATTGACATCCGAAACATACAATGAACAACAGGGGCAGGTGACATAGACAACTGCACAACCAGTTCATCACCACCCTATTATCAGTTACTAGTTGCTTGCAACTCTACCATAGTGTAACACGGCATGTAAGACAACAGTTCAATTGTATAGCTGGTACAATGCTCAAGATCAAAACACCCAATGCATCACTAACAAAACATCGAACAAGAGCTAATCACAACGCATGTTCAGCTAGCGATAACAGCATACTATCATGTCAGGCCTTTATCACATCGAGCCGCAGAGCTGTAGCAAGGAACTCAAACAAGTAGCCATGAGCCTATGATACCTCAAATTTCAAAATCTAAGCGAAGACAGGCAGAATCAAACATCGCATCTAGCTAAAGCGATTGGGCTGGAGAAGGATACGAAAGGATCTGGCGATCTTACACTTGCGGATGCGGGCGGCGGGGTAGCCGCAGGAGGAGCAGGTGCTCTTCTGCAGGTGAAAACTGCGGCGGCCGCAGCGGATGCACAGCGTGTGGGTCTTGTTCCGGCGCTTGCCGAAACTCCCGGTACCCTTCGTCTACAACAAAGCACGAGAGGAAAGGAAAAAGGTCAGGATCTAGACGAGGAGGATGGGATTCCGACGAGAGAGACACGACGGGGGACAAGCATCGATCGCTCACCATTTCGCCTTGTCTTGTCGCAGCTGCGCCTGCGCCGCCGCCGAGGATGTGGAGGAGAAGAAGAACGCGCCGAACCCTAGCGGCGCGTGGAGGAGCCTTTATAGGGTGCGGGGCGGAGCTGCCCAAAGGTTAAGCAGTCCCGGCCCGTTGGGCCTTGTGGTTTTTGTTAATGGGCCTGGCCACTAGACGCGTACGGCCCACATTGCCGTGCTCGTGCAGCTCAGACAGGTCCAAGCACTCGAGCAGAATCTGCTGCTGCTGCGATACACAACCGCACGCCGGATCGCCGCCGTCTCGCCGGCGGCGCGACCTCAGGCGGGCGACCCACCGACCCCGTATAAAAACCGGACGTGGACATGGAGGAGGTGGAAGCGCCTCTCCCCACGGCGAAGCTCTCCGTGGATCCAAATCGGTAGCAAAAGAGAAGAATCTGACCTCGATCGTTCCGATTTCTTGATTCATAGGTAGGCTAATCCATCTAGCTCGAAAACCGCAGGGATGGGGCAAAGCGAGTTGGAGTTGTGCTTGTGGCCACCGGGAGCTTCAACCCTCCCACATACATGCACCTGCGCATGTTTGGTAAAGCCTCAACGCTTGTCAGTGATTCTGTTCAACACTTATCAAGTGTTGTATTACATGAGAAATCAAGAACAGCCTGAGAATGAGAGCATAAAAGGTCATCTCTTCCTCACTTTTCGATGTTTATTGTTCATTTAGAGCTGGCAAAGGATGAGTTGCAGCAGCGAGGGTACTCTGTGTTGGGTGGATACATGTCCCCGGTGAATGACGCGTATAAGAAGAAGGTACTCTGTGGAATTGGAACAGTATACGAATTTATGTTACCGCTTTTCTCGTGACTGAATCCGCAAATTTGGAGCTGGCTAGGACCTTTTACCGGCTCTCACAGAATCCGCTTATGCGAATTAGCGTGTGAGAGCTCGTCTTTGGTGATGGTCGATCCGTGGGAGGTAACTTGATTTTCATGTTAGAAGACGTGTACCGTTGGATTTTGCGCTGTAACATAAGATATTTGCATTTTTGGTAATGCAGTATTTGATGGACACATTGTTGTTTTCTTGATGTAGGCAGTTCAGAAAGGTTATCAGCGTACCCTGACTGTTCTCTCGAGAGTTAAGAACTCTCTGTGCAAGGACGGCTTAGCCGATGAAGGTATATAGCGAATCATGTTTGTTGCAATACAGTATGCCCTCTAACACACTGTTGAACCATTCATATGTAGTTTGTCAGTGCTATTGCCCTGTATTTGTATCAGTTGTTTATGTCATGTATTTTTTTCAGGTAGTCTCAAGGTAATGCTTTTATGTGGTTCTGACCTGCTCGAATCATTCAGCACCCCAGGAGTTTGGATTCCAGATCAGGTATAAAACTTGAACAATTTTTGGTATCAATAACCACACAACAAACTGTATGCTTAATTTGAAAATCATAGTGTCCAATTTAGCTGTTGTTTGAATTGCCTTTCTCGAAGAACAAACTTTGATGTATGTTCTTCTGTTTCCAGTCAGGGCTATATGTAAAGACTTTGGTGTTGTTTGCATCCGTAGGGAAGGAAAAGATGTTCAGAAGCTAATATCCAGCAGCGAGACACTGCAAGAATGCAGGGTGAAGCTTCTAGCTTGAGGAGCTTACTACTGCGACGAAGAATGGCAATTTACTCACGCGTATGTATGCCTATGTATATTTTGCAGGATAACATCATTTCGGTTGATGAGATTGTGCCAAATCAAATCAGTTCATCGAGAGTAAGGTATCATTTTATCTGTGTTGGTTTCTGTATAATTAGATTCTGTTACCACCTTCAAATTTCCTTTTATTTGATGCTATGATGTTGATTCTTGTATTTACTTTTGATCAAATTGTAGAGACTGTATAAGAAGATGTCTCTCAATAAAGTACCTTACTTGTGACGAAGTAATCGAGTACATTAGAGAGCACAAACTGTACAGTGAAATTAAAAGTGATACAAGGTCATGACAATGGTGGTATTTGCCTCTACCCAGCGGTCTTTCGGTATTTTCCATCCCTCATATGCATGATTTTATCTTTGAACTCTTATTGCGTACACTGACCCCACAATTTGAGTCCTTGGTTCTATAACTATGCAGTTGGAAGGCAATTCAAACGATCATCAAGCACAGGCTATATGCAGCTGTGAGAATCAATCTTATGATAAAACCTGCATATCGGCGACGAGTTGCCACTATCTGAAATAAATGTGTCTGACTGCTTAGTAGTATCATGAATGGATGCAAGTTTATGGAGATCAGTAGCTATACACAATACACAAGGATTTTACTCGTATAAGGATCTCGAATCTTCCTTGTGTTGTTCTTAATGTATCAGTTTGTCGGCTAACAGAAGATATTGCCAGAGCATTTATACGACATGAAAAATCTCAGTTGCAATGATATTCATTTGTTTCATCCTCTATATACCCAGTCATCCAGTAAGTAATATGATGAGCTGCACAGTTCAGCTACACTACTAAGCATTGTAATCCTAGCCAACACTAGCAGTTGCTCCTAGCTGCCTACCAGATGGCACAGCCTCTCTGCCATGGATTTCATGAGCGCCTCCAGGTCGCAGCTCGCTGGCACGACGGGCTGGATCCTGCCGGGGTTGAGCGGGAAGAGCGTCCCAAAGTAGCCGTCGGTGATGGCGGCCATGTCGCAGGTCTCGGCGACGCCGGGCATGTGGTAGATCTCCCGGGTGTATCTGGCTATGAATAAAATGATGGTGTACCCTTGATAGCCAAAGCGTGGATACAAACCTATTCGAGCTAAACCTAATTCTCTTGGAGGAGATATCATCTTCTAGAACATGTTAATGAATTAGGTGAAAATAGGCTAAATGTATAGTTAAGAAAATATTGTCTCCATCAATTTTTGTCTATGACTAAATTCAGTAGAGACATCAGAAGATTCATCGTTCGTTTGAAGGAACTAGTTGTGCACGTGCAATGCACATGTTGTTCTTATACCATAAAAAGAAGTTTTTTACAGTATATATACCGCCAACATTTACTACCATCAAATATGTATAAGTTATAGAAATTTCTATTTTGACAAAATATCAGTAAAAAATATTCGGTATTATTAAAAAAACTATTTTGGACATTCGGTATTATTACAAAATATGTGATAACTGTAACTTTCCTCAGAATGATATATTATAAAAATAAACTATCTTCTCATCGATTTAAACCTTGTAATATTATAATGTTGAAGCATACGAACATCAATTAAAGTATCATCTTTGGAAACTCTCACATCTAGTCTCACTGATCATGCCATGGTCCACTGATCACATTTCACGATAAAAGCCGAGTAACAAAAACACATGATTGGCAAAGTGACAACATGTCGTGACGATGAACACAACAATTTTATGTTTTATTGTGAACACCTTTATGAAAACATGAACATAAAGGATGGTAAACACCTTCTACTAACATAGTCACACAAACAATACACTATCCAATGGAAATAAGCCTATCAAAACTTGTAAGGCATATTGCAAAGAACTCTAATCTCACTATAAATAGTATTGCACGCCACCATAGTATATGTCTCCCTCATACTCCTCAGAAATTCTAATTGATATTGATGCAATAGTATTGAACGCCACCAAAAGATCCTCCAAGCCACCATCTGCGTTGTAGCCCGATAGCCGAGCTCGACGCGCAGCAGCAGCGCACTGTAGGAAGGCGTCAGCACGACTCGTCAACCTACCGTGCTGGGTGCAACGGCGGGCGGTAGGCCAGTGAAACAGCGGAGGTCGGCGGTCAGCAACTTAAGGGTAGCATGAAATCTGTAATTATGTTAACTATTGTAAGTAAATAAAGTTAAAGCGTAGATGAAGTACAAAAAAACATTCATATCGGTCAATGGAACAATAGTAAATTTCCCGCCATTGTAAGATGTTTTAAATGAGAAATGAATAGAAAAATTATTGCTTACCTTTCTTTATTGACAACAATATATATGTATGTAGAAAGTAGCGTAGGAAAAACATGGTAGACTGACACTGCCAAAAACTCATGGACTGAAAGAGTAAAATCACGTCTTTGGAGCATGAAACCTGCACCTGATATGATGAAGTGAAAACTGGAGATCAACAACTAACAATACGCATACAGTTAGGGAAGTAAAAATGCACCTACTAATTAAAGGAAATTGACCAAGGTAGCTCATGCAGTACCTTTTAGGTCTATTCCATCATTTACCAAATCGGCAGTACAAAAGGAACACTGAAGGTTGACCAACTGCTCAATATCTCAGAGAAACCTATCAAGCAATTAGTACTTTTCGAGAATCAATGATTCATACACAATCATGGAAATAGCTAAACATGCAGATTTAAGAAATAGTAGCAAAATAAACCGATCCTTTTATACATAGACACATTATGATAACCCAGAAAAACATATATGATCTTCTCCGAAGTTGAATTTATATATACATGTGTCGCAATAAAGTCAGTCCCATCTGGCAAAGCTGACCAAAGATGAAATTATAACAATCCATATCCGAAAGATGATTACAATGGGAGGAGCGCCGCTGTGTATAAGCTACGATGACCACGATTGTGGTGGCTGGAAGACTCCAATGGCAAATACCTCTAGGAAAATCAGCTTCCTTCCCAATAATTATTATTGATGATGAACCAATTAAGAGACCCAAATATTGGTTAAGATGTGGAAAAGTTTGTGGTACGTACTAAAGTATACCTGCCCTGAAAATATCAAGAAATCTCAGTCAAAGGTAATACAACAGATGTAACCAGATAGCATGCCACACATAATTCTTGCTTCGAAAGTTAAGTATAGGAATGGATTTGTTTACACGAAAAAATTGATAATTACTTGATGGCACAAAATTTGCTGTCCCGAGAGATCTCAAAAGATTACAGATGAACTTGAAGCATATTTGTTGATCAAGGAGAATATTACATTTTCTACAAGTTTTAGCAACCATCCATCCGCTCTGATCGAACGGTGATAAAATAAGAGCTACCTGAAACTACTAGATTAAAAAACCCTGAAACTACCAACATTGTATTATTTTTAATCTGATATAAAAGGGCATTTAGGTAATTGGGTCTCAATGACCCCACTGGTCAGGTCCTCTCCTTTTTCTCAACTCCCCGGATCACACCTGACCCCCGTCGAGCACCACCTACACAGCGCCCTCGTCGTCGCCGCCGGTAACCTCCGACTCCAACGCGCCGTCGGCCGCCTCCACCTCCACCATACGCTCCGGCCAGCCGTCTCCAGCACGCGCCTCCCGGTGGCAACCTCCACCTCCACCTCGTGCCTCCCTCTGTCGTCCTCCCTGCATCCTCAACTCCCAGGATCACCTCAGAACTCTTTGTCCTCGCCATGACCGGCAGACCCTGCCCCAGCGGCGGGCGGCCCTCCCTTGCTTCCTTCTGCACCGATCAGTGTCCTTCCCTCCTCTGAAGTTCACGTGTATCGTCCTCCCCAATCCACAACGAGTTGTTCGTCCCCCAGGAAGTTCACTGAGCGTCGCCCTCGAGTTCACCGTGCACCTCCAAGAGGGCTACCGCAAGCAGTGCTAGCGTGGATTGCCGGTGGACTGTGCAAGACCCGCCGCTGGACTACCAAGTTCTGCCGGTGAACTCCTGGCCATTTCCATTCCGTTCAATGTGCGGCTGGTGTAGCACCAAGCTGTTTCTGTTCATTCTGCGGCTGGTGGAGTACATGAGATGGTCAGATGCTGGAGAAGTTCAGATCTAGTCTCTTGCTCGGCAACGGTGGCGAAGTGCAGGATTTGGAGTCCGGGTTTCAGCTTCCGATAGTGCACACTATGTGCTTGCTAAAATGTATTAAAGCGTTGGTGTACTCGTTCATTTTGTTAGTGCTCTGTACTAGCTAGCTCATTCACTCTTCACTCTAGGTAGTGCATTCTCTCTTTCAAGTTTCAACTGTACATGCAGCACTAATTTGTCTCAAGTTTGTTTTATTTGTGAACGTCAAATTTGTATTTTTTGGAATCAGTCAGTTTATGAGAAGTACATTGGTTGTTTCCGGGAATTGCAAGTGTGTCGTTGTTTTCCCGAGAAGTGCATTTTGGTAAGGCGCAAACTTCATTCTTTTGCGAAGTCGTCAAACTTGATATTTTAAAAAAGTTTATTGCCAACCGTTATTTGCGAAGTCGCCAAAATCGACATAACCATGCGATCTTTTAAATTTCTGTAATCTGCGCCAGCAATTCAACCCCAACACACATACAAACCAACAAATAGAAATTCAGCTTGTTGCTTTGCCACATTTGAAGAATGCAATCAAGCTACAGAGTGGAAATCACACGGCTAGTTCATATAAAACATGCTGCTCATATAACCTAAAGATTAGGCAACCACTATAGTTAGAAGGAATGCTCCAAGAATACATCGGCAAGAACCAGAAACTGCAGTCTCGCTTCGCCCGTCTCACAAAGATAGCAGCAGGGAAGCCTGGTATGATTCCAAACACAACCTCACCAACAATATCTCCTATCTCTATGTACCCTCAAATGTTGCCGCTGAAACAAGTCCCCTTGTGGCTGCGCCACACCGTCCATCGTCAGTGACATGAAATAGACTTGACCATACTTCCTAAGGCAGATGAATTAAAGATCAGTGAATTAACCATAAGAGCAAACATCATTCGGTGATATTGCTTTCTGACAAGAAGGCTTTTGGGTCATCATTCCTCAACCTGTCAAATACACTCGGTATAAACTGTCAAAGTATGCAGAGGACTAAATTTACACTTTGTCAAAGTATACACTCAACTCATATATATTAGCGACATGTTTGCAGTTTCTGATACCGTCTATTATGCTGGAAATTAGAAGCAGCAATTGATCAAACTGTAACAGCCCTGGTTAGTTCTACCTCGAAGTGCTATTACACTCATGAAACTAGAACCATGTAAGCAATAATACTGACTGTAATCCAATCACCTCTAACCAAATAGCATGAAGAAGCACCAGCAGAGGCAACAAACACAACCAGAGCTACGCCCCTGAGTTGCCCTGACATGAATATTGTCCTGGGATCATGAAGGTCTGCATAAACAATGTAGACAACACAGTAACTTACCAACACCTGTATGGTTTAGTCACTGGTATAGTTCTCAAGATGGCCACTGCAAGGAAATCATTTGATGGTTAGATACTGATAAACATTTCCATTCTGAGCACTCAGGACAAGCAATTGGACACTCTGGGTGAAAACATCTAAGTGTCCTTTTCAGCTTAAGCAAATGATCAATAATAGCAACGGAATAAATTAATATAGCATACTATGCATTCAAAGACATCACCTTCCGCTTAAAAATCCTATGGAAGAGATTTAGACAACATTACACCCTGTCATCATCACATTTAGTTACTAGGGTAAACAACCAGTATGGAAAGGAAATTCGCCTAAGCATGGCTGAAATTAATAAAAACATATAGGTTGATTAAACTTTTCTATTACTGATTCATATGTCCTTCCTTCTAATAGCCAACACGACAACAACTCCTTCTAATACCCAACAGGTGCCATCAATTACCAATGCTAAGAAGAAACTTCGTAAAACAACATGCTGATCACAGCTTCAGATTACATGTTGTCGTACTACACAAATTTACAAAGCTTCAAAAAAATTCGTATAGCTCATATATGTTATTGTGGGGTCATACTCTACAAATATACAATAGTTAGTACTAAGTACCGAAGATATTTCGTAACTTCGCATGATATCAGCTAACCTCAGTGCCACTACGCGTGGAAAGTATTCGAACAATCACACCATCAGGGGGCACACCATGACTGGAACTCCACAAACACCTCCACACAAGTGGAAAGCTGCAACACACACAACTCGTTCACACCACAGACATCAACGAACTCATGAAGCACCTGCTGAAATGGTAATGGGGAGATGGTGACGTGAACACAACTAGCGCTTGTCTCTTGGTGTGCTGACATTTTGTCGAACAGCTAGTGAGCACGTGACAGTCCATAGCAACTTCCAAGCAATCAGACCACATGATCAATAACACATGAAGAATGAGTTCCACCTCACACTTCTCGTCCGAATTGCGGACCAAATATGGAGGCGCGCGAGGAACAATGGCTCCGCCATCCGGTCCCTGAACCCCGAACCGGAACCCCAATGGAATGGACGATCAAGCATCGGAGAGGAACGGAGTGCGGGAAGGAGGATTGGCTCACCTTGGTATCGAACGGTAGCGCCGTGGTGGTGTGCCCCCGCTGCGGTGGAGCCGGCAACTGCCGCTGCCGGAGTGGGAGCGACACAGTGGTGCGTGGCGATTGACCAGCCGACCGCGATGGGGCGGATGCCACGCCGAGATGGGGAGGCTGGCGTCCGATCCCGCGGGTGACGCTGGCGGTGAGGAGGGCGACGGCGATGGACTCACCGGATCGAAGGAGAGACATGAGGGCGGCGGCTCACGGAACGAGGAGGGTGTTCGTTTTTTTTTTCTAGCGTAAATACATGGACATGACCAACCCTGATTAATTAAACTTATTTTTTCTGTTAACAAGTATTGAAACGAACGGCTATTATAGTTTAGGACGAGAGGTAACTTTCAGCATTGAAATCAACAACTAGAATAATTTTGGACGGGAGCTACCTGAAACTACCGGTGGTAATTTCACAAGCACCGTAAATGAGCTCTACATTTTCATATAACAATTATGCATTTTAATAGTTGAAGTAGCATTTTTAATTTGTCACGGTGTTAGAGATGAAAAAAGTGGGATTAGAGATGCATCACCACAACAATCCCTCTCTGTTTAAATCACGTATTATTCTCAAACTCACTTCCTAGAAAATAGATCATTTAGGACCAAAATATCTATAATGAAGCCACAACAAAGTAAGTTGAATGTAAACTAATTTCAAGAAATGTATAGGAAAAACACACAATGGATTAACAAATTATCAAGAGCTTCAAACTTTACTAGGTAGTGAATCACCATTACAGATAACAAGGGCGTTAGTAACAAACATGGGCCTTCACTATATGAATATCGGACCATTCCGATGAATGATTCCTCAAAATATGAGCAAAAAGAATGCATTAGAATGCCAAGTTCTTTTGTAGGAGATATCATCCGCTAGAACATGTAAGATAATTAGGTGAAAAGGTACTAAATGTTGAATTGAGTAAATATTATGTCCTTCAATTTTCTTTGAATGAACGCATAAAACCACATGCGAAGATTCATTTGTTTGTTTAAGAAATTATAAAACTTTTGTAGCCGTCTTACCTACCCGAGGACCAAGGCCATAACCAAAAGATTCTTATCCACTTACCTACTAGCATTCAAGCCTTTATAAGGAGCAAGCCTTCTCTGAGCAAAAGATGAAGAGCTTATTTCCCATCTTACACGTATGTGTTGGAAATATGCACTCTAAGTTCGTGAATTATTTTGTGTGAGTTTGTTAGGTATGGGCATGGAAGGCACCGGAAACTACCGATGGATCACTGAGATCACAACATGCACTCAGCAGCTGGACGGACCGTCTGGCAACAACCTAGGCTCTCGTGCCATTATCACAATGATATTCTGCCATTTGTTTCATCCTTGATGTACCCAGTCATCCAGTAAGTAATATGATGAGCTGCACAGTTCAGCTACACTACTAAGCATTGTAATCCTAGACAACACTAGCGGTTGCTCCTAGCTGCCTACCAGAAGGTACTGCGTCTCTGCCATGAGGTTTCATGAGCGCCTCCAGGTCGCAGCTCGCCGGCACGACGGGCTGGATGCCGCCGGGGTTGAGCGGGAAGAGCGTCCCAAAGTAGCTCTTGGCGACGCCGGCCATGTCGCTGGTCTCGGCGACGCCGGGCATGTGGTAGATCTCCCGGGTGTATCTGACTATGAATAAAACGATGGTGTAACCGTTGATAACCAAAGCTTGGATACAAACCTATTTGAAGTCTTTATAAGGAGCGAGCCACTTTTGAGCAAAGGATGAAGAGCCCATTTCTCATCTTACTTGTCTATGTTGGAAGTATGCACTCTAAATTCATGCATTATGTGTTGTGTCTTTGCACACTAGGGATATGAGTAGGGATACGAGTATAATCGGTATGGGCATAGAAGGCACGAGGAACTACCAATGGATTGTGGAAATCACAAAATCTACTCCCTTTCTCATTTGTACCGTCACTCACTCACTGACGTGAAGGTGGTTCTCTTTCTCGCCGCTCGTCTTGCTAGATTGCTTCTCTTGTTCTGTCCTTGCTAATGTCTTGGCGATGTCAGCAATGATTTGACTAGGAGTCGTGGGTGGAGCCAGTGGCGGAGCGTGACCAAAAGCATAGAGGGGGCTAAAAAAAATTGGCCGCCAAATGAACTGTTATGCTAATTTTTCTACAATTTCACGTACTATCAAGAGACGATTTTCAAGCTTAAAAGCCCTTAATTTTTGGATTTACACAAGAATTTACATAGCAAATAATATAGGAAACAATTTTTTCTGGCCAAGATCCACAAATAGACAGCAGCGATTTCCTGATTCACATAGGAATTGGCTTTTTTTAGACAATGAAATTGGCATACTTAGGCGACCTATAGTTCTATTTGTAATAAGAGGAGCTAACCCAAAGACCCACCGATGGTTACTACTAGCAAGAAAAGACATCGAGAATCAGTTGATGGCCAAGCCCCGATGTCCCGATGTAAAGAAACAAACCTACTGCTACTTAATTTGGGCACTGTGCCGAGCTTGCCTCATTATGTCACAGAGCCAATAAACAATCTAGACACGAGACAGGGTGATGAGAAGTTGAGAACTGAAGCCTCTCTGACTATCTCCTTGCTCGGTTGTTCTCATGCTTGACTGACAACTACTAGGAAACAAAGAACTGCCGATACAGAGTATCCAGAATTTTTTTGCGTTTTTGGGAGGGGGGGTTGCAACCCAGTTTCGCCTCCAAGGCGCTTCGCCTATGGGTGGAACATGAAGTCCATGTTATGCCACTTGAAACTATAATAGTTACTCTCTCCGTTTTTTAATATAAGATGTTTTAGGTGTTGCACATGTTGTCTAGATACATACTAAAGTGAATGAACATGCACACTAATACATGTCTACATACATTTATGTACATGTGCATGTAGATAAATGTTAAAACATCTTATATTAAAAAACGGAGGGAGTAGTTCCGCCATCATGCATTACTCCTTTGTCAAATTGCCAAGGACAGCCTAGAAGATGACACACCTTCATGGGTACATCAACCACGCTTGCTTATGATGGCCTACATGTTCATCATCAGGAAACACAAGATAGATATTTGCTACATTGGCTGGGTTAGTGTGACGATTAGAGGGTCAACCAGACATGTATTGGAGCAGATCAGGTCATCGCTGGGGTGATCAGGAAAAGAGGGTAAGATAATTGAAACAAGGTAGAGAGTCAGGGAATTAAGCAGGTTTATTAACAACTCAATTTACAAGGTAGAGAGTCAGGGAATTAAGCGGGTTCATTAACAACTCAATTTACAGATCAAAAATGAAAAAAATCGCAAATCTCAAAAGGAAGTACACGACACTAAGATGCATGTTGCAACTAGAGAAAACAGTATCATGTCTAGACATGTATTATTGCTGCTGTTTGGATATATGCCAGCTATGCTATCTTTTCTCCAGATAACACATAACAATCATTCCAACTATCCACAAAACAAGTGTACTGCATCTTGCTCCTGCCGTTAGTCTAGATGAGAGTCTTCACACGGTTGAGTCCATCAAGGTGGACGCGAAGGCAAAATTAGGATCGTCTTCCCTCATTTTCCTGAATATGGGTCCTGCTCATCATTATACTGCCACAATAGACGGGCGCGGCAACGCCTGCCATCAATGATCTCACCTTCTACCTTTCGCACAAATATCTACAAGATGCCATTTGGATTGTTCAGATGCATATGCTGATTAGAGGATGTTTATGACGATGGATATGATCTGATCTGCTAGCCGTACGGTTGTTTTTTATTGATTTTGTAACTGCTGGTCTGTCAGCTATCTACTTAGTATTAGTTCAAGAATTTGAAACCTTTCTGTAAAGGTTATTTTGTATGGACTGCTTTCACCCAGGCTGGTGTTGATTCGAAACAATTAAGACTTATTTTTTCCCATATTGTTCCAGTCTGTTACAATGTTTCCTAGTAGTTTTGAGTTTCCAAAAGAAGAAAAATGTTCCCTGTAAGTATTTGTATTTCCAAAAAACAAGACAGAGTGTGGAGATAGACACTCTAGAAAAAAATGTTTTGCCTAAAAATATGTTTCAGTTTGATGCCTATTGGTTCCCTGCCAGTGAGAAAACCAGATAGAGTGTTTTGAGATGGAAACTCTAGAAAATCCCACCCCTCAAAATCAAAACTCACTCTGGTCACTAGATCAAAATGTTCTCTGGCGAAATAGTTTGGGTACAATATGGAGCCTACATAGTGTTCCCACTTGAACCATCAGTTCAAAATTCCTCGTCCCCTTCCATCTCCTTCTGGCGTGAGAGCTTGAATGGGGAAGCAGGGAGCAGCGGTAGCAGTCCTCTACCCAGAAACTGAAGAGAGTGATACCAAATCCTGACGATGTTTGCCTCTACCCTGCAGTCTTTCGGTATTTTCCATTTTCCATATGCATGTTTTCATCTGTGAACTCATATCGCAATACACTGTCCATGATGAGAATCGTTGGTTCTTTAAACTTTCTGTTTATAACTATGCAGTTGGAAGCCTTGTCAAAAAAATCGAGCATGGGCTGTGCAGTGGGTTAATCTTTTGATAAAATCTGAGAAACGACGATGAGCTGCCATTATATGAAATAAAAGGGGTCTGACTGCTCAGTAGCATCATGAATGGATGCAAGTTTATGGAGATCAAATATGCTGTACACAATACACAAGGAGTTTACTAGTAGAAGGATCTCGAATCTTCCTTATGTTGTTCTTAATGTATCGGTTTGTTGGCTAACAGAAGATATTGCCAAAACATTTACTTATATGACATGAAAAATCTCAGTTGCAATGATATTCTGCCATTTGTTTCATCCTCTATATACCCAGTCATCCAGTAAGTAATTGCACAGTTCCGCTACACTACTAAGCATTGTAGTCCTAGCCAACACTAGCAGTTGCTCCTAGCTGCCTACCAGATGGCACTGCCTCTCTGCCATGAGGTTCCATGAGCGCCTCCAGGTCGCAGCTCGCCGGCACGACGGGCTGGATCCCGCCGGGGTTGAGCGGGAAGAGCGTCCCGAAGTACCCGTCGGCGATGGCGGCCATGTCGCAGGTCTCGGCGACGCCGGGCATCTGGAAGATCTCCCGGGTGTAGGCGTGGAGGCTGGGGTACTCCACCAGCTTCCTCCTGCTGCACCGGAACAGCGGGTTGTACACCAGGTCGAACCGGATCAGCGTCGTGAAGAGGCAGACGTCGGCCAGCGTCATGCTGCCGCCGGCGGCGCACAGGTACCGGGACTTGGACAGGTGGTCCTCGAGCATGTCCAGCGCGGCGAAGAGCTCGCCGGCCGACGTGTCGTAGGCCGCCTGGCTCTGCGCGAACCCGCAGCGGTAGACGCCGTTGTTGACGCTCGGGTAGATGACGCCGTACCAGCGGTCGATCTCCGGGCGCAGCTCCGGCGGCCAGAGGTCGAGGGCGTCGGTGTTGTCGGCGTCGGCGAGGGTGCAGAGGAACTTGGCGATCTCGATGCTCTCGTTGCAGACGACCTCGCGGCGGTCGGCGTCCCAGAGCATGGGCACGGAGGCGCGCCCCTCGAACCCGCCGCGCCGGGCAGCGTACACGTCCCGGAGCCTGCGCTTGCCGTAGAGCGCGTCGGGGCTGGCCGGCGTGAAGGACCACGCGCCGTCGTCGCCCGGGACGGCGACGGAGACGGGCAGGCGGCGGTCGAGGCCGAGGAGCGCGCGGACGAGGAGGGCGCGGTGGGCCCAGGGGCAGGGGAGGCCGACGTAGAGGTGGAGGCGCGCGCCGGCGGACGGGGCGGCCACGACGGCGGGGAAGCAGGACGGGGTGCGGGTGAAGGCGCCCGTGGCGGGGTCGGAGGGGGCGAGCTGGCGCATGAGGAGCCGCCACGCGGCGGTCCAGCCGTGGCGGACGGCGAGGACGAGCTGCGACGGCGGCAGCGCGCGGCCCCACAGCACGCGGGACAGGGCCGTCAGGGGGTCCTCCTGCGAGGCCGCGATGCGGTTGAGGCGACGGCTGCGGTGGCGGCCAGGGGGGAAGAGAGGCAACGTCGGTCGCCGGAGCTGGAGGGGGAGCGGCGGCGGCGGGGACCACATGGCCTGGCCGGAGACGGCAGAGGAGTGGAGGAGGGCGTAGAGACTC
Organism: Poa pratensis; assembly: GCA_947311845.1. Taxonomy (NCBI): domain Eukaryota; kingdom Viridiplantae; phylum Streptophyta; class Magnoliopsida; order Poales; family Poaceae; genus Poa; species Poa pratensis. The sequence goes on from CAMZMU010000087.1 coordinate 4,805,781, forward strand.
CAAGTCTGAATTTTTTTCTGGCAGATGAGTGGATAAGGAAAAGTCAAAAAAATTCCGGCCCAGTCAAACTTTTTCAGCAGCGTTTCAAACTTGAGATTTTTTGAACATAAGATTTCACAGCAGCGTTTCAAACGGTGAGATAGTTCAAGATGCACGAAAACATTCTATAAGTTTCTGTACAAAACATACAATACAGGTTCAGCGCCTTATTGTTGGTGACCGACGTGGTAGAGTCGGTGCAATGCTGGTAATGTTGATGCATCGAGTCACTATGGCTTACATAGTTACTCCCTCTGTTCGGATTTAATTGACACACATTTTGTTACACATGGATGTATCTAGACATCAAACAAGTATAGATACATTCATATTTAGACAAAACCAAGTTAATTAATTTGGAACGGAGGGAGTACATACTTTTGAACAAAATCATCGACAACTGGCAAGGCGAGTAGAACACTAGGAGTGCATCCGCCTCAATAAGGACACCCTAGACAAGTACAAATATGGAAGATGGTTTAGTAAAGCTCTTTCCATAGATCTCTGTTAGACCAGCTCAATTAGTAATCAGACAAAACCTTCACAAACAATAAACTAAGGATGCTCGGGGTGTATTTGAATATACAAGTTTTAGAGTAGTTGGTAATTTTAACAACCGTCCATCCGCTCTAATCGAACGGTGAAAAAATAAGAGCTACCTGAAACTACTAGATTAAAAAGATTAAAAGAACCTGAAACTACCAATATTGTTTTATTTTTAATCTAAAGTAAAAGGGTATTTAGGTAAATTCATTTCAATGACTCCACCGTCGGTATTCTTCCCTTTCCTATCTCAATCTCTGCCCCAAGATTGAGAACTGGCGTGGCTGGCGGACGGTGGCGGCATGGTGGGAGCAGCGTCGGCGGCGGCCTGGGGAGAGCTGCGACGGTGCTCGATCTGACGTCTCCGGACTTTAGATGGGTGCGACGGGCAGAGACAACCACGGCCGACGGTGTCTAGCGGATGCCAGAGTTGACCGGTGCCGGCGGTCGGTAAAAACCAGGGGGCAGCAGAGTCCAGCGGCGACCATGCGGAGGAGAAGGCCGGAGCAATTCAGTTGATGCACGCCTTTCATTCAATTTGACGCGTGCTCAGGTGAATTTAGGTTTATCTTTATTGATTTGATTCCCATTTGCTTGGTTGCTTCTCCGGTGGCGGCGCGGCGACGTGCCCCTCGTCCGAAGCAGCACAGTGATTTCCCGTCCCTCGGCAGGTGCGCAAGGACCTCTTCCTCGTCGGCATCTGGGAAGTGGGAAGCAAACTCCCCTAGTCGGAAGATGCGCGCGAGCTCGTGGTCATAATCGGCGGCGGCGCGGCGAGCTCTCCCACTTTGAAAGCAGCGCGTTGACACCCCCTTCTCCAGTGGACACGGACCCAGCGACCTCAACGGAGCACAAGCATCGGAGGACATCGGGGATCTTGTGTTTCTATTCTATCAGGATTCAGAATAAGTGTATCTGCACTGTTCAGAGACGTGCTCTTGTGTTTGTTCAGTTATCAAGAACATGTAGTAACAGGTAGTGTGCTAAAGTGAAATGGTTTCTTCCATTAATGTGCTTTAGAGCGAACTATGCATCTCTACAGAATTTGGAATGCATATAGTGCTTGGTCTAGAATGTGTCTGTTCAAATGGTGCTTCAGTAACTTGGTAGTTCTAGTATACTGCTACTTGGTTTCTAACGTACAGTTCTGCTATCACATAAACATTGGTCGCTTAACAATTTCTCGATGTCAGACAAGCTGTCAAGTTGGTGTTCTTGCTGAAGCAATATGTGTATACGATTGAATGGTACATCTTCTGAAGCAACAAAGAGGATTCAGATCATTTCCGCAAAAATAAAAAGAGGATTCAGATCATGTGCACATCAGTTTTGACGTGGGTGTTTATTTACCAAGTTCTTACGGTGGCACTAATCAGCAAGCCTATGGTGGCCTTGCTGGTGTTTCAATCTGATGGGGAAGCCAAGAGGGCTCGGAGATTCTAGGAGGTCGATTTTGAGGCACCGTATGACACAACCAAATTACCGGCGACCTGTACAAGTGTGTTATTTGCAACCCTGCTCTTCACTCTTCAGCAACAAAGAGGAAACATGAGGCCGTAGAACAATTGGCAAATGCTCGAGCTAATAGTTTTGCTATGCTAAACAATGTGGCATATTGTAGGATTGTAGCTTCGTTATGCTAAACAATGTGAGACATTGTATGTTGTCTGCTTTCTTCTGAAGCAACAATGCGACATTATGTTCTATGACTGTGATCATGAATAAGAGTCATATTTGATGAAACTTCGTTCTGTTGTCTTGTTCGTTGTGGTCAAGCTATCAGTCAAAAGACCGTATGTGCATGCAGGCATATCCATTACAAATTGCAAATGCATAAATTATGTGATTAGTTCATGTACCTTGGGGAGAATCCAAATGCTAAAACATAAATTTGTTTACTTTCTAGTACCCTGGTGTCTATCAGCTATTACAATATAATAGCCAAGTGCATAAAAGAATACTGCATCCAACATCTGTAAATTACAAAAATCATGTCTACTTTGAACAATGGCAAACTGTTTTGCTTCCGCTGTTGTCGTGGTCAATCTGAGCAAAAAACTGCTCGCCCAGCTGCATGTCACATGGCTGGTCAATCTGCGCGAGGACAAATTGCTCGCCGACGGATGATCAGCGGCGATGTCGATTGATCACTTAGTGCGGCAGGCTGCCGAGCACGGTAAAATGGCCCAGACACCCCTGGTCCGTCGCTTGCCAAGGTAGACTTTTACATTGGGGGTCTTTTCGAAGAACCAAAGCTGTAGCCTGCACAAAACAAGAAGGTCAAATAAATACTGTCCATCACAGACTACACATGAACCGAATATGAACTGAGAAACGATGGCGGCTCCGATCAAAATCGCGCAGGGAGACGATGGCGGCTCCGATCCAGCCAGGCTGTCCTCGAGGGCCTGGCGGCGCCGCTTGCGGAGTCTTTGACGACGACTTCGTGCTCCACTGGGCAGGGGTGGACAGTAGCGGCGACGGCGCTGTTTCGCCAGACCACGAGAGTAGCGGCGACGGCGCTCAGCGGGTCGAGCGAGCAGGACGCGGAACAGATCGTGGACTAATGACCATCATACCCCAACTGATTATACTAAATTATCTGCTTAATGATTGGACGGCTGAAATCATTTAGGAGGGACAGATTGAAATCTGACGGCTCAAATAATTTACGATGGGAGCTACCTGAAACTACCAGCGGTAGTTTTCCAAGCACCGTAAAAGAGCTCGTTTGAATATGAATAAAATGACGGTGTACCCTTGATATACAAAGCTTGGATACAAACTTATTCGAGCTAAGCCTAATTCTTTTGGAGGACGTATCATCATCTTGTAGAACATGTAATGAGTTAGGTGCAAATAGCTAATTGTAGAGTTGTGAAAAGATTGTCTCCACATTTTTTTCTTTGACTAAATTTAAATAGAGACATGAGAAGATTCATCGTTCTTTTGAAAGAATAATGATCCTCTTGTAGCCGCCTACCTACCCGAAAACCAAGGGATTATTATCTATTGACCTACCGATGGACCAACAACTTCATGTCATTGTCTACCACTCCAAGTCTTTATAAGGAGCAGGCCTCCACTAAGCAAAGGATAATAGCAATACGTGTCTATGTCTATGTTGAATGTATGCAATCTAAGTTCGTGCACACACTAGGGATATGTTTGTTATTTATGGGCATAAGAGGCACCAGGAACTATTGATAGATCACCAAGATCAAAACATGCACCGTATTGCTTCACAAATCGTCATCCCCGCCTACTTCTGATGGCAAGCATGCTATGCTCTCGTGCCATTACCAAGAAGCAGAAGGGAGATCTGTGGTGGCTCGCCTAGGATAGAGTGGGGATTGGATGAAATGGGGATTGGAGCAGTTTTCACCAAAGTGATGATTGTCAAAAGAGGACGAGATAATTGAAGCCGACAACGAAGTCGCTTGGTGACACCGCAGGATACTCTCATCAACAGCCTGGAATCGCAAATTTCAAAAGAAGTACGTGACACTGGTTCGATGCAAAATTATATCTTATGACTAAGTTTCATATGATCATATCTCAACCTAGATAGAAATATTTACAAACAACTAGCCCAACTGACCGAATAACTCTTTGGAGAGAGGACAAGAAAGGCATGCCAAACTAATGTTGCAATTAGAGGCAACTTTAGCTACATATCTTACCAAGGTCTAAGGGAAGAGGAGAATCTAGAGAACTGTATTAGTTTGCTAGAAATACCTGAACAGTATATGAATTTATGTTATCGCTGTTCTCGTGACTGAATTCGCAATTTTGGAGCTGGCTAGGACGTTTTACCGGCTGCTCACAGAATCCGCTTATGCGAATTGGCGTGCGGGAGCTCATCTTTCGTGATGGTAGATCCGTGGGAGGTAACTTGATTTTTTTCATGTTAGTAGATGTGTACCGTTCGATTTTGTGTTGTAAGGTAAAACACATGCGATTTTTATAATGACGTATTTGGGACGCGTTGTTGTGTTCTTGATGTAGGCAATGCAGAAAGGTTATCAGCGCACCCTGACTGTCCTCTCGAGAGTTAAGAAATCTCTGTGCAAGGATGGCCTAGCTGATCAAGGTATATAGCGAGGCATGTATTGTTTCAATGCAGTATTGCCCTCTTACACACTGTTGGAGCATTCAGATGTACTTTGCCAGTGCTTTTAGCATGTATATGATGTGCATTTTCTTTCAGGTAGTCTCAAGGTAATGCTTTTATGTGGCTCCGACCTGCTCGAATCATTCAGCACCCCAGGAGTTTGGATTCCAGACTAGGTATAAAACTTGAAATTGTTTGGTATCAACAATTTAACATAAAAAACTAATGATATCCTTAATTTGAAAATCATGGTGTCCTATTTAGTTGTTGTTTGATTTTCCCGTGTCGAATAACTAACTTTGATGTATGTTCTTCTGTTTCCAGGTCAGGGCTATATGTAAAGACTTTGGTGTTGTTTGCATCCGTAGGGAAGGAAAAGATGTTCAGAAGCTAATATCCAGCAGTGGGACACTGCAAGAATGCAGGGTGAAACTTCTAGCTTGAGGAGCTTGCTACTCCGATGAAGTATGACAATTTACTCACACATATGTATGCCGATGTATATTTTTCAGGATAACATAATTTCCGTTGATGAGATTGTGCCAAATCAGATCAGTTCATCGAGAGTAAGGTATCGTTTTATCTGAGCTGATTTGTGTATAATTAGATGCTATTACCACCTTCAATTTCCCTTTATCTGATGCTAGGATGTTGATTCCTGTATTTCCTTTTGATCAAATTGCAGAGAATGTATAAGAAGATGTCTCTCAATAAAGTACCTTACATGTGACGAAGTAATCCAGTATATTAGAGAGCACAAACTGTACACAGAAACTGAAGAGAGTGATATCAGATCCTGATGCTGGTGATATTTGATTCTACCCAGCAGTCTTTCGGTATTTTCCATTTTCCATATGCATGTTTTCATCTGTGAACTCATATCGCAATACACTGTCCACGATGAGAATCGTTGGTTCTTTAAACTTTCTGTTCATAACTATGCTGTTGGAAGCCTTCTCAAAAAGATCGAGCATGGGCTGTGCAGCTGTGGGTTAATCTTTCGATAAAATCTGAGAAACGACGATGAGCTGCCATTATATGAAATAAAAGGGGTCTGACTGCTCAGTAGCATCATGAATGGATGCAAGTTTATGGAGATCAAATATGCTGTACACAATACACAAGGAGTTTACTAGTAGAAGGATCTCGAATCTTCCTTATGTTGTTCTTAATGTATCGGTTTGTTGTCTAACAGAAGATATTGCCAAGACATTTACTTCTATGACATGAAAAATCTCAGTTGCAATGATATTCTGCCATTTGTTTCATCCTCTATATACCCAGCCATCCAGTAAGTAATATTATGAGCTGCACAGTTGAGCTACACTATACTAAGCATTGTAATCCTAGCCAACACTAGCAGTTGCTCCTAGCTGCCTACCAGATGGCACTGCCTCTCTGCCATGAGGTTCCATGAGCGCCTCCAGGTCGCAGCTCGCCGGCACGACGGGCAGGATCCCGCCGGGGTTGAGCGGGAAGAGCGTCCCGAAATAGCCGTCGGCGATGGATAAGGAAAATAGATTTGATATTTTTCAGGAGCGTTTCAAACTTGAGATTATTTGATTGAATATGGGATTTTAAACTGTTATGTATCGTTTTAAACCAAGATAAGGTAGAGAGTTCCAGATTTAGAAACCATATTTTAGAGTCGGTGCAATGTTGGTCATGTTGATGCATTGAAAACACAGAGTTCACACATGAACCGAGTCACTATGGATTGCATACTTTGAAAACAAAATCACCGACAGCTTGGCAAGGCGGGTAGAACACTATGAGTGCATCCGCCTCAAGAATGACACGCTAGACAAGTACAAGCATGTAAGATTACTTAGTAAAGATTTTGGCTACCGAAACTTGTCAGCTTTAGTAATCTCTACTTTGTAAGCTCTTCTCAAAGACTTTTGCTAGACTAGCTCACTTAGTAAATGACAAACCCTTCAAACCAATAAACCAAGAATACTTAGAATGCATTTGAAATACGAGCAAAAAGAATGCATTAGAATGCCAAGTTCTTTTGTAGGAGATATCGTCTGCTAGAGCATGTAAAATAATTAGGTGGAAAGGAACTAAATGAAGAATTGAGTAAATATTATGTTCTTCAATTTTTGTTTGAATGAACGGAGAAAACCACATGAGAAGATTCATTCGTTTGTTTAATAAATTATAAACCTCTGGTAGCCGACTTACCTACCCGAGGACTATGGCCATAACCAAAAGATTCTTATCCACTTACCTACGGAAGGACCAATGACTTCATATCACTGTGTAGCACTCAAGCCTTTATAAGGAGCAGGCCTTCTCTGAGCAAAAGATGAAGAGCTTATTTTCCATCTTACTCGTATGTGTTGGAAATATACACTGTAAGTTCGTGAGTTATTTTATATGAGTTTGTTAGGTATGGGCATGGAAGGCACCGGAAACTACCGATGGATCACTCAGATCACAACATGCACTCAGCAGTTGTGCGGACCGTCTTCCCCGCCTACTTTTGATGGCATCACGCTAGGCTCTCGTGCCATTATCAGGAAGCGCAAGAGAAATATTTGGTGGCTTGCTTAGAAGGGACTGGAAGCTTGAACCAAACGGGGATTGAAGCAAGTCAGCGCGGTGATAATTGGCAAAAGCGGGTGAGATAATTGAAGAAGCATGTCCTATCATCGTATCACAAATGAACTCTGGCCACAACTTATATATATTGATAATCGAGCTTACAAACAACCTCCCAGCAAGGATAGAAAAATACTTGCAAGAAGCAAATGTTTTACCTCCAGATGATATGACATAACAACATTCGCCCAAACAAACATTTTCGGATGAGCAATAAATAGTGAAGGAAAATTCAGAATAAATATATTTTCTTGAGTCTGATAAACTCACCAAATGTCAGCAACGGTACCCATATCACAGTGAATTATTAAAATCTAACATGACACAGTTCATTTTCGTATATCAGCCAGGAAACTCGTCAAGGGCTAGTAAACTAGTAGTAGGAAAAGGGAGACCGGCGTTTTGAAGGCCGAGCTATACGTAGCTCGGTTTCCGAAAAAAATTGAATCTACATTTTTTGTGTTTCAAAAAATTCTACATAAATTCCTAGATGTAGACAAAGTCGAGATTTACCACTGTGTAAAGTTTCAAGAAAAAATTCTTTTTATTACGAGCTACACAAAAATGACAAATCTGACAAAATTTCCAATTTTTCTGACTATGTACTGTTCATCGATCCAGTTCTGCGTAATTGTCTTTTTTGCTCAGGTCAAAATACAATGATTTTTTCATTAACATTTTGCACGGTAGTGGACCTGGATATCACTACACCTAAGAATTTTTTTAGAAATATTTTGAAAAAGAAAAATGCCGATTCAGATTATTTGGACAACCGAGCTACATGTAGCTCGGCCTCTGTTTGGAGTTTCAGTACGAAAAGGGGCATGCTACTGCTACCAAATCTCTAGTCTAGCTGCTGCGATCAGACGGCGGCTTTTGCAGCACCGGTCATCCTGGGCCAAAGATCGGTCGGGCGATGGTCTGCTTCTGTTGCTTAACTTTGTGTGCTTGCACTATTTCAGGCGTCCATAAATGTCAAAGCTGGACTTCCCTGTTTCTGTCTGTACGATGACTGTACAATACTCTTAAGCTGCACCTACGCACGCCAAGATGTAGTTCAGATAAGCGGTGTCTTAGCACTTGAATTTTTTTAACCTTGGGTGAGGGGCCAATTGTCATTTCCTGTTTTAATTTTATTTGACTGAACGCAGACAACGATATGAGAAGATTCATCGTTTCTATTTGAAGGAATTATGAAGCTCATGTAGCCCCTAACCTAACCAAGGTCCAACGACATGACAAGTCGTCGCGGTAATGGCAAAAGTGGGCAAGATAATTGAAGTCGGCAGCAAAGTGACTTTGTGCCACTAGTACGAGCTCACTTTTGTGCACACAAAAAATCCTACCTCAAATAAGTACCAGTCGTAGCAGGACCTATCATCGAATAAAACAATCTCCAAGCAAGTACAGAAAAAATATTTGCAAGAAACATGTTTTACCTCAGATAACAACACATACATTGACCAAGAATGAATTTTGGATAAGCAATAAACAGCGAAGCAAACAATTCAGATTAACTGATTTCTGTAGTATAATAAACTCACCATGTCTGCAACAGTTGCCATACCACAGTACAAAATCTTAAGCTAATAGACCATAATCCATCAGCAACACAATCCAGTAAGAGTAAAATCCATCAATGGTCACTGTATTTGAGCCCATTACTCACCTTCATCACCGTACACAGCTATACGCGAGTTACGGTCATCGAATACGCGCGCCTATGTCATGGAAGGCCACCGAAGTCTGTATAGCTACGTATTTGCTGATGTGGCGCCACGTTAACCCCACATGTCAGGCTAGCAGCTGTGCACAGGAACACTTTTCGAATAATAAAAATAAAAGGGCTGAATTGCAAAAGAGCCTTCTTCTCCGATCCCCTTCTTCTCCCACCTGCTCGCCGCCAGCCCGAGCTCCGTCCGCCGGCATGGCCTCTGTCTTCCCCCGCCGACGGCCCCTACGTCGCCCTCCATCACCGTCCGCCCTCCTCCGTCGCCCTCCATATCTCTCCCTCGACTCGGCCGGTAGGCAGCCGCCGCCCTCCTGCTCAATCCTGGCCTGGTTCGACCATGGTCGCCGCCGCATGGAGGGGAGGACGGGCTTGGGCGCGCTGCGACGGTGTGTGTCATCGACGCCTCCATGGTCGCCGCCGGGCGCGCGCTGCCGCCTCCAGTGGGATGCAGTGGACGGGTCAAAGGTGAGGACGAGCTTGGACATGCCGCTGCTCTTAGGATGCAGGGCCGTCAATTACGAGTCGGAGGTGCTGCTTATCGAGAAGCCGTAGGTGGACGACTCCTTCGCGCCACATGTATGCCAAGGCCCATCACACGGACGGGTGTCCTGCCGGTGGCCGTGACGAACATTCAGTCCATGCACATCACGATGTCTCGGATAGTAGAGACGGCCGCTATGTGCCGGCGCCACGTCGCCAGCAGCTCCGCACCGCGCACCGCCCGCCGGGGCGGCGGCGAGTGACATGGTGTGGCCCTGCACCTCCGAGGCTATGGTGGCTTCCACCGCGGAGTAGAGCTCTTCGCCGCGCTTGTGGACGCTTGATCGCTGAACCTGAGGTCGCCAAATATGATGTTCGCCATGTCCTGGGCGTAGATGTCGCGGATCACGTCCGTCACCGCCTTTCAGTTGCTAGCGACGACGTCAGGTTCCCGTCGGCCTCCTGCCATTTGCTTGTTAATCGTCTCTACCTCGTTTGTGTGTGCGTGTACATGGACTGTACTCGAGAATCACAGCCGAGCATTAGCAGCAATTGGTCGAGGGCGAGAGAGTGGCGCGCATGAGTGCGACTCGCGAGAAAGCCCGATGCGGCGCGGCGGCGCCGTGGCGCCATTTAACCGCACAAGTGAAATTAAGTGGCGGTGCACGCAAGAGGTGCACGCAAGCCTCGCCGGTGCGAAGGATGAGGAGCAGACAGAGGAATAGAGAGAAGGTAGAAGAAGGTTGTGTGTGACACTGACCAGTGGGTCCCACCAGCCAGTATGACTTTGAATATAAAATCAGAATTGAGAGGGGCTCTTTTACAAAATGTCACTGTTGGAGACTGGTGAACGCAGTGCCACGTCGGCAAATACTTAGCTATACAGCCTCCGGTGACCTTGTACGACACACCCGTGCGTATTCGGTGACCGTAATTTGCGTATGGCGATGTACGGTGACGAAGATGAGTAATGGTCTGAAGTTCGGTGATGTCAGATGGATTTTACTCATCCAGTAAACTCCTCAAGGGTCATAAGTAAACTACTAGTATAAAGAGGGGCATATGCTATCAACTATAAAGCTACGATCTAGCTGCTTTGATTAGACGATGGCGTTTGCAGCACTGGCAATCCTGGGCCACAGATCAGCGCACTCCTTTCCGATCGGTCCGGTGATGGCAGAACCTGCATAATTGGGGAAAAAATCAGTCAGGCTGTTCATCCAGCTATGCAACGCCAAATGGTTTCACAAAAATAGCTAGTACTAATCTGGGGCAGATCGCTTTAGTTAGCTGGGCAAGTAAATATAGAATAATACATACAGCATTGCGATGATGATCTTCGATTGTTTGTTATTTAGATTTTCAACATGTAAGCAATGAGACTGCCATAGTATGCGTACCTTTCATCTCTCCCTTTGGGTTCACAATGACTCCAGCATTGTCTGCAAATATGACAACCAAACATTAGAACTGAAGTTTAACAAAATCAGTCATTATGAATTTATGATCTAAGAAAACTTCTCTTGACAAAGGATGACAGATCAGAACACAAAGGAACTGAGTTTCAGGCATTGTGAAGATTCACATGAAAGAGGAAAAAAGTCACACTTTATAAGCTGAACTGCGGATAAGATGTGCCCAGGGGTCATTACACAACGTGAGAGAGGAATGCACTATTAAGATTAACTGGACAATTTGCATCTATGCTTCATTGTGGCAAATGACCACAGCGAAAGGTGGTCACTCTTTATGTGATAAAACTTATAATGAAGCAGGACCATGAAACTTAATTAGGACCAAATCAGTAAACATGATACATTGGAACTTCCAGGGACAAAGGATGACAGATCAACATGTAAACAACAATCCTCATGTATATGTATATATTAATAAAAAGCAAAGAAAGAATGCACGATGGTGTGTTAACTGGCCAATTTGCATCTTTGCCTCCTTGTGACAAATATGACCACAGTGAAAGGCCACTCTTTATACTATGAAATGAAACAAATATCATGAAAGATGGGTTCTGAATCATGCAGTCAAAACTTCACTTCTGATAGGGCATTGCATGTGTAATTTCACAGAAAATTGATTTAACTTGTTCATTAAGAGGTTTCTCAGAATTGGAATTGACAACTAAACATAATAACAGATTTAGACTGCAAACTCTGGAGACGCTAAATTACAACAAATCATATATCGATACGAACAGTGGTTTCATAATTGTCATACAAGAAAGGTTTCCTTGTAAGCAAGCAATTTCAGTTATGTAGAAGAATGGGCATGAACAAAATTCAAGTGAAGAAGCATGCCATGACTATAATGATTATATCACTAAATTAATATTAGAGTGACTCAGCCATCGTGATAACTGAGCAGTACCTTCGAAGTACATGAAGACACCGTCCTTTCGGCGCCATGGCTTGCGCTGCCTCACAACAACAGCTGGCATGACCTTCTTCCTCAGGTCAGGCTTTCCTTTCTTCACAGTAGCCATGACCATGTCCCCAACACAGGCAGAAGGAAGCCTGTTAAGGCGTCCCTTGATCCCCTTCACTGAGATGATGTACAGGTTCTTGGCTCCAGTGTTATCAGCACAGTTTATGGTGGCTGCCACTGGCAGACCCAGCGACATCCGGAACTTGTTACCAGCGGAACCTCCGCGCCCTGCAGTTCAAGAATGAGCACCAGCAGGTACACAATTAGATACAAGAAACCCAAATGTCTTCAGTACACTAAATCATTAACATAGAGATGCATGACAGTCACAAAACAACGAATGTGATGGTTAGATGATATCATGAAAATGCCTAAGAAGTTAAAAAGGATCACACCTATTTACTGAGCCAAGACGCAAAACATGAAATTGAGAAAAAATACAAGCATCTATTCACTTTGGCCTGAGAAATGCAACTAATTTAACGCAACAACTTCCCGGTCCATTAAAAAATAGAACTAAAGCACCATGCACAATAGCTCATATAGATATACTGAAGAGTACATTTAACATACTGAAACTTAAATTCAAACACTAATTTACCACATACTCCACCAACTAATAAGCATCTACCAAGCGGCAAGCTATTTCAACTTAGTAAAGCTAGTCACATACATCTTACAAAGCAACGCTAATTCAACAAACAGCCCAACAGAAACTTGAGATAAACAGCCCAAGCATTTCTAAGTAACCGCTGACGAACGTAAACTAAGCACAATTCGCATCAGAAACCATGACCAGAAACTCGCAACTTATACGATGCATCTACAACCCCAAAGCGACGAACGGACCAAACGAGATCACACACGGGCTGACTCTCACGACGCGATCCGAGGCATACAGATCGTGATCACTAGTAGCAAGGAGGGGAATTTTTTACCTCGCTTCGACATCTCGGAAGAGGGGGGGGGGGGGGGGGGGGGGGGGGTGTCCGGCGGCGGCGGAGGCGGCGGCCGGGAGGACTCGGTCCTCTCGGTTATATAGCGGCAGGGTCTAGGGCTTTGCGGCCATTACATACTTACACCCCTGAGATAATGTAAAATAGTACGGGATGGTAAATGGGAAATGAAGCCCGCAGCATAGTCGAGGGCTTTCTTGCTCGTTCGTCCTGGTGAAACCTGGAATTGCAGGAAATGGCCATGGAGGAGGTGCTCGCCCTGGTGCCGGGGTTCGTCGACATCCTCGTCCTCGCCGGCGGCCGCACCTCCTCCGGCGCCCCCGCCACCTGGCTCTCCGCCGACGTCAAGAAGGCCCTCCGCTGGGCCCTCTTCTTCGAGGAGGTAACTCCCCCACGATCCCTCTTCCGCTCCACCGCTCCGTGCGCTCGCACTAGGCTTCGCCGCCTCCCGCGCCCGCCCTCGTCTCCATGGCGTTTGCGGTTTGGCTCCAATTGATGTGGGTTATCGCATTTCGAGTTCCCGCCTCTCACGCAGTTCAAGCCCTCACTAGCTCCCACCTGCAGGATTACTACAGTGCGGAGCAGTAGCATGACCAATTTTCTGCTGCATTGTGTTCAGGTGTTCAGGAACCTGCGTGACTCGGGGCAGTATGAGGATTCAGCGCGGGAGCTCGACGCGGCGCTCCCGGAGCTCACTTCAAACCCAAATTTCCCCAAGGTGCTCCTTTCAACCGTTTCGTGTATGATGTGTTCAGTGTTCACTAGTATGATTTCGTGAATGCTGATGCTCTACCTCGTGCCGCGCGCGCAGGGCCTTGCTGATGTGCGATCGGAGACGCTCTCGGCGGCCAGGGAGCTGGTTATAAAGCATTTCCTGAAAGCCAAGACAACGAGCGTGGAGAACTTGCACGCTGTTCTCGAAGCGGTCGTGGAGATGGATATCGAGGGCATTATTGGTGCCAGTGGAGAGCGCGACGCGTGCCAAGAGTATGTGAAGTCGATCTTGGATGTGGATTTGTCTAGATTGACGCGGATAAAAAATGGAGGCGATGTCGGGGTTCCCACCTCCGGTTCTGATAAACTGTATGCGGAATCCTTGTCTATTATGGGTCATTCACGGGTTCTAGTTAAAGAGCTTCTGGAGCGGCTGGATTCGGCGTCATGTATTTCTCTGGCTGAGGGAGGACTGGGAACACTTCTGAACAGCGTGAAGAAGAGCAGCTTCGATGATGCAGGGAGCACGTCATGCGCGCCGGCGATTCCTAAGTACATAAGCTCTTAAGCATTCAGCTTTGTATTGTGTCCTTTGTTTTAGCATGCTCCAGTTTTAGCTCACCTGAAACTTTATGACGCAGAAATTCACAAATCGTCGACAAGTTTCTTCTGTGGAAGCAGTGGAGACGGCAGTGCTTGTCATACTTGCTTGATGAGCGTACCATTCGGATTGTGTCTGGATCTAATTTTATCTTTAGTGCTCCAAAGGAGCAGTGGATGAAAGTGTTTGAACCATTAAAAGTTTCTATGGATTCTTCTCAGAGTGGCCTCATTGAAGTCATGGTATCTATTCTTCGCTTAGATTTTAATCATCTGCACTACTTACTCATTATCTCCATTATCACATCAATATTTATCTGCATTGTATTTGCAGGAGATATGCTTGCTGGGTTTGGTTTCAAGGCGATGGGACCCGTTGATACAGAGCTTTGTCTCGCATACTTTTAGTTCCCTTCCTATATCCAAGCAGTATGCTGATCTGCACCAGTTGCTTCAGGGACCTTGTCTGGATGAATGCCTAGACAAGATTCTTAATTGAAGGTTCTTTATGTCTTTAACTTATGTGTTGTTTGTAGCTCTTGCAAAGTATTCCATTTCTTTCAGACATCAGTTTTGGTGAAAGCATCTTTAAATGAAGGAATCTTACCCCTTTAAACCAAGTGGGTACCTACACCAAATATTTAAATGAAGGAATCCTACATCTGAACGCACAATACTGTTATGCACCATTTTGTCAACTATTTAATGTGCTTCTCTGAGTCTCCACTGGGATGTTGTACTAAAAATCTGAAAGGAACACTAATAACTAGATCAAATCCACTATACAGTGACTGAAACCATGCTTTGGCAGCTGACACGAAGCTGATATGGATCATTCATTGATGAGAGCAGCCAAATTGCCAATGCTTAGTCCTTAGGTACTCAATAGTTACAAAAACCATCGTGAAAACTATTGATGTTTATAGTTGAACTAGTTTAATGTTGGTGATATTTGATTTAAACATTACTTGAGTCAGTGAATTGGTCTGCGAATCTATATCCTTTATTTTTTTTAGCTCTTGCAACACATCATTGTCTCTGAAATATATCACAATATGTTTAGGAGAAGTTCTTCACAAACAAGCAATAGACTGCCTGATGGATGTATTGTTATAATTTATAGAGAAAATGCCCTTTCAGGGGTTTCTCAGGGAATAAAGTATGTGCCGCCGCCAAAATATTAGCAAAATCTAGTGTTTTCCTCTGTTGCCACTTTGTCGTTGTCACCTCCCCTTTTGCACTCAACCTTTCAGTTTATTGAAGTTGTTAGTATAACATCTGTAAATAATGTCATCTCTTTCTGCGCCTCCTTGGTGTGTTCCTTGTAATACAAAACAACATGCATTTTGATGTGTGTTTGAGGAAAAAATGATGCATTCTCTTTAACCGAACATTTAATCCGACAGGAAAATGAAATTCTTGAGTATGCAAGGCAGTCATTAGAACGTAAACCGCACATATTATGGCTTCTACCTCCTGTTCTTACCGCCGGAGCAATTCCGCCACGGTGAGCTATTTGCCTTTACCCTAAAGGATGTCTGCTGATCTGTGCGATCATTTTAATATCTGCATTGGATCCTACAGGTCGACCTTGTTTGAGATATACCTTGCTGAAATAGATAAGCAATTTGATGAAGGTGCTTCCACAGATCGGTATTTCCAACAGCCAAGTATTTACCATAAGCTATGTTAAATTTCTAAGTTTTGTACCAGTTCTCATTGTTACAAAAATTCTGCCTCAATTTCAGAAAATGTAATTGCAGGAGAGATGGAATAGAGCAGCATGATAACTGTAAGTACTTACATAGTTGTATTTTATCTACTCCATTTCCCAAATTCAAATAGAAAAACCATCCAAATGCTCCGAACTCTAAAATTACCTGTTTCCTTCATTTTAGGTGCTGTTGCCGAAAGGATTCAATGTCTCTACATATTCCATGTTCAACAACCTCATCTGACGGTTCACTAGTGGCAGTAGTTCGAGATAATGATGGAGATTTGCAATGTGCACTTCAATTCCAAGTAATGGATTTTCCAGGCTGGCTGGAGTAATTACTATGCTTGTACGATTGGGGTGATTTGATGAGTATTAAACAGCAGAAAATCAGTACACTTTTTTGCATGTTGAAAAGTTGAAAACGGTTTATCTAGAAGAGATGTTGATCGACAGAGACTGCATATAGACTTGTCAAATATGAAGATCGATTAGTTCTTGTTCCTCTGATTCTTTCTCCAAGTTGACAATCCATTATGGATTTTAAATTGTACCTATCTTCTGGTTCAACCCACGTTTACTTTGGGTGATTATTTGCATCATAATTATTCTCCTCTTTTCTCTTATTTTTCTGGTCAATGAAACTTAAGTGTTTACGGGTACTTGCTGAACAATTGTGGTTTGACTGATGTCTGCTGTATGCTTTTTCTATTTATTTGGATTTTGATGCGATCCGATCTCTTTAATTTAGCTTCGTAGGCTGATAGTATCATGGCAGACGAATTCCATCTCGAAAAAAAAGCACCAAACAATATACTCTCTCTGTTGATCTACATAAGGTGCCCATGCTTTTAAAGTTGAATTCTGAACATAAACTTGTTGTAGAGTAAGGTCTTCATAGTTACTGTTGAATTAATTGTGTGTCAAGTGTAAATCTTGGAAAGGGTAGTCGGCTTACATTAATCAACAGAGGGAAATGCAGTTTACTTTGATAAGGTTACTGAAGATTACTATTTTTCAATCTGCATCTAACTAATACTTGGCTGACTTTTTCCCCTATTTGCCTCTTGGTGCTTCTAGATTCCACCTGCACCAGGTCAGAACTCCAAAGCACGATTGATATATAATATGTGAACTTCTGTATTCCAGCTGTTCCTTCTCTTACAAAATGAGATGCATAGTTTTGGATAAGGTAATTTAAAAAGCGACATTGTCGTGCCAGCTTTATAAAACCCTCTATACATGCCAAATTGGGATTGTCAACTCCAAAGTACTGCAACTAGTTGCCAAAAAGATGCTCCGAGATTGCCAGCTCATTGTTTATATTCTTCTATGGAATATTGCTTCATCCACACGGTTAGTACTCAGCATAAAGCCTGGACAAGTTAGCTGTACCAGGTCCTAATACTGCTTGTAGGTAACCGTGTCAGGATCTTTTTACAACTATGTAACCGTTCAGTGTAATAGGTTAATTCACAACATTTATGTTTCAGTCAGACCAAACGAGCAGCTATTAAGCATATCTGAAGCCATATATCCCTTCACTATACTAGCAATCCAGCATGGCAGCATGTATATATCTATGCTCTTCAGCCTTAAAGTTTTAATTTGTTTTCTAAGGAAGTTGACGCTGGGTGCTTCTCAGGGTGGTTAACCGGTAGGTTTTTAAATATCTATTGCTACAAGGGAAGTAACTCCACATGGTCCCCACTCTTAAAATAAAATGGAGTCAGTTTAAAGTATTGGTAGACTATCAGCTTGATGATTAGAAATTTAGATACATTAGCAGATTAGGAATCCCCCTCTAGACCCATAGCCTCACCTACCCTCCCATATGCACACAAGACACTACAAATTGAACTTCTTGGCTTTCTTAGCCCCTGAAACGATCCTAGTCTTACATCTTTGCTTACAAGTTTATTCCCTTTTCATCTCCGATTCAAGTCTGAAGAAACAAGTAAGTGGCAACATAGATTCAACTACCTGTAACAGCAACGCAGAATCCACATCAAGTAACTCTTTTGTAACTTTTCTGTTTGGTTTATCTCTCAGATTAGTAATCTGTTTTCCCTTCGAGAAAGAAGATCAGTTATTGGTTGTTCTACTCCCATAATTTTGTTCTTTCTTGAAATTTCTGTAACAGTTGGGTTGTTCTATTCAGTTCCTGAATACTTATTTGCTTTTATCTTTTATGTTTAAGAAGGGGTTAAATCTGTAAATCATGTTGCACATGTATCTCAATCCTTTGCAGTTAGTTCCTGTTACCTCGTGATTACAATCTTGAGTTTACTCGCAGTTTCTAAAGTATTAATTGGCAATTATCAATGTGCAATTCACATAGTGATTCCAGTATTCAACTATAATATTTTGTTTAGTAAGATGCATAAACCTGCTTGACATTCACAATTTAAGGACCTCGGTGATTCACTAATTGGGACTTTATAGTAATACTTTTCTGTTGGCTTGCAAATTCGTAGAAGACAAATTCTCGCTAGTGGGCAACCGGGGAAATAAGAAGCTCCGATTATTTGAATGACTGGGCAAGAACAGGAAAATTATCTGTTCACTCGTTTCCTTTCCAAGTTTGAATCGGATAGACCCTCACATATGATCAAAGATCCATTTTAATGGACTAAAGTGGATCATCCTAGGGGTAATACACAGGGCCACACATCAATAATGAGTCACTTTGGCAATGGAGAAGTTTCTCGGTATCTTTCATCAGATTTTAATGTCGTACCAGCACTCTCTGAAGTCACAGATCCTAGTTTTCCTGGGTATAGGACATTTTACAATGAAAAGGATATGTTCGGTAGTTCTGTCCCCTCATTCAATACCTTTTGGGCTGCAAATGGTGGCCTCCAGTCAGTATCCAACTTCACTTCAGATCCTTGTATCAACAATGGACCGCCTAACGGGAAGCTCTCTTCTGAATCACATATTAGTGCAATATCTGGTTGTGATACTTCACTGCCATCAGCACATTCATCATACTACAAGGGTAATCCAGGTTATTTAAGGATGCTGTATCCCAAAGTATCTGAAGAGATCTGTTGGGGTGAAGAACCGCTCCCAGGAGTATCAGGATATCCAGCGAGCATTGATGTTTCTGTTCAACAGAACGTGATCGTTATCCCACAAACCCAAGACACCATGACAGTGGATCATGGTACCCACCTTGCAAATCAAAAAGAGTGGTTCTCATCTGGGGGTTCTGGGCAATTTCTTGAAAATTCAGGATCTGGTGGATCTGTGCTTAAGGTATATATCTCATTTGACTGACTTTTTGCTCGTGATTTGCTTTAATTATTCTAGGAGTTCGCAGTGTCCTCTCTTTTCTTTTAGCTTTACCATATGTAAATACTTAAGTCCTGGTTTGGGAGAGCTCTAGTCCACCTTGCAGCTCCAGATCCAACCTTTTTTAATATAATGCCGTTGAATTTGGCCATTACGACCTCATTTGCAGGCAGTTGATGTAAGAAGTACAACACCTTCCAATTATGCATATTTTCATGGGCAGAGCAATGAATCAAGTCCTTTCAACGTGGATGAACTTTGCAGTGACAATTCCCCTTCTCCAGACACTGCTCCAACCAAGTCAAGGATGCGCTGGACGCCTGAGCTCCATGAGCGGTTTGTTGACGCTGTTAACAAGCTTGGTGGAAGTGAAAGTATGATCACTAGTGCTTCTTATGCTTTTTGATGGAGTTTTTCTTACGCTTTGTTTTGTGGTAATCATACTTGCTCACTGATAAAACTGTACGGGACAATGCTGCCTTAAAGCAGGAAATAATTACATTTCTATTTGACAGTAATATTACTAGTTATTTTTGTATTTTGCTAGAATTTTTCATTTATCTAGCCCTCTTCCTGCAGAAGCAACTCCAAAGGCTGTCCAGAAAATTATGAAAGTTGAAGGGTTAACTATATACCATGTCAAAAGCCATCTACAGGTCTACATCTGTTGCCTCTGTGTTTCCAATGAGTTGTATATATTTTCTGTATTTCCTGATGGCAAAGGGTTATTCTTTTGCAGAAGTATCGTACAGTGCATCATCGATCTGAATCATCTGATGGTTCGTGCGTCTCTCTCTGTTGCAAAACTGGTTTAATTATCATTGCAAGACACACCTTTACTATCATATTGTAGCGAACTAGGATATTGCAGTAGACTTGTTATTTTACCATTATTATTATTCTTTACATTCTGTTACTTATGTATAGCCTCTAGTGGAATTTGAAGAAATTGAAATTTAGAGGATTTTATGCTTATTTTATTTTCTTTATTTTGGCAGACACTTCAACAGAGAGAAGCAGCCAAGTGGATGAAGTTTGCTCCCAGCACTTGAAGTGAGATATTCTTTACCTGATATATCTTTGCTTTTATTACTTTACTGTCGTAAAGACTTTGTTGACCTGAAACTATGTTGTATGAATGCACAAGATTCCACCTGTGCACCAACCTGGAAGGATATAGATGTCACCAGTAACCTATTTTAGGTTCATACTTATTTCAAACATTGAATGACGGAATGCCCCAGTCAATAGTAAAGTTTTGTGCCTGTGTGCGAGATCCTGGAGTTATAATTGCTCACTTTATACTCTGTGCAGAAACATGGAGGTTAGTGAAGGGCTAAGAACTCAGATTGGCCTGCAGAAGCAACTTCATGAACAGCTTGAGGTATGCACAATCTACTCGACAAGACGTGGGGACTTTCATCTATTTTACTAACGTGGGGACTTCCACAGATCCAAAGAAAGCTGCAGCTGCAAGTGGAAGAACACAGCAAGTACCTCGAGATGGTGATCGCGAAGCAGGGCGAGAGCCTGAGACTGCTCGGTGCACTGCCAAGGTTTCAGCACGCAAACACGCCGGCAGTGGGTCACAAAGAAGCGTACAGAGAACAGGCAGCTGGCACCGGTTCAGCGGGAGAGCGCCCTTCAGAAAAGGAATGATCACCAACCATTCGTTCGGATTGCAAACAAGCAGGCTTGACACAGGCCGACTGGCTGCAGAAAGCGAGATTCAGAGTCAGTTAGATTGAGACGATTAGTTACCCCCGCCCTGTTGGCTTATGGATTTCCCTCCGAGGTGATCTTTTTCAGGCATTGTACTATTGTGAGCTGACTTTGCTACACAGATATTTTTGATTTGGAAGACGGAACATTTCTTTTGTTGATAACAAACCATGCTCGGCCATCATATTGTAGTTTACTGTCGAATGCGAGAATTTTAGCATGAAAAGTTTTACAGGAGTTATTTATTCCGATACTACTTGGTCCAAGCCCCAAGATGCGATGCAATTTGATTCAGCATACATGTGACATACAGCTTGGACAGAAATAAGACGAGCTTCAGCAAGAGCGTGACACTGAAGATGGGTCGATCAAGCTGCCTGGAAAGCCCTCGGGTATGGCTGAGCAAACTGCATCCAGACGGAGGTCGGTGGCGCCATCTTCACCTTCAGTTCCTGGCACACGGCCGCTGTCGTGACCGCGCCGCCGGTGGAGTACAGGCTGGACCGCAGCCCTTCCTGGATCTTCGTGGGGGGAAAACGAGAAACAGAGTTATATTAAACATAGTTGTATTGTATCTCGTTTGCACTTTCTAACTTCGGTGGTGGCAACGAGAACGAGGACAATGTGTTGGCCTGGTGGTGAGCTACTGAGCTCCTTACTTTCGTGGCGACGGTGGCGAGGTCCGGCGCCCCACCGTAGAGGGGCGTCGCTACGGCCGCCGGCTGCGTTTCTTCCATGGCAGCGACGACGACGATCTCGGCCGCGTGAGCTACCATCTCGGGCGCCGCGTCCCGGAGGCTGGCGTAGGGGAGCATGGAGTGGCAGGCCGCGCAGTCGCTTTGCATGAACACCTTCGGCCCGCGCTGCGCCCTGCCTCATCAATCAGAAAGCTCATAAACCCCACGAGATTCTTCAGAAAACAAAAAGGAAATGCTCCGCGACAGCTCCCAAAGTGCTGCTCGAAACCGGACCAAAGCGTGGGGGTGTGCTTACGCGTCCTGCGGCCACGGGTAGGCCGCCGGGCATGCGATCCCGGCCATTGGAACGCGAGCTCCGGCGCACTGTGCTTGGTCACCGGCTTTGGCTACGGCATGGCTGCTGCTGCAGTGCTGCTGGTGGTGGGTTTGTGATCAGGCGCTGCGAGATAAGAGGGGAGTGGAGTGAAGTGAAGCGGCCTGGATTGTGGATTGGGGGTGACGTGGATGCTAAACGCCACATGGTTGGGTGGGGAAGCCGTTTCCGTTTTCGACATGGCAAGGCGGGTTTCGTTAGCATTTCCAAAAGACGCCCAACACGCTCTCATCTCACGGAATCTTTCTTCTTGTAGACGAGTTGCACACATCCATAGGCCGTCATGGCTTTAATTTAAGATACATACAAATTGTTATCTCCGGATCTGGTGCATATACTTGCTTGTGGTCTCTGAATCTATTTTCACACTCCATATATGTCCGATCACTGCTCCATATATGTCCTAAACCCCCGCATTGCGCTGAGATCATAAATGCTCGATAATAAAAGTTATAAGAAAACACATATACTGAAGAACTTCTCCCATTTGAAACAAAGAGTACATGCGTGATTTATTCTCGATACTACTTTATTCATCACAAGGGTACATTCACGTGAAAGCTTCAACATAAACGGGTGAAGCTTTGTTGTTGCGTAACATGGGAGAGGTGGCTCATCGATCAAGCTGCCATGGAATCTGACACGTAGGGTTGAGCAAACTGCAACGCAATCTTCTTCTTCAGTTCCTGGCACGCGAGGACGCCTTCGGCGAACATCCTAGGCACTGATGCGCTGCTGGCGAAGTACGCATTGTTTTTCAACTGGCTTTCCTGGATCTAGAAGAAAACAATGAACAAAGCTTAAATTATATAGCACCCGAAGATTAGCAATCTCAGAGAATTTCTATTGTGGCTCATTAAAATTCTAAACCAAAATTGCAAACAATTATTTCTACCGATGAACCGAGGTAGTGAGCTCTTTGTGACTCGGCCAAAAAAGGAGCGACTGTTTCTTATCCCTCTTAGAAATTATTTTCTCATTCGACATTCACAGCCGTCAGATGGCGTTCTTATTTTATCTATTTTGAATTTACACGAATCTTGATAATTGTAATAGATGTTTTTTAGTATCGGCTTAGAAGTAGATATCTTTTTAGTATGAAAAATAGCAAAACCGAATAGTGCAATCTTTCCGAACCTGGGTACATCGGAACTAACTTAGTGAAAATCACCATTCTAGGTTTTTAAAAATGGAAACAAATCATGCATATAGGTGTTGGATGGGCACTTGCTCATGTAAATTTCCATTAAAAAATATGAGTATTTGTGTTCTCATTTACATAGGTCACAAATTATCATATTGTCTTATGAATTTTTAGGGATGTGTAAGTGGGATAATTGGGATAAAATCCTTGAAACTTTTACGAGGGCGGGCAGGTTTCGACCCAATACCTACATGTAGTGGCGGATCCAGGGAAAAATTAGAGGGTGGTGATGTCCGGCGTGTACGTGGCACCGCGCGGGGTTGCCACGGCCGCCGGCAGCGTTTCCTCCGCGACGGCAAAGACAATCTCGGTGGCCTGCAGAACGCCCGGCACCTCACCCCGCGCCGCCGTCGCCGGCTCCCGGAACATGCCCTGGTGGCACGACGCGCAGTTGCCGCCCCCCGACATGAAAATCTTCTGCCCGCTCTGTGCCCTGCAGCTCCGGCCATCGATCAAAACCCAACAGATTAATCCTCGAGAAATGTGCGTGACAAAAGTGCTAGCTAGAAATTAACCAAGAATCGATCTAACAATCGTGTTAGACGTGTGCTCTGCTCACGTACCCGTCCTGCTGCCATGGGTAGGCCGGGCAGGCTTCCGCCATTGCCGTGGTTGGTGTTGGCTTCTGACTTGCGCGGCTTGGTGATGTTTTTGAGTGACTATGCAGAAGTGTAAGTGTGGGTTTTGCTGAAGCTACACTGAACTCTCGCTATTTATAACCGATCATCTGCGAGATCGCTGGCTCGATCTGATCCATCTAGATCTCGCGAGTACGTACCTAGTTTAATCGGCATGCAGGTCACAAGGATATATTAAAGCCAGAAGAGTGGCAATCCATTTTTATATTTGTACAGCTCCATGCATAGATAGAAGAATGGGAAAGTAGTTTTTGTCCGAACTCCAGTGGTCCTGCCACTTTAAAAAAAATCGAAAAGTTTATTTCAAAGTTCCAAAAAAATCTGAAAAAATCAAGCATGTTCTCAATGATGCATACTAGAAGCGTGCAAAATATCAAAGCAAAAATATTTATATTGTAGTCTACACAAAAATAATTTTTTTTGTAGATTTGAAACTATGCATTGTTAACTTTAGTCAGATATATAGATTTGTTATTTTTGTGTAGGTCGAAATATAAACTATTTCGCACTGTAATTTTGCTCGTCTATAGGATACATCATCAAGAACATGCATGATTTTTTTTCAGATTTTTTTGAAACTTCTAAATATATTTTTTAATTTTTTTAATTGGCAGGAGCGCTGGAGCTCGGGTGAAAAAAATCTCCACTCCAAGGCTAGACGGAAAGCTAGGCTAGATCGTTGTCATCATGGATTAGTTGGTTGGTGAGTGTCTCTGCTACTACTACCTCATACTGTAATAGTACGTGCCACCACTAGCTGCGTACTTTCGCTAGTTTAAGATCGAGAAGCTCAGTTAGGATGCGTGCGTGCGCTCTTACCAAAAAAGTCAAACATGTTTTTCCGTGCAATGCATGTGCTTTTGATCCACGCTGAAACCTACTTGCACATACGAGCGAAACCATGTATGCATATTTGACCTACTCGTTTATGGGGCATAGATAGATAGATATCTTATCTTATCTTACTATATATAAAAGCCGGTGAAAATCGCTGCCTCTCCGGCCCTCCACGTCGCGGACAAACTACGGCCGTCCGATCCGCGCGACGGACGGCCTGGATGAAGCCACGTCGCCCCGTTCGCGCGCAAAACTGTAGCTGCCGATTATCTTCCAATCAGCACACGACGCGTGGCCCGGTAGCCCGCCGGTTGCCCGGATCCCAGCCGGTCGCCCACCAGGTCACCGTGCCAATTTGCAAAAAAACCCGCGCACTTCTAGAAATTCGCCCGCGCTCCACGTTTCCCCGCTGCGGAGGGACCTAAATGAAAATTCCCCAAAGGTCGAGGACTTTTGAGCAAAAACGTCCGCGCGCTTCCTCTCTCTCCCGCGCGGAGCCGTCGTCGCCGCGGCCGCCGCCGCGCGCCGCCGCCCGTACGCACCTCCCCCGCCGGATCCCCGACCACGGTGAGCTTCGCCGTCGGCGGATCTGCTGCCTCGCCGACGGACGGCTGCCGAGACGTCCCACCGCCGCCGGAATCGGCGCCGCCGTCCGCGCGGTGCTCCGCCGCGTCCGTGCGCCGCCCTGGCCGCTCCGGCGACCAAAAGAGGGCGGCGCCGCCACCTCCCGCCTCCCCGCGACGAGGCGCGTCCGACACGCCAACGTGCGCGTCCGGGGGCGCGCCGGAGCGCCGCCGGCGAGGTCCACGCCGCCGCGGCTGGGGCGGCCAGATCCACTGCCCTGTGACGTCAGCATGACGTCACAGGGCCCACCTGTCAGATTTTTTTTTTTTTTGGAAAAAAAGAATTCAAAAAATTTCTAAATAATACAAAGCAACAACTTTAAATATGTCCACATTTAATATTACAAAAAAAAGATAGCCCAAACTATCCATACGATTTTAAAACAATTCTAAATATTCAGAAAAATTAAATGCCCAAATTTTCGAATTCGAATTTTGCCCACACACGCGTGGCACTGTCGCGCTCCGATGTCAATTACAAAAAAAAATACTAAAATTCAAATAATGCAAATCTTCGAAACAACAATTAAAAAAATATTGAAATTTAAAAAAAACAGCTTGCCTTTCAAACTACATTTCAAAATAATGCAAACAATATATCTACAATTATAGGAAAAACAGCAAACCTTTTAAATTTCAAGCTTTAATTCAAAATACTAATTACAAAAGTACTAAAATTCAAAAAAATCATATATACAAAGCTCCAACGCAAAATAAAACAAACATCATATAAAAAGAAACTTAATTTAAAAATTCGCAAATTATCAAGCTTACCACACAAAGAACCATTCTAAAATTAAATTAAATAATGGATGCCTCAAAACCGAAAACAAATAAATATAATCACATATAAATAATTCAACTTTAATTTCCTAAAAAAAACACAAAAAAAAGAGATGGGCTAAAATATAAATACCTCACATATTATCTCACAAAAAAAATACTAAAATTCAAAGAATACATAACTTTAAAACAACAATTATAAAAAAAAGTTAAAATTCAAAAAAAATACTTGCCTTCCAAGCTACCCTTCAAAATAATACAAACAATATAACAACAATTATAGAAAAAACAGCAAAACTTACAAATTTAATCTACAATTCGAAATAATAATTATAAAAGTATCCAAATTAAAAAAATTCATACATACAAAACTCCAATGCAAAATAAAACAAACAGCATATAAGAAAAACTTAGTTTAAAAATTTCCAAATAATCAAGCTAACCACACAAAGAACCACGTCACAGGGGACCCACCCTGTCAAAAAAAATTCCTTTTTTTTTATTAGTCCAAAATATATCCACATGATTTTGGATAAAAAATTACATAATGCAAAACAATTTTTTTCTTAAACCCAAAGTATATCCATATGATTTTGGAGAAAAAAAACTATATAATGCAACCCAATAATTGAAAAATGCCCACGTCTTTTGTTTACTGAAAAAAATAACCTAAACAATCCATATGATTTTATATAATTATAAATAATGCAAACCAATAATTTTTATATGAACAAATTTTTTTTTTTGCAAAATCAAATATGTGACAATCAAAATAATCTTTTTTTCCCCTTCCTGTCTTCTTTTCCTAATTTCAAAAAACTTTTGCAAGTTTTTAAATTCATTTCAGATTCAATTCAAACCAAATTTAAAATTTATGTTACAATCAAAATAATCATTACATATATTTTGGAACTTTTTCCTAAATATTGCAAACCTTGCAATTTCACAATACACACAAACAAAATATAAAAAAAAATGAAAATGCTAGGGAAAAAAACTGTCAGCTATTTTCCACACAAAACAAATAAGTTTTAAAAATTCAAATATGCAACAATCAAAATAATCCATACTTTGCAACCTTTTCAAAATGGTTGCAAGAGTTGAAAATTTTAACTTACACAATAACAAAATATAAAAATGTATCACAATGCTAGGGGAAAAATTGTCAACTATTTTCACACAAAACAAACAAGTCTTGAAAATTCAAATTGGCCAATCATATTTCAGCATTCAAACCCAAATTACAAATTCAAATATTTCGACGTGCCACACGACTTCAAAACCTGTACATTTCGAAAACAGTAAAACAAAATTCAAATTTCAAAAATTTCCACATTGTTCATTTCGTAAAATCTATATTCGAGCATTCTAACTCGAATTTCAAATTTACATATTCCAACATTTCAAATACCTTCGAAATCTAATCATTTTTAGTAAGCATTAAAATAATACAAATATGAATACATTTCAATACGTCAAATTTTCACAATCTCAACAATCTTTTAGGCGCAAACTTTCCGAATTCAAATAATACTCATATTCCAACACGATTTTTAAAAAACATATTCGAAAATAATTTAAAATCCACGGGCGCGGCGAAGCCCGCGCTTAGTCCCCCAGTACTATATATAGAAGCTAGCAAGATTCACCCCTCTCCACCATGTCCACGTCGCCCCCTTTTCTGGGCCGTCCGATCCGCGCGATCCGACGGCCAGCAGACGGCCACGTCCTCCCCGCGCACTACTGCGGATGCTACAGTATCACCCCGAATTTCTACCAATCACGTGGCGACGCGTGGCCCGGTCTTCAGCCGGTGCATCCGGTTCCAGCCGGTCACCGTGGCTTTTGTGCAAAAAAACCCCTCGAAAATCCAAACACTGCCCCGCAGTCCTACGTTTTCCGCTGCGGTCGACCGAATCGCGATTCCATAAACAATCAGGGACTTCCCTGCAAAAACACCCTCACATCTCTCTCACCCCGCGATTCCCTTCTCCTCTCGCGATCCAGAATCGCCGCCGCCTTCGCCGCACGATTCCGGCCGCCCCGAGCTCTCCCCTGCTTAATCTCCTCCTCCTCCTCATCAAGTTGGAGCCGTACACCGCGGCGCCCGCGCGCGGGGCGCATCCAGAAGCTCGCGGATCGACTTCTTCTTCGAGTCCGACCGCGCTCCCGAGGCCCCCGCGCGCCGGCCGTGCACGCCGTCCCGCTGCCATCTCCGGCCGTCCCGGAGAAACGGATGCCACCGGCGGGCTCGCCTCGACCTCCTCTTCCTACTCCCGGAGCAGTGCGAGCCGGGATTTTTGCCGCGCCGCGCTCTCCCGGTGTCCCGGTGACACCCAATCGTCCCCTCCGCCTTCTCTCCTTCTCCCCCAATCCATTCGTCGCCCTCCTCCTATGCACCCTCACCGCCAGGACCCAATCCCATGCCTCCCCATCTCCTTCGACCAGTCGGCCGCCGCGACGACCTCCCGCTACCCTCCCCATGCAGAGGATGTTGAGGAGAGAGGAGAAGAAGATGAGACGAAAGGCCAAGGCAACGACGAGATCCACGACGAAGCCCACAACAAGATCTTGCATCCTCAGGTGTTCCTCCTACTCCATGCGAGGGGGATTCGCCTTAGTCTTAGGCCACGGCCACGGGTTGGACAAAACGATGCCTCAGATTGAGCGCCCGGCGACGACCCAGCCAACATCCTCTCCGGCCGGCCGGCAATCGAGCGGATGAACACTGCAGCAGCAGGCCAGCACTTCCCGGCCTCCCCCTCACCAGTAAGCTAGACTCCTCCTCGGCTCCTCCTCTCCTTACAGTGCATTCCTTCCTCTCTCTTTCTCCTGTTAACTCCCATCTAATTGCATCGCCTTCTCCCCTCCTCTCCATATTTTTTTTTAGATTGCTATCTAATGGCATAACGGCAGCAGCCTACAAATCTTAAGCTTCCAGCATGGCGTCGTGTTCCTGTTTTAGAGAAATAGCAATGGCAAAAAAATAAAATAATGCAGATGCAGTTTCTGTAATCATGTAGAGTGCAGGCCCATTTTCTGAAAAGATCAGAGAATCAACTCCATCCATGCTAGAAGGTGTTGGGTGTTTTGACCCCTTTAGCTACTAATTTACTTATTTATTGAACTTATCATCGTATTGGCGCATTTTCAAAATGTCGTACTCCCGTATCTGTATAGGCCTGCTACCGACATTATATTTGTATCCTTATCTGTGTCGTGTAGGTTGTCGAGACCATGGTGGTTGCTGTTATATCCGAGGAGAAGGTTGTGGAGGTGGACATGGAGGCAGCAATGCCATCCATCAGGGGATGCCTAGCGATATGCATCAAAACTGCCATGCAGTACTTATATGCCCTATTATCACTATTATTCCCAAAAATGGATGATTTAGTCTAAGTTTTCTGAAGAAAACCAATGTCCTCTGTACTTATTTCAAACTGTTGATGCAATCATGCATATTAGATAGACTTCTAAAAACGCTGATATTGTTGTGCATACTACAGACTGTTGTGGCATTCTTAACTTTTGAAAGTCATTCCTTCCAGTTGCACATGCTGAAAAGGTACGACAATTTTTAAGTAAACCTGTATTCATTTGTATGGAAACAGGCAAAGCTCTCTTGCTTTAATTACTCGGGGGAGATATAAGTTGCACACAATGTCTATTGGAAGAATGGATGATCTAACATGTGTTATACTCACTAACAGGTCAGCATCATTGATATAAAGCTTTCAACATATGAGACCACTAGCACTTCCGGCCGGCACGAAGACACTAATAATCGACGTATGTATAGAAGTTCATCTCTGTTTTGTTCCTTTTCGTTTGTGATTTCTATTACCACTGACTCCCTCTATCTGGAGGAAATAACATCAGTTGCGATGGCCACCGCCCACCAGCGCTATCTCTGACAGTGACAGGGCGGCACCACATCATCCTCCATTGATGTTGTTGACAATACACTCTCCTCAAGTAAGCTTCTCTTCAATAGATGCACAATGGTGTCTCTGTTAGTTTATTATAGATATGAACATATTTTGAAACAGGATTAAATTGTTTGTAGCTGGACACTTACTATCGTACCTTCACACAGTACGTGCTAAACAATGGAGCATATGCATCTTTCAGTGAGAGGGATCAGGTAAAAAAATGTCTCTACATAATATTAACATCTTTCAAGTTTATATTCGAGCTTACGGAAAGTATAATGGTTGGCTTTACATGTAACGTGTAATATATAGTTTTTCCTGCACATTTAGCTGTGCCAGTAAAATTTTGTACAAATTTGTGTTCCTTTTACTTCGCCTAAGGATTATACTGAGTAGGACATTCATTCCAACAGTCCTAAGTTTGGCCAAGTACATTGCGATTTAGTTGTACGACAAAGGTGGCAATGTAAAAATAAATTCTTATTGTTCAGGTTGCAAATTATTGCTGTTTAAAATAATGAGTTGACAGAACTGAAGATTAGCTAGGATTCCAACGGAATAGCGGGATTTAACTAGATGCACGTATGTGGACACTCTCACTCTCAATGGTCTTTAATGAGTATTTGACATAGCAATCTGAGATCCGGTAGTCCTTCCAGGGTACTTATAATGAGAAACTACTCATTTCAGCATGTAGTTAGTTCACATTTAATTAATCAGATTTCTTTTGCTGCTATTTTCAACAATAATGCTCTTTTCTAATGCAGCGACCCGGACATACTACCTATATATGAAAGTACGATAGATTCACGGAGCTTCACGCCATCCACGTTGCGCGCCAACCAGAGCCGTCCGATCCGCGCGATGGACAGCCCAGGTTTCGCCATGTCGTCTGTTTCCGGTTCGCACTGTTGCTGCGCGATTTTCAGCCAACCTAACGCGGATTTGCTTCTTGGTGCTGGATGCACCCGCGTTGCAGGACGACTTCTACCTCAACCTCATGGACTGGTCTTCGCACAATGTCCTCGCCGTCCAATTGGGGAATTGTGTTCCTTGCAAGACCTTTTTTCCCTGAGACTTGGAGTAG
Organism: Poa pratensis; assembly: GCA_947311845.1. Taxonomy (NCBI): domain Eukaryota; kingdom Viridiplantae; phylum Streptophyta; class Magnoliopsida; order Poales; family Poaceae; genus Poa; species Poa pratensis. The sequence goes on from CAMZMU010000087.1 coordinate 4,836,913, forward strand.
AGATACTAAACAAAGTTTTATCACTGCACAGGTCACCAAGCTCTGCGATTTGGGGGCAGACGACACTATTTGTTCCGTTGGTTGGGCGCAGCGTGGCACTCACCTGACTGTAGGGACTAACCAGGGCAAAGTTCAGGTTTCATCTTGCTCCCACATCTAGAATGATCAAATGACATGCTAATGATCCATTAATGTTTGGATGATACTAAAATCTTATTTCTCACTGAAAGCTTCAATTCAAACACCAAATAGTGCAGTTGTACACTTAGTTGTGAGAATTTTTGAAGTTTGCAAAACTATCACCATTTACCTCCCCAGTATGGATTAGGGGTGATTGCTCTGTTTTAGAGTTTTTTACCATACACGCGGTCAAGTATAGGAGTTTCATGGGCAAACTGAATTACTGTCAATACCATCTTCAGTTATATGTTTAACAATAAAGTCGACAATTCACGTAATATTCTGTTGGTAAAAATGTCCATTCCTGTTAGCTTTTGTTATCGGTTGGAAAATTTTATATTCCAAGAGTGTCTGTAATTCTGATTTCGACCTGCATTTTATCTTATGTAGATATGGGATGCAATAAGATGCAAAAGAATGAGAACTATGGAAGGACATCGTACAATCCTATGAGATAGAACAATAATTATGCAGACAATAGTTTTCCTCTGGTTGTTATTGCTCAATTTTAAGTGACTGTTTGCTGATTATAATGAACAGATGCATACTTCTCTAGAGATGCCCCGTGCCTTCTACTCCAGTCTCTCTATATCCTTAGACATCCCGCGTTTACACTTTTCTGTAGCCATATGCCAATTAGAGTTGAATTCGACATATATTTTACACTGAATTCTACAAGTGGTTGTTATTTCGGCAGTTGTAGGTTCATGGTTTGGACCAATAAGGAAGTTATAGTTGCAATTAGGCCATTCATGTGACTTGATAAACCAACTGTATCATGTTAGGTGTACAGACAATGATAAGATATCCATTATTGCACAAGTCTCCTATCCTAATTAGGATAATGTGGATTGTCAGGACGGTGACTGTTATCTTAATCTGACAATCTCAACATCTCAATGAGGTAATGGGGAAGGGCTCTTTCTCTTGCAGCTGAACTCTCCTTCGAGCTGCCAGCTTCATAACTATACCCGCCTCCTTTCCTTTATTTCAATTTTCTGTGGATACACCTTTTATATTAGTGTATGATTGTCGTCCTACCGCTTAGAACGAAATAAATATTAGTATTCTGATGAAAATTCGACGACTCTTCGTATTTGCAAAACAAAAATTGGACCACGCTTTCGATAAATTTATTTGAGTGTGTACCTACACGACTAAGACCCACCGCCTAAGAGATCACATCTCCGCTCTAACATCTTCTCTTATGTTCACAATCCATTTAATTGCTTTCGATCAAGAAAAAAGAAAAAACACATTATCACCTATTCCAATATTCAGTATCACCACACGGGCGCGGCGTGTCGCCGCGCTAAATTGTCTAGTATCGATCAATGGCGCAGCAATCAAGAGCGATGCCGGCCGGCCATGAGCAACGGATCATGGTGCAATCGGATACTACTGCTGGGCCTGGACTGGACTGGATTGGGAGGCGCCTGCAAATTGTCCCATTCTTTTGAGTCGAATTAGTGCTCGAAAAAGATAGTACTGCTGGACTTTACTAGTGCTCGAAAAAGATACTAACTGGGACTCTATATTAATAATCGGTTTTTCTAATTAGGGAACGGTGCCCCACGAAACTCTCTCCATCCGGTGCTTCTTATTAACATTCTCCCACGAATACCCGCATGCACATGCATGCATGGGTTCTTTTTATAGTTTGGAAACTAAAAACTCATTATCTTTTAAACCATAAATCGAATTGAAGATCCGTCTTCACAGCTGGGTACGTCTCGACGAGTAATTCGAAACAAGATCCCATCTTAATATGTTTTGGCAACCTTTTTTTTCATCATCAATTGTCAGGTTATAATATTGTAGTTACCATCTTGCTGGTTAACAGTTACCACCCAAATAATACATAGTTAGCAGGTTATTTTTACATGTTTTTTGTCATAACCATGATTTACATGTCCAGAAAGTTAGTATTTGATCCAATCTAGACACGTAAAATATGGGATTACCGTCACAGAAGGATTACATTGGTGAGTAGCGCAGTTCAAAAAACCAGACAACCATTTGATTTTAACCCGGTAAGCAAGTTGATAATGTCTGATAACCAAGTGACTATAATCTGGCAACTAAGGTCAGAAAAAAAAGTTGTCAAAACATATCAAGATGGGATCTAGTTTTGAAGATCTCATCGCAACAAAGCCAATCGTGAAAACAGAGGTGGATTTTAAATTACGGTTTAAGAGAAAAATGTTTTAAAGTTTGAAAACGAAAAAAGAAGTCCACGTGGTGGCTGCATGCATGGCTTAATTAGCCTATTTCATCCATGCCCACGGAAGTCTAATCTGGGACACGTGTCCTTAGTAGCACAGTCCATTAATAATTGTCTATTGGCTTGCAAATTCATAGAAGACAAATTCTCGCTAGCAGGCAAACCGGGAAAAAAAGAAGCTCTGATTATTTTAATGACCAAACAAGAACAGGAAAATTATTTGTTCCCGGTTTCGTTTGCTAGTTCGAATCGGATAGACACTCACATATGATCAAAGTTCCATTTTAATGGACTGAAGTGGATCATCCTAGGGTAATGCACATGGCCACACACAGAAATGGCAAAATTCAAACTAACATACAGTTCTATAAGAGTATCTGCCGATGAATCGGCTGTCAGTCCGATAAATCCAGTTAATGATACCCAATATGTGCAAAATTCGAGCTAAATCGGCTGTCAGCCAATAAATGGACGGCGGCGATAAACTCGGACGATATGATGTAGTCTTATCGGTCACACAACGATTCATGATTAAGCGGCAGATTAATCAGCATATTGGCAAAAAAAGAACTAAGTGAATTTTATTAGACTTGAGTTAATTGACACTATTTCGATACTAAGTGCAAAGTAAATATGCAATGCCAAATAGTTGTTTAACCCAGGAACGTGAAAGACATACTTGGCCATGACCGTGCTAGTAGCAATGTAATAATTATCGGAAAAAACCTCATGGATATTTTGAATATTCTAGGAGTTTCCGTTTACACATTTATTGTTATATTGTTCTCTTTACTTACACCCAAAGTAGAAAATCATGCATTGGAGATACCTCTGCCAGCTTCAAAAGTCAGGATCATGATATTTAGAAAAAATAAACTACACATCAAACTAACATATATTCATATTCAGATAAATGTCTAAGCTACAATTATGTAATAAAGTACGACATTATCTCCATATTTAGTTGTACTATCACGTGTTACTTTATGAAAAATGTGATGGTTAAAATCATAAGTCGACAGAATGTGTTGTAAGTGAAAAAGGTGAAAATGCTTAGTATAAATGAACGATAGTTGTCTATGCATGTTACGTCCCCATAAGGCCCATTAATTGAAAACATATTTCTCTGTCATCCCACGGGAATCAATCCTAGTAACATTCAACACATGGTCCACTCACTCTATTCCAGTTTATTAGGTGTCTAATAGAGAGCGTTGTGACCAAGGTGAATGATAAGTGGGAACGATAGATCTATATCTCGTTTGACTCCTCGTCGACCGTGCCCTCTATAGATTTTGATTATATTTGGTGAGAGCATGGTCGACAAGAAAACACACGAACTTCTGGAGCTTGCTTCCCTTGGAGATCCCATCGGCTTTCTTATTGGCCTATGGCCTCGTAGCTCGTAATTGGAGGTGAATGCAAGCCAGATTTCCATCCATGGGTATACATAACATGGGCGAGCGCCACAGATGGTGGCTGGCCAACCACGGGGCCGACGGATGGCCGTGCTCCTAGCTAGTTAATTTTAGCTTGTTTCCTGCTCGCATCAAACAATGTCGTCATGCTTAACGCAGAAAGGTAACTTTTTTTAGGGGAATGCAGGAAGAAAGAAAAGTAACTAATTCGTCAGACCCTGAAAAGTTTGGGCCCGTTGTATTCCTCGTCACTCACAAGTCACGACAGAAGGTCCATCATGACGAAGCTCGACGGCCCAAGGGCCATGGTGGCGACATAAACGGGCCTCGATACTTCGCTCCTGTGCCCAGCGTATCTCCGGGGAGAAGCTGTGCATCGCTCGTTAGCGTCGCTTCTGGCGCGCGCCGCCTACGTGCTTCATTGCGTGGGCCGGCCCATTTGTTTCACGCATGCATTTGAACTGTTAGCTCGCATCTTTGACTGTTTCTTGCGTGCAGAGAACTTGTTGGCTGCTTCGTTCGCTCAGAAAACGTTGTCTCGTAAAATGTTTTATTTTTCTTTACTTATTTGTTTTATTTTTATCTTTTTTGAAAATGATCAATTCAAACATTTAAATATTTTTTATATTTGGAACCTTGAAAATTAGAACCCTTTAAAATTTGGAACATTTTCAAATTTAGAACCATTTTTTAATTTAGAACCATTTAAAAATGAACAATTTTTAAATTTGGAACCATTTTTCAAAATAGAACCATTTAAAAAATGAATAATTTTAAAATTTGGAGCCATTTTTTAATTTGGAACCATTTTCAAAATGGAACCATTTTAAATTTGGAACCATTATCAAAATGGAACCATTTTCCAAAATGAACATTTTTTTTTAATTTGGAACCATTTAAATTTGGCCCCAATTTTAAATTTGAAACTATTTTCAAAAATGGAACCATTAAAAAATGAACAATTTTTTAGTTTGGAACCATTTTAAAAAATGAACAATTTTTAAATTGGGAACCATGTTTAATTTGGAACCATTTTAAATTCAAAACCATTTTTAAATTTGGAACCATTTTAAAAAATGAACAATTTTTAAATTGGGAACCATGTTTAATTTGGAACTATTTTTAAAATAGAACTATTTTAAATTTGGAACCATTTTAAAAAATGAACAACTTTCAAATTTGTAACCATTTTTAATTTGAAAGCATTTTAAATTCGGAACCACTTTCAAAATGGAACAATTTTAAAATTTAGAACCATTTTCAAGACAGAACCATTTAAAAATAAAAAAAATCAAATTTGAAATCAGTTTTAAATTTGAAACTATTTTAAAAAATTAAACAATTTTAAAAATAACAAAACACTATAAGAAAAGAAAAAAGAAAACGAAAACAAAACAGAAAAACAAAAAGAAATGAAAAATAAAACATGAACAAGAACAGAAAAGAAACGAATAAGAATAAGAAAAAACAAAAAACAAAAGAACGAAAAATAATAGAACAAGAAAAAACAAATCAAAACAGAAAAGAAAACTAAACCGAAAATATGAAACCAAAAAAAGAAACAGAAAAAGACGAAGAAAACGTTAAGCGGGCTAGCCCAGAAAAGCTTCGCGAAGGGCGTCCTTGAGACGGTGCTCGTGTGAAACACCCCTAACGGGCGGCGTATAGGGATTGCGGTATCTCCGGCAACAGAAGGCCACGCTGTTGAAGATTAATCTTCTGTTCATGCTATATTAGTCAGTACAGTAGCTGGCAGCGTGAGGCCAGGCTCCTGGCTTATCTGTACAGCGCGTCCAGTTACTTTGCTCGCTGCACGGTGCAGACTAGATACAGAGTGCGTCCCCTGGTACTACTAGTATCCTTGCTGGTCCAGCTGCAATGAATAAGTTGTCGTGGAGACGACGACGGTCGAGGAGGAGATAGCCTTGTTGGCGAGCGATCACGGCGGCCGTAATTTACGTGCTAGCGACCGAATCGAACGGTGGATCGACTAAAACGCCGCGCAATTAAGCTTGCTAGCTAGTCGGACCATCCTATATATAGCGGACGGTAAAGACGGGTAGGTATAGGAGGAAGGCATTACTGCTCCATCGACTGTATTGTACCATATGATTCGGTTTATTCTTTCTCCAGGTTTAATTAGATCAGGTAGTAACAAAGTAATGGTCAGCAACCAAGCACACAGTGGTAGTACTAATGTTTCGAGAGGAAAAAACAAGACCGATCCGTGCAGGCGCCCAAACTGTGAAATTGCCAGACAGACTAGCTAGCTTAGCTAGGTGCTCCCCGGGATTCAGGCCCACGTACTGATCCCAACAGAAATCTATGGGCGTCCAAGTTCCCAACTACACACACCATGCACCAAACAACTGACCATTAGTGTTACGTACTACGCGTTTCACGTAGGAGTACTCGCTTGAAGAAGAAGAAGACGGGTCGCGGTTAATCGACCGGAGTGTACAAAAGGTGATCCGGCACACGCTGTAAGTACTTTCACTTTTGACCTAGCTGGCTTCTGGTTGGTTGCATGCTCACTCCGTTGTCGGGTGTCAGAGTCAGCACCAAGGTTTTAGTTTCGGGTAGAGAAAAATTGCTAAGGCCACGGCGGAATTTCTGGTTACCACAGTTACCGGAAAATCTCGATTGGTTACCGTGCGAATTTGAATTCAAATTCTTCGGTATGATCATGTACCGAGTGTTCTCGTTAAAATCCAAATTTTCCCATCGGTAACCGAAACCTGGTCAACCGGTATGATCGGTTACCATTTCTCGGGAGTGCTTGGAAACTCCGTTTATCAACCGGTAACCAGATTTTCCCATCGGTAACCGAAACCTGGTCAGAATGCATGGAATCAGTCGAACAACATCTCGCCCCCTTGACTTTTGACTGCACGGATTTGGGTAAACGCAAGTTAAACCCATATTAGACTCGGAAAAAAAAACGGGGTACACAACTTTTGTTTGGCAACCTAATGCCGTGGACCTAATAAATTCATAAGTGTCCAACCACCAGCATTGATCAACCCTGCATTAGCATTTAGCAGCCTAGTATATATACAATCGTGAGAACATTATGTTCTGAACATATGACTTGGCCAATCATGGATGGAAAAAAGGTGGCAGCCAGGAGTAGCACTTTACGTACTTGCATGCATATGACGCTACCGTGCATGTGCATGCACGCTTTTGCTAGTACATGCATGCATGGTTCATAAATATATGTTACGACTTTTTAGACCGGTCGATCGTTTCAATGAGGAGCAACAACATGCAAATGACCAAGCTAGGTGTGTTCAGATCCTAAAATCGGACGTATTCAACGCTATACATCTGATTCCGCGTCAATTAATATGAATCGGAAGGAGTAGTATATATTGTAGACCTCCACTCCAGACATGCAAAGTTATGCAATGGGGCGTGGCTCGACGATATATATATATGTGCCGATGTTGTCTTTGCAGAGAGTGAAACATACGCTATTTATATATTCTTCGCACAAGGGTAGAAAATTATGCCGGTTTATGGCAGATCAACTGCCTCGATCTAACCTCAAAAAATCATGCTGGCCTGATCACTAATAGAAAAATGGTAAATAAGGTACGTACATTAGTACATTACTAGAGTATGACATGCATGTAATTGGTCTCAGAAGCACATGCATGCATCTATGATTGCCTTTGGTCACGTACTCAACAAGGTCACAACCTCCAAGTTTGCTAGCCCTTGATATCTACTACTCCCTCCTATCCGAAAAAAGTGTCGCAAGACATGCATGCGAGTTGTACTAGCTAGGTTGTATTCGTACGACACTTATAACGGATCCGAGGGAGTAGGTGAAATCGGCGCGGCGACACGCCGCGCCCTTGATGAGAAATTCTGATGTAGTTTTTTTTTTAGTTGCTACATATTGTAAATAATTGTTGGAGGGTTTGAGTTTGGATATTTTTTTAAAATTATTGTGAATTTTTTGGAATCTATTTTGAAAATTAGAAAGAAAGTGAATATTTTGGAGGTGAAGAATTAGTTGGGGTAATACATTTATTTTATTTTTGCATTTTTTTTTTGTACATGATTTTCATTATTGTAATGAATAAAATTGAAGGTTGTAATTTCCGTGAATTATTGAATTCTATTTTCAAACCTATAAAAGAATTGAATATTTTTTTGGGGAGGAAGAATTATTCGGGGAAAATACGTTTTGTTGTTTTTTTTATTTAGGAGGTGTTTTTTTTTTAAGTTATAGATAATGCGTCAAATGGTCATGTGGATACAGGCATACGTCTTCAATCTTCAGTTTTAGAATTGGTCTCAAGCACAGTAGATCACGACCTGTTCACGCAGATACATCCATACGTCTTGAACCTGCAGATGTTGTTTTGGAAGTTGTACTCAACGTACTTTTGAGAGTACCATGGTCAGTAGAATTTGGTGAGCCGACACGCCGCACCCGCTGTATTTAAAAATGTCGAAATTTAGAAATTAAGTTCGTTCGAATGGGTTTTATTTTTTAGGAATTGCCGAAGTAAAAGGAAATTCACGTTAATTTATCTGGTGCAGTTGAATGTTTTATCGGCTGGAAATTATCGCCGTAGTTTTCTTTTTTTTTCTTTTTCCTTTTTGTATTGATATAGTGGGTAATATTTTTTGAAAACACAATGTGGGCATTTATTAGGTCGGGTGGGAAGTTTGATTTTTGTTTTGAATTTGGAAATTCATCTAATTTTGAGTTGCACACAACGGTACGTGTTTTTAAATTAGAAGTTGAAAATGGCGACATTTTGAAATTGTTTAAGTTTGGGAATGAGTGAGATTCAAAAAAATTCGTTTTAGAAATGGTCGGATTTTAGAGATTGCTCAATTTTGGAAATTGCTGTAACTGGAAAAATTTACGTTTTGAAAGAAGTTTAGATTTTAAAAATCGTTGGAAGTGGGAACGTACATGTCACGTTCATAAAATAATCGGGCTTCAAAGATCTATATTTTTTTTCGGAGGGCTTAAATTTGAAATTTGGATTGAAATGCTTCAAATTGATTTTTTATGTTCCTAAAATTTTGTCGCATGTTGGGAAATTCGATTTTTCCAAACATGTTTTTTTGTTTTGTCGTAAATATTTGGTTTTATGTTATAGAAATGTTTAGGTTTGGAAAATTGTTCAGGTTGGAAAGTTATTAAGATTTGGATTATTGTGACGTTTGTAAAATGTTTAGGTGCGAAAGACCTTTAAAAGCCTAAAGTAATGAAATTTGGAATTTGAATTATAATGTTTCAATGTGGTTTTATTTCAATTTTGATAACGTCCGTTTGAAGGACTGTTCAAATTTGGAAGGTATTTTCGTTTTTTTTTAGAAATGTTCAAATTTTAAAATTGCTGAAGTTAGAAAATTATTACGAATTGAATTGTTTGCATGTTTGTAGAATGATCAGGTTTGAAAGATGATGTGATTTTGGAGGCTTAAAAAAAAAGAGGGAAAAATATTGTGCAAAAAAAAAAAATTTGTAGACTGATACAGTGTACTACAGTACCCACTGTAGCCAACACTGTTTCAGCTACAGTGTCCGGAGGCTGAGAGGCCGCGAAAGTGACGCGCCTTAATATATAGTAGTATTCTTGCACACGTACACAATTGTTTCATTTACGCATCATTAAGATATTGCCGCGCCGGATCAGTATTAGAGCATCTCCACTCGGGCGTTCAAATGACCGCACAAATATTTTTGAGACGTGACGGACAGATTTTTGCTCCCACTCGCGGCGCCCAAACGCGAATTGGGTCCGGCGCGACCCAATTTTCTGTCCGGCACGCCCAGCCCACGCCCTAATTTTGGGAGTCCTCGGGCGGTCCCGGACGGAACGATGCGCGACGCCACGTCTGCCTCCGACGCGTGGGCCACGCCTGTCAGCGGCACAGACGACTTCAACCGACGGTGGTCAAAGCCGCGTGCCGCATGGCCGCGCCTTGTTTTCACAGCTGGCGGCCGCCGGTGAGCCGTCGCGTCCCACTGCTCGGCGGCGTCAATGCGGCGTCCTCCTCCCGCTCCCGCACCTCGCCGCTGCTCACGCCAAAGCGGAGCAGATGAAGGTCAAGGCGGAGCCGGAGGTTTCGCCGCTATTGGCCGAGCTCATGGCGGCGCAGGCTGGCACGGACGGCGACGCCATCACGCAGGCCGTCGTCGCCGCGTCCCTCGACAACATTCTGCCGCTCGACGGGCCCGCTGCCTGCGCGTGGTCGGCGTTCGAGCACGCCAAGTCCAAGGGCATGCCCTTCTTCGACCTCACCGGCGACGGCGCAGGACCCAACCGCATCAAGCAGGAGGACGGCGGCGCCGGCGTGAAGAAGGAGGAGGAGGAGGAGGAGGAGGAGGAAGAGGACCCCTACTTCGCCTTCAGGCGCCGCAACCGCCGCCAATAGATTAGTTTTATTTAAATTTCATTCAAATTTGTAAAATTTCCTAATGTTTGAATGAAATTCGCCGAAGTTTTATTTTACAAAAAAAGATTTGGGCGCCGCAAGTGGAGAGCGATGGCGCCCAAAGGTAACAGGTAGTCCGGACGGCGTCCAAATGGCCCGTCCGGAAGGCCTTTGTGCGACCATTTGGGCGCCGCGACTGGAGATGCTCTTAATCTGCCAACTGGTTCATCAAGACATTCAAACCCATCAAACATCGGTACTCAAGACTAATTCAAATACAAGGTAAATCTTTTTGAATATCCTAAATTTTGACCTTATCGATTTTCTTGATTTCTCAGTACTGATTTTTTACTTTCGAAACAATTAAACAATTAATCTTGATGCTGATTTGAAATAATAAATTATAATTGAGAGTAAAAAATATTGTCGTTTTTCGTTGTCCTATGACTCATCAATTCCTCTATTTTTGTATGAATTTGAATTTACATAAACATTAAATTGTTACCTTGCTAAAATAATAGAACATATAATTTAAAATATATAATATTTAATCTTTGTAATAGTCTTAGCATGTATGATGAATTAAAGTTTTTCATTTTATTTTACAATATCTTTGATGATTTTTGTAATAGTGTAAGAATTTAATTAATTTTGAAACCCATAAAACTCTGAACATATGTAAATTTTGAGATACTTTAATTTTTAAGTTTATGATATATATGTATATAACATGAGGACCCAATTGCATTTATCGGCTCGGACAAATTCAAATACTCCCTCGGTGTCGGAGAAAATGAGCTGATTATGTGCAAATTAATAGCACCACCTACGACACTCTTTTGGGATCAGAGTGAATACATCAATAGAGTATTTCTTACTGGGCCGTGGGAGAACGGTCATTTTTTTTTACTCCGAGTAGCGTACTTTATGCAGACTGTAGCAGCTACGGCGTGATGTGCTTAATTATCCCACGTGGATGGAAGTTGGCAATGCAATGCAGTAAAAATGTGCCGTGTTGACGACGAGGCAGGCCGGACGGCGTAAACGCCTCTCCGTCCTTGGCAAAAGCTCGGTGTCTCATGGATCACTGGCCACCCAAGTGTGGGCTGTGTCCATGGCCTGCAAGCCTCCGTGAGTACTATAAATCCGAGCAGGGCATCCTCTGCAATGGCCACCTCCCACCCCCGTTCCAAACCCTGCAAGTGCCCCCTAGCCACACAAAGCTCAGTACGTCTCACAGCCTGCTCTGTGAAACGAGATGGCCTCCAAGCCAGGCCCTCTCACCCGGTGGCCATGGCACGACCTCGGGAATTACAAGGTATGTTCATGGCTTCATGCATGCAAATTTGTGTGACATGCATAAACATGCATGGCATAAACATTCATTCATCCTTGCAATAATCGACTCTGTTTTTGGGTGAATCAAGTACGCGCTGGTGGCTCCGTGGGCGGCGTACAGCACGTACAGCTTCGCGGCGGCGAAGCTGCGAGGCGAGGACGGCGACCTGCTCAGCTTCTTCGTGCTGCCGACGGTGCTCCTCCGGCTGCTCTACACCCAGCTCTGGATCTCCGTCTCCCGCCACCAGACCGCCCGGTCCAAGCACCGCATCATCAACAAGAGCCTCGACTTTGACCAGGTCGACCGTGAAAGGAACTGGTAATCTCATACTGGCTGATGAGTGTATGGTTCTTGCATGCATGTGGCAATGGCGAGCACCCATGGCTGATGTACGTGTGTGTCTTGGATGCAGGGATGACCAGATCATCCTGACGGCGCTACTCTACTACGTGTTCAACTCGGTGGTGCCGATGACGCAGGGCCTGCCGTGGTGGAACTCCGGCGGCCTCCTCCTGACGGCGCTCCTCCACATCGGCCCCGTCGAGTTCCTCTACTACTGGATCCACCGGGCGCTGCACCACCACTACCTCTACTCCCGGTACCACTCGCACCACCACGCCTCCATCGTCACCGAGCCCGTCACCTCCGTCATCCACCCCTTCGCCGAGGAGGCCGTCTACTTCGGCCTCTTCGCCATCCCGCTCCTCACCATGATGGCCACCGGCACGGGCTCCGTCGCCGTCGCCAACGGCTACCTCGTGTACATCGACTTCATGAACTACCTGGGCCACTGCAACTTCGAGCTCGTCCCCAAGGCCCTCTTCGACCTCTTCCCCCCTCTCAAGCTCCTCATGTACACTCCATCGTTCCACTCGCTGCACCACACGCAGTTCAGGACGAACTACTCGCTGTTCGTGCCGTTCTACGACTACGTGTACGGGACGATGGACAAGTCGAGCGAGGACCTGTACGAGCGGACGCTGCACGGTGTCAGGGAGGAGGCCCCCGACGTCGTCCACCTCACGCATCTCACCGCGCCGGGCTCGCTCCTCCACCTCCGTCTCGGCTTCGCATCCCTGGCCTCGGCGCCGCTCGTCTCCGGCTCGGCGCTGGCAGTGGCGGCGGTGCTGGAGCGGCCGCTCGCCGTGCTGGCGTCGGTATTTGGGAGGAGCGCGTTCCGATCCGAGGCCAACCGGATGGGCAAGCTCAGCGTCGAGACGTGGGTCGTGCCCAGATACACCTCCCAGGTAACAGCAACAGACGAACAAACTTTAACAATGGCCAGCATTCCTTAGTTCTTCCATTCTTGGTCGAAATTCTTTTTTGAGAGATTAATATATTATTATTTGTGTAGCTGAAAGGATATTTTAAAAATTGACGGGACTGAGAGGATTCATGTGACTTCTGCGAATTTAATCAATGCGTGTCGATGGCATTGACGTGAGTGTGTATTTATTTGTGCAGTACACGTCGAAGAAGGATGGGTACGCGGTGAGCCGGCTGATCGAGAAGGCGGTGTCTGACGCCGAGGCAAGTGGCGCCGCAGTCCTCACACTGGGCCTCCTGAATCAGGCAAGCACATCCATCCACCACCTTCTTCATCAATACACTGCATTACATTCACTGACACTAGCATTTACCACCGGACTTCAATGCGAGATTCAGAGAGTGGGTGTGTGGTGCAGCACGGCAGCAGAGCTATGAATGTATAGGAAGTAAATGATGCTAATTGAGCTTCTGACATGACATCGATTTGACACTCGTTGTTTGATGCAGGGGTACGAAATGAACCGGAACGGGGAGCTGTACGTGATCAGGAAGCCGGCCTGAAGACCAAGATCGTCGACGGCACCAGCCTTGCCGTCGCCGCCGTGCTCCACATGATCCCTCGTGGCGTTAAGGACGTGCTCCTGCTCGGAAAGGATAGCAATAAGGTCGTGGCCGTGCTGGCCCAGGCCCTGTGCGAGCGAGAGATCCAGGTATAGTGCTACTACACTGTTCCTCCTATCAGATTTCAGAAGACGAACAACCTGAAAAGTGTGGATCTGTTGACGCATCGTAGTTGAGCTCGAAGACGAGGATTAAGTCACGTATATGATCGATGTAATCATTTTTTGGTTGGGTTAATTAACAGGTTCGAGTGGCAGACGAGGATCTGTACGAGGCTCTGAAGCTGCAGATAAGCCTGGAGCTGCGGAGTCAACTGGCTCTGTCGGGCAGCTATAGCAGCAAGGTACAGACTCCAAATTTGCTGCAGTTTGCTGTCGTTTTGGTCGTGCTCTGGGCCTGAAACGTGCTGTGCGTGCATGCAGGTGTGGCTCGTCGGCGACGGCCTGACGGCGCAGCAGCAGGAGCGGGCGCAGCCGGGCGTCCACTTCGTGCCATACTCGCAGTTCCCTCCCACACTACCCGCGGCGACTGCATATACCACAGCACGCCGGCGCTCGTCGTGCCGGACTGCTACGAGAACCTCCACGCCTGCGAGGTGACCACAACCATCACAGCGTTGTGGATGCGATGCAGACCAAGACTTTGTACGCATCGATCAAATGTCTCACATTATTTTGCTTGCATGCAGAATTGGCTGCCGAGGCGGGTGATGAGCGCGTGGCGCGCGGCGGGGATCGTGCACGCGCTGGAGAAGTGGGCCGGCCATGAGTGCGGCGACGCGGTCACCGGCGTCGACAAAGCATGGCGCGCCGCCCTCGCGCACGGGTTCCGCGCCTACGACGACGCCCACGCGAAGCTGCAGGGAGACGGTGACGCCAACTGAACGAGGCGTACCACCCACTGATCGATCGATCGACCGGCTCTGTCTGAATCTGATATATTTACTAGGAGTATCACGTACGAAGATTCTCCGCTATAGTGCTATGATCTTCGGGCTCTCCTTGTTCTGTTAGGTGTCGTACGAAGATTCTCCGCTATAGTGCTATGATCTTCGGGCTCTCCTTGTTCTGTTAGGTGTGATCCTCTTGCGTAATTGCATTGGGGTATATACACTACTACCTGTACTTATAGTAGTAATTTGTCTGGTTCAGCTAATGAACAAGTGCGAGTATGAGGATATTCTGTTCGTCGAGATGTGAATCTAATCTTGTGAGTGGTACGAAGGTGTTGCGGTGCGGCCTGACTTTATGGGCTAAATATGGAGTGGAGATTTTTGGCTCCCAAGATTCCAGTGATCTTGTTATTTAAAAAAAAAATCAAAAATCATATATCCAAAGTTTCATAAAAATTGAAAAACAAATCTGAACATAGCAGATTATGTATCCCACAAAAGTGTAAAATATCAATTTAAAATACTTTCCATTCGGATCTACACAAAAATAATAAAAGCGTGGATCTAAGTATACATATTTTCAAATCTCTATCAAATTTTGTCTTTTTGTAGCCCTTAATACATATAATTTGTGCATTTGATGGAATGAAACACAGCAGGGAAAGGGCGACACGACCCGTTCCCCTCCTTATCTCTACAGTGTAGAGAGGCGAAAGGGAGGCGACCTCGTTCCCCTCGTTCTCCGCCGCCGGAGGTCGTGGTTCCCCTTCCCTCCGCTCGTCGCTCCGGCGACGGGAGGGTGGGGGAACCGCTGATCTCTCGTGTTGGCGTGTGAATAGTAGGAGTAGTTCTTCTGCCGGCGGCGCTGTGGGGGTGGAGGCGGCGTCGGGTGGAATAAAGGTGGCCGAGCGTCGTCCCCTCTACGCCGGAGTTCCTCGGAGCTGTGGCGTGACGCACGGTGGTTTTGGTCCTCCCAGATCCTCGGATCTGTGGAGTTCTTTGTCCCCCCGAGCGGACGGCGTGGCGACGCCGGCGTCTGCTCTCTGTGGGGTTTGGTTCCCTCCTCTCTGTCGTCGTCGAGCCTTCGTCTCCATCTGCGGCGGCTCTGGGAGGGTGAGGTGGTTCTTCCGGGTGAGTTCTTCTTCTTCTCTCTCTGGCTGGCCGAGGTGGCAAAGGGAGATGGGGGTGGAGGTGCTCGATCTGGTTTTTGATGGCGTGGTGGTGGTGGTGGTTCTCTGCGACGTCTCTGCTCCGGCCGGCCGTGGCGGCGAGGGGAGTGGGCGTCCGGGGAGCGGGTGTGCTGGGCGGCTGTCCTGGCTGATGCGGATCCGGCGGGAAGCTCGGTGGTTCGGGGAGACAAGTGCTACGGCTGTGCTCGTTCAGCGTTCTGGGTGTCCGTCGCGGCGCGGCGGCCGGTCCTGCAGCCTGCTACAATGGTGGAGGTGCTTGTTCTTCTTCCGGGGATGGCGGTACGGCGGCTCCGGCGGAGGCTAGGGTTTGGGGCTTGGGGTGGATCCGTCTGTGCTTTTCTCTGTTCTTCGGGGTGTTTAGTGCAAGTTTTCTGGGTCTTGTTGTAATTTTCGGTTGCCTCTGGGCCTGGTTGTAATTTGTACTGGATTTCCTTTTATAAGAGTCGGATCCTGTTCAAAAAAAAAAAAAAAAAATTTGTGCATTTGATTTTCCATGCTTATAGGATATATCATTGGCTATGTTCCGATATTTTTATAATTTTTTGAGACCTATACATATTTTAAATAGCAGAGAGCACTCGAATTCCGGAGACAAATAGACTTTCTGCTTAATATTTCCGTGCCCCGCCCCGTACGTCTTTATAGCAAGGCGGTGGAACAATCACGGTTTTGTGCCGCAGCTTAAAGCGCAATCCGCTGATATACCAAATAAATGAGTGAAATCCACTTTGGCTACCGGGTGCATATGGATCTGGTATTTAAAAAACACATTTTTAAAGTGTTAAAAGGATTCAAAATAAATTGTGTGGATACATCACATTCTATGTGTCCACGGAGTGGTTTTGTGGAAAACCGATATTTTTTGTGGCCTGTGTAAAGTAGAGCAAAAAATGTCTCGTGAAAAGATTTATTTTAGCATCAAATTTTGTTTTTTTACACAGACCACAAATTGTTGGTTTTCATGAAACCACTGAGTGAACACGTAGAATTTTAAGATCTATGCCTAAATTTATATATAAGTTTTTTACATTTTAAATACGTTAAAATTGTATTTTAAATAAAGTGTACATATGTACATGGGAGCCAAAACGTTTCTATCAATAAACGACTACAATATCTTTTTCGATAAAAAATAGTTTTATTAATTTGAATGTCACATACTCACATCCTCTCCCGGCAACAATAAAGTTCGAACCAGAAATAAATTACTAGAGGGTAGAATATGGCACCTATGTGCTTATAAAGGTTAAAAAGTCTAGTGTTTGAAAGGTTCAGATACAATCAAAACTTCAACATAAATCAGATCGCGCATTGCCTTGTTGGTGTACATATCTTGGCTCGTCTTCAGTACACTTAATTTTCTTCATATATTACTTAGGTATATCCAGCGAGGCGTCGGCTTACACTGCACATATCGTGCGTATGGTAGGAAAAATGCAATTCCTAATGTACCACTATCTCTGCTATCGTTTTGTTGAAGATTTGTGCCCAACACTTTGCAAAATAGCTCTTCCATCTCAGCTCAGTGTGATTTCAAGTACATTAATGTTGATGCAGACCAAAACTTGTTACGCATATCGGTCATGTTGATGCATCCTTTGGTCGCAAAACTGGGTGATGAGTGGGGATCATGCACATGCCGGAGCAGTGGACCGGCTACGAGTCAGGCTGCAGGTGGGAGTGGGGTACCCACGGAGCCCACTACCCAAGCCCCCGTGAAACGTTAACCGGGCTCCCACGGGTAGGCAGAAAAACAAAGTGGGCATGTGTGGGCTCCCCACTTTCCCAGATTGAACCCACGATTTCATCCAGGTCAGAGTTAGTGCGCGGACAGGGGAGTCGCTGGAGCGCTGCCGCCTGCCGGCTACCTCCTCCATGGCAGCCACTCCTCCTCCAGCTCCGAGGGGACGGAGCTCTTCCATCCACCCCCGCTCTCCTTCCCATGCTAGGGCGCGGATAGAGATGTCGCCGGAGCGCCGCCGCCCGCCGGCTACCTCCGCCATGGCAGCCACTCCTCATCCGGCTCCGGGGGACGGAGCTCTTCCATCCACCCGTCCACCCGCTTGATCTGAAGGAATGTGACGGGGGAGAGAATATACGGGTGTTGAATCAGGGGTCCGATGAGGATAGCAAAGGAGGTGGAAGATAGAGCGGATACCGGCGATTCGGTGGCGGCGAGGCAAGATCGCCGGGATCGAGGATAAGCGGTGATGGATGAACTTGGTTGCATGTCTGACTTACCTTCTTGCTTCCAGGTGTTTGTGAGCCTTGATTTGGGGGATTTTGCAGCACAGATGATACACGGGGAAGAAAGAGATGAACCAAGGAGGAAACAGAATCAAGAACTGAGAAATTTCATGGGGAAAAGCATCAGGAAGGAGGAATCGACATGTCGCCTTTCTTCGGCATATCGCGAGACTCGGCCAGACGCCCATACTTGGCCATCCAAAGCTCAAACCGCATGTTTCCATGCGCTCGCTGTTTGGTGTCAGACTGTCTAAGTAGGAATTGGATTGCTAGCGTAAGTGGGCGTCCCACGAAGCTCACATATCCCGCGTAACTGGATGTGGGCGTTGGCGGGTAGCCCACATAAACTATATAGCATTTGTGGGACATAAGCGGGACTCCCAACGAAGCGTCCCACCTGCACCCTGAGCTACGAGTGAGGCGACACCATCACCGGCGTCGACAATGCGTGTAGTGCCACACTGCCACACCCCGGCCGGCAGCCTCGCTCACGGCTTTTGCCCATACAACGCCCACGCGAAGCTGCAGGCAAAACGATGCTCCATCTGAATGTGATGGACAAGGAGATCCAGGTTCAACGTTCGATGTAAGGTTATCACGGGAAGTTAGAAACATCAGAAGCTCCGTTCAAAACTATTAGAATGAGCTTACCATGAGGTACTTGACACAAAAGGAATGACAAAGGATATATTCAACCTACATCCCTACGGTTTTCACTACTTTTTGAACTAGATGATACCCCGCGCGTTGCGGCGGGCCATTGTATAAAATAATTTGTTTTTTGAAGTTTACAAAATTTATGAGCATAAAAATGTTTGATCATGTAATATCCATCTTTCAGTCAACTCCTTATACTTAAAATAAGAAATCACGTGATGTTTGGGTCCCTAACCATGTCCATACAAATAGAACTCGATATGATTTTTTTTGCTCGACATATCTCTGAACCTGTAAAAAAACGCTTCCAGTATCCTGAAGATTCATGTTATTAATCAATTTTCATTAACCATCGCCTTACTTCGCTCCTGCGAGAATGAAAAGCATATTTGTTTTTGGAAATTATGATTGCTTCCAACCTGATCGCTTATTACAACATGAATTTTCTTATAACTTTGATACTCCAGGATACTTAGTCAATATGTTTAAATATATGTGAATAAAAATGAACGTCGCGGAAATCCTTTTGAACAAAATCTCCATTTCCATGGCACTAATTCCATGAAAAATTATGATCGAACCAAATTGCTGAAAGTAAAGAGCAATACTCTTAAGAAAAATTATTACAACTACATGCTGGGCTACAGAAAATAAGAGAAAACAATGGCATCAATAGAAAGCAAATCACATATGAGGCATGCATCGGATAGGCGTCGGCCCAACTATTTACTTAATCCATGAAATGATGAGAACCTGAGACGCGGGTGTTTAACATTTCTGCTTGGAAATCATGGTGTTAATCTAGCTGAGACGTGGGTTTTCTAGAGCAAGAAGATTGACGGTGAAGCTCAAAACGGACCAAGGTTTCAACCTGCGAAAAACTGATATGATAAATACAGTAGCAAATGAAGCGATTAGTGCGAGCACTGTGCTAGAATGTCGCTGGGTAAGCCGATGAGAAGGATAATTAAATTTCATGTGCAAAGCTGTTTGCGTGAACATATATAGAGGTCATCGTCCATGCCAGATCGTGACTAATAATCCATGATACCTGCAATACAAAATAGAAAACACGTCGAAGCAATTTTAAAAGGTCGGAGAGAGACTTAGAGCGTACACTCCTATGATGATAAGGTCGGAGATAGACTTAGATCATACTCCTATTGTGATTAGTCATTGATAGACCATCAGAATTAGCAGTAGAACAGAGGCTGCCAGGAAAGGGACTAAATCAAGAGCAGGTACTCCAATGCCATCGTAAGGAGGAGGTGGGCACTGCATATGGGGATGAGCGCTCCTATGCGTGGCTCGGGAAGGTATATAAATGCGACGGGTGGATTAACGCCGAGGCTGCAGCCCCGATCTTTTAGGGAAGTTTAAACGCAATTTTGCAGGAACATAGTATCGTCTCGCCAGGCCAGTCCCTTCATTGTTTGTGTGGAAGACAAAGCGAGCGCGCCCCCGTGGGTATAATGAGAAGAGGAAGTGCGAATCGTTTGTGACGGTAGAGGCGAGGGATGAAATGCATTAATTGAGGGCTGGAAAAATCTAGATTCATGCGCTGCATGTGGGATGGATTTTTAGACTAGCTATAGTGGGGAGTAATTTCAACTAGTAACATACACATATCACTAGACTATGTTACTACCCTCATAGTGCAAAGTAACATAGAGGTGGTGTCATATATGGTCTCATTTATTACTCTATAGACTCATTTTTTCTTGAAAAGTATGATGTTACTAGTGTTACAAGTAACTAGCTAAGTTACTCTATTTGCATCTCTCCTCATTAATTACATACCACGTAGCATTTTTTGCTTAGGTGGCATCTATGTTACTAGTGAAGTTACTCCCACTATGGGTAGTCTTATGGCCTCATGCACCTACGTGGATGCTCGATGACGTGGACCAATTAGAAACTTGCTGATGTGTCTAGCTTGCATGTTGAGAGAATTCCTTGTAGTGGGTCTTTGCTATTTAGATATAGAAGATGAAGCAGATGTTAGTACTTACATTGCATAACCGAATAAAGGAACTTTCTGTAACCCAGACACGCATTTTGTGTCTCCTCTCGATAAACAAGGGTTTGGTGAGAAATAATATCACCAACTATGTGTGAATATAGTGCTTCGAACATAGTGTTTTTCGAATGGAAGTTGATAGTTGGCACGGTTGAAAAAACCAATATGCGATGAGGTGAGATATTGGGGAAGAACAAACACGGCTTTTATCCATGCACACCGTTGATGCAGTGTTGTATATAACCTGAGGTCCATGAAATCTAGGTAGAAAATTTTCGATCATTGGTGGGAAGCCGTGTAACTTCTTTTAAGAAAAACAATCGAGAATTATACCACGGAGGGAAATCGAAATGGAGCAAGAGGACAAAGCATCATGAGAGTCTTCGCGGAGGACGGCTATACTTGTACATGTATAAGATTGATGTTAAGGTCGATGACGTGGCATGCCAGTTTTTTGATCTCCATCCTGCTGTTCGGAGTCGTGATTCGTGAATGTTCGCAAATGTAGCAGGTTGGGATCCTTATTTCTGCATTTTTTTTTGTAACTATCATCACTGCATATCATATATGTAATTATTGTATTTCTACTGCTCTTAATCTTCTATGAAGTATGTGTTCTGGAAAACGTTAGTACTGGGCATATTGAATAGAGGTTCCTAGCCCTGCAATTTGCACAAATAATCCAATTTTTTTGAAAAATCCTCAGATTAAATAGCTCACACATACTCACTTGAGGAAACGATGCTAGTACCCCTAAACTTTGAAGTGTTGGGACAAATTAAGTGACACTAATTAATCGAGTCATTGACATTCATCGACTTGCTTGTTTAGACGTTGATGCGTGCTTATTACATACATGGGTTCGAACTGAACAGGAACGCGGAGCTGTACCTGGTAAGGAAGTACGGCCTGAAGACAAAGATCATCGACGAGCGGATGGTGCGGGGCTGTTGATAAACCCTGCTGCTGTGGATTTCTGAATTTCACTGTTAGGTGCCATTTTCTTTAGTTTCGTCAGACTTTAGGTGTTGACTCCGGTTCTGTTGCAACAACCTGGAGTGAGTCACACGGGTTCACGATCTGTTCGTGGGATGGCACGAACGCAAGGATCGTGGCTCACGTTTTCCCCTTGTACTCAGAATAAAAGGAGACAAATAGAATCAGAGAAGCTGCGGAGTTTTGAGCAGCACAAAAACAGTGTCTCTATTCTACGGAGTAATATTTAGTTCACGAGCGACAACGGTGTGGATCGTGCACGCGCTGGAGAAATGGGCCGGCTACGAGTGTGGCGGCGACGTTTTCACCGGCATCGACAAGAGGTGGTGCGCCCCCCTCACGCACGGCTTCCGCCCTTACGACGTGCACGCGAAGCTGCAAGCAAACGACAACACGAAATGAATGAAGCTTGTACTGTGATCGATCTGCCGGCTCGATCTGAATCTGATGTACAAGAAAATTCAGACGAACCATCAGATCGTAGGTGGATTGTAGTACGGATGTGTGTCACTAGAGGACGGCCCGTTCCACATGAGTCAAATAAAAATATATGTAATTTATACTAAACTTTAACACTTTTATTAACTAGTAAATTTTTATTATAATTCTGGCATTGTTGACAAAACAAAAATGTTGCTAATGTTATCTAAAATATTCATTAGTATAAATTCAAACATATATTCAAAACAATTGTGTCATACTAAAATTTAAACAATAATTACAATAGAAGTTTCTTCATGAATTAAATTTTAACAATAGCAAAACATTTATGGTGCATACGTATATGTTAATGATCTATTTCGCGTATGACCTAACAAATATAAATTAATCGTGGTTTCTAGTATCCAACATGTAACCATATTTATTGAAACTTCTAGTGTATAAATTTAACAGTTTTGTTTTATCAGTTTTCCGTAACAGATTTGGGAGCTAAAAGATCCTTTATCAGTTAAACCTCATATAAAGATATGTGCTCATTTTGGCCATACTATTTTCCAAGATCAATGTTAGTTTTTCACCTGAGCATTAATTATTTTATTTTTTCAAAAACTAGCAAACGGTACTTCTATGTATTAAAAATAACAAAAAAGTATACAACTACATAAAAACATATGGTACGTAGCCACAAGTTTTGTAAAAAAAGACATTATATTCTGGGCTATAGAATAAAAACTTTAAGAATAAGTTTATATTTTTATTTAAACCCCAAACTACCATTTTCAGATATTTTAGAAAACGAGCTCTAGTGAGCCTCCTCACTCGTTCTCCCCAAATTATTTGCATATCCAGTGAGAGGCATCGCCTTGCGTCACACATGATTCACCTCGTTTTTGAAACGCGTTTCCTTTTTCTTTTTGCGAAACACAGTACAATGCAGACACTCACAAACACGTGCACACACTCATCCCTATGAACGCACACATCCACACCCTATCCCTATAAGCACCTTCGAAAGACTGAGCCGACGGTCGGGTCTTGAGATTGACGAAGTCATCACAGACGCATTGCTGTCGACGTGAACATTGTCTCCCACTAAAAAATATTCCGCTTAAATGAAAAACAACAGTGTCAAACCTAGTTTTAAACTCTGTTGGGGTAGGAATACAATCTCATGTTCCATCCTGACAACTGAATCGCGAACAAACTTGAGAACTTGCCTGTGGCAAGATGGTTAGGTGGGTGGTTGTACCCCCAGCCCACCAGAGTTCAAACCCCAGGTTTGACGCTGGTGTTTCTCATTTAAGGCGGAATATTCTTCAGTGGGAGGCGACGTTCCCGTCGACAGCGAGGCGCCCGTGGTGACTTCGTCAATCTCAAGACTCGACCCGCCGGCTCAGTCTCTCGGAGGTGCTCATAGGGGTAGGGTGTGCGTGCGTGCGTTCATAGGGGTGAGTGTGTGCGCGTGTATATGAGCGCTTGCGTTGTACTGTGTTTCGCAAAAAAAAAAAAAAAAAAAAGAATCGCGAACAAACACAAAGCCGTACGTCACGCCTGACTGACGGACCCGTACGCACGCAACTGCCCAACCAACCAACCACGCGTCGGACTCCGAATCGAGCCCGACCCGGTCCGCAGCCGAACCCAAAAACCCTACCAGCCTTTCTTCTAGAAGCTCCCCGTCCCATCCCGACAAGCTCACGAATCTTCCACGAAAGCCAACCCCGCACACGCCATCCGCCGTCCAAGCCCCATCGGACGGCCCATAGAGCCCGCACGCCTCCGTAAAGGAACGGCTCCAGAACCTTCTGCCATTAAGTCTCCGGTTTAATTTAATTCCCGGCGTTTTTTATTTATTCATCGCTCGCGTCGCGCCTCCGGTCTCTGTCTCGCCGGCTCCCAGATCCGCGCGTGCTCTCGTTCCTTTCGGCCGTCTTCTTCCTCCAGATTCGACCGGTTCGTTAGTGTCGCGATTCGTCGAATTCTCGCGCGATAATGGCGGAGGTAAAGCTCCATCGATCCCCCTTCTCCTTTCGATTCTGTTGTTCTTCGGCGGGGTGGTTCGCGCGGTCGATCGAATCGGTTCGGGATCTGACCCTGTTTCTTGTTGTTGTCTCTAATGGCTGCAGGAGGGGCACAAGGTGTCGCTGAACGTGTACGACCTCAGCAACGGCCTCGCGCGCCAGCTCTCCACCTCCTTCCTCGGCAAGCCCATCGAGGCCATCTGGTCAGCACCCTCTCCTCCCTCTTCCCCTCCCCAATCCTAGGATCTACAATCACTTACGCTGACCCGCGTTCGTTTCATCCCTCCAGGCACACGGGCGTGGTGGTGTACGGGAACGAGTACTTCTTCGGGGGCGGGATCCAGTCGACGGCGGCGGGGGCCACGCAGTACGGCCGCCCCTACCGCGTCGTCGACCTCGGCGTCACGCACCTGCCGCGGGAGGTCTTCGAGGACTACCTCCGCGACATCGCGCCGCGCTACACCGCCGAGACCTACCGCCTGCTGAGCCACAACTGCAACAACTTCAGCAACGAGGTGGCGCAGTTCCTCGTCGGCGCCGGTATCCCCGACTACATACTCAGCCTCCCCAACGAGGTCATGTCCAGCCCCGGGGGGGCCATGATCTTGCCCATGATCCAGAACCTCGAGGCCACGCTGCGGAACAACACCCCGCCACAGACCACGCAGTTTGTGCCCACGGCGGCGTCGGTACTGCCGGCGGCGACTAGCAAGGCTCCTGCTACAGCTGCCGCAACTAGTGCGGTGACTCCGGACTCTTCTGCGAAGAAGGAAGCAGAGAAGAAGGCGGAGAAGGGTACTCCGGATAAAGCCGCTGCGGCTGACCCTCTCGGTAGCGCGAGGGGCAAGGTGCAGGAGGAGGTGATGAAGGAGTTCACAGCGATCATGGCAAGCGGGACGCTGCGGGCCAGCGAGGCAGCGGCGCTGGCCATGCAGCGGGTCATGGAGCGCCACGGCAACGCCACCAGTATGCAGCAGGCCTAGCTAGTCGCATGAAACAGATTGTCTTGCTTGTTCCAGCCAGCTTCAATGCAATTACAAACTGATAAGAATTGGGGACGAACTGCTTCCTTCGTATGCACGTTTAGATATCTCTTTACCTAGTTTTATTTGTGTGATTGTTTTGATATTAATTGTGACTTAACGAAATGCTGATCAGATGAATACCCCATGAACTTTTGTTGTTATAGGATCTATCAGGGTTTTGGCTGAATAATTCAGCATCTAGCTGAAGCTGAGCTGCGTTTACTGCTAGAGTTGAGTTGAGCATTGGGTTCTATCCAGTGGCGGAGCGTGAGCAAAATACAAGAGGGGCCAATTCTATAGAAAATAGCAAATAAGCATAAAAATGGGACAAGTCTTTGAACAAATATAAGATATTTTTAGATGGAATGTCGTATGATGTATAGTTATCTTGTTCACGCAAATACAACAGATAAAACTGGTTTGAATATACCTGGGAATTGTGTACAAAGATTTTTTTTTGATACTTCTTATCTTTGAAATCAGCAATTTTCACACTTACGGTAGGCTGTTTTCTGTGTTGGATCTGTGGTCGAACTGGGAAAAGCAGAAGAGATATTGGGCTTTTTCGTGCTAATGGGCTGCGTTAGAGAGGCAGCCTACCTAGTAAAATGAAATTACACTTCGGAAAGGGGGGCAGCAGCCCAGTTTCGCCTCCACGAGGCTCCGCCAGTGGTTCTATCTAAGACTTAAGATTACTAGATGACCCATTGCGCGACTGCGCAACTGCCGGATGCAAAGACTACATTGTTGCCATACGCTTTATTTGTTGGTGAAAAGTAATTCATTTCATTTGCGTTCATTTAGCTCTATTTTGTATGAATACTTCTTTGGCTAGCTTGGTGCCACCACGACGAATCTTCATAGAGCACATCAGTTATTTATAGAAGTCATCCAAAATTTGAATGATGTCAGCAAAACATGAAGGCATATGGTCCTTCTATGCCTAACAAAGTGATAGTTGGCCATTACGCCCGTTGTGCAACTCAGAAGTAAGAACATATTGTTGCAACAGGCTAATGAGAATAAAAAGAACTCCACATCTATACATTACAACCAATGTAACCGACGGTGAAGCACAAATAGACAACTAATTATCAGAGGAGATGCAGGAAGAACTGCACAAAAGACCAACACATTAAAAGACATTACCGACTCCTCTTTCTTTTTAATTTACCTTAAGGAGTGATAGGACTTATTTAGAATCGCAAATGATCTTGATCTCATACATATAACTTATGGCATTTTAGCATGTTCAATGCTTTCAGAATAACTGAGAACAATTCTTCTTTGCTTAGTAACCTCCATGAATGCAGAAACATTTATGAATTCTGAGAAGTACCAAGAGCTCCTTTGCATCAGATTTTAAATCTGAATTTTTTTGAGGTTCTAAACAATAATACCTTTGTACCTAAGAAAATAAGCTATGTCGGTCCCATATAGTATGTTTTTAGTAATGAAAAACTGAGAGAACCCAACCAAGCGTCGTAAAGAACATATCAACATGTAGACTATCATTTTTACCAAGAAAGTGGAGTTGTTGAACATGTGAATGGGAAAATAATTAAAGGAAATGAAATCTGACACACAAAATGGGCAAAAAACATGAGAAATTACATGCACGCTGCTTCCTTGTTGCTGCTGGTCACTGGTCACCATAATCCTATGACCCCTTTCTCTCTTGCTGCCGCCGGGCAACCTAGCCTCGCTACCCCATACTTGCTGCTCGCCGGCCATCCGAGCCGTGCCTCCTTCTCCCTGATCGATGTCCCTTTGCAACGCCACCATCGACGCCTCCCCTGCTGGCCAGCGCCGACAAACCAGACCGGTCTCGAGCAGCTTAATTATCCTGGTCCTCCCTGACATCCTACTTGGCACGGCTGCCCTGCTCCTTGCCGGTTAGGTACAGCCGTCTCAGCTCCGGCAATCATCCATGATGACCCTGTGGTGGTAAGGATGTAAGCAAGCGTCAAATAAAAAATCAACAAAGGAAAACGAAAGTAAGAAATGACAATGGCAACACACATTTATATAAGCATGGAACCTGAAATTAAGATGTACTTAACGGCAGCACACTGACCTACCCGTTCTCATGTTCAAATCATACACATGTGTAAGGGCGAGAGGGTATACATGTGTAAGTTTCTCACAAAACAAAACACATATGTAAGTTTTAATTCTAAAACCAATAGACCAAGCCAAATGGCCAGAGCTAAGCAGATAGAATCATGCATGATTACAAAGTAATCCATCACACAATGATAGAAGTGATATGAAACCAATAGACCAAGCGAAATTTGAGTATATCACATTTTATAGTCAAAACCAGTAGAAATTAAGGGTGACAGGGTACCTACATGACAAAACCAAAATGATCCATCACACACTGATTGGTAACCATTGTTCTCAGCTCCGCCAGAATACAAATTGGTATTGTACTTTGAATCAATAAGTTATTCTCACAGCTCACTAAATAGTAGCCAAATGACCAAATCAATATGTCTTGTTGCACAAAAGCATAGGC
Source organism: Poa pratensis (assembly GCA_947311845.1). Lineage (NCBI taxonomy): Eukaryota > Viridiplantae > Streptophyta > Magnoliopsida > Poales > Poaceae > Poa > Poa pratensis. The sequence goes on from CAMZMU010000087.1 coordinate 4,864,385, forward strand.
AGAGGTGAGGCCAAAACAATATTACAGTTAACCGCATTATTTCTATGAGAAAGGGTTGGATTTTCTGATTTTGTACCCAAAGGAGTAATACGAAAAAGAAAGATCTTCAACCAGGCTTACATGGGATTTTAATAAATAAATACGGAGCTAAAAACAGGACCATATTATCGAATGAACATGATCTGAAAACATGCATCAAGACAATACAGATGTTATTGAAACAACAAGGTACTCGGAGCCCAGCAAAGAACTACACTATCTAAATCCTAGGCTAGTCTCTTTTCCTACATGTCTTAATATCAGCAGTGCATCTCTTATAATATACAGGATAATGCAAACCTTGCTACTTTGCCACCACCAGGCATATAGATCTGATTGCAAACAAAATATGATCTTCCGAGGCAAATAATCAGAAATAACAGAAAACTAAGAGAGGTGACCTACCTACATGCATCTTGTATCACCAGGCGAGTGGGGTGGACTTAAGAGGAATACTGATTCATCTAGGTCTCAGCTTCGGAGTGAGATATAGCTAGCTGAGCAAATAGGAATATTCATCTATCTAAGTCTCAGTTCTTAGCCTCACAAAAACTGAAAACTACATTGAGCTAGCTGAATCCACTGTGTATAGAACTGTAACATCAAGTTGGGAACATACACATATATTTTAAGGACTATGGGTTTCAGCCTTTCAGGTGCTACCTTGTGAGCTGAGCTGTAATATAGTTTCCTTGAAAAATATCGCAATGAATTCGGTATTGAAGATGGATCAATTCAATTGATTGACTGGTTGTTACAGTCCTATACGCAGCAGCTAATCTGCGGTATACCTAAATACGCTTCCAACCTCATGTAGCAATGTAACATATGTGAAAAAATAAACCAGCAGCTAAGAAGAACAATACTAACTTGGACAATTTCAACCCAATACATAAATAGTTTGTGCTCCAGTGGTGTATAACTATATAAAAGAAGGGGGTGGTATATAATATAGATATTTGATATGTTCTTTTATATTTAAGTACTTAACTACACATGTATTCATTCCTTCTATCTTTTATCAAGATTCTTAGGACATTCTTATTCAAACTGTTAACGAAGACTTATGTAAAATATTAGGGTGGTCAACCAGGAAACAACAAGTTCCTCAATCTCTCATTGTAGACCTTGAGGTATGACAACTGGATTGAGTGGCTACCGCCATGGCTCCTGTGCCTCATCTTCAAGAACCATTGCGCCAGGGTTTTCCATCGCCAGGCTACACTTGTGCAAACTACATTTGGGCAAGCTTGTGCAACCTACTGCAATGATTGACTCAATATCTAAGCTTCAGTGCAAACTGCAAAAAAAAAAAAACACTCCTAATATCATCAACACAGTAATATGGTGATATATAGAGGCACACCATGCAAAAAGGTAACCTACATCCTGATGCTCAATTGAATAAACTACATAGTACTAAATACATAAGGGTTTAAGGGAAATATTTGAAATCCTAACCAACTGATTCAGTTGCAGGCATGATATCAATGGAGGTGCCCAAACACTAACTTTCAGCAGCTATACCACAACACACATGAAAGAAGGAAAATTCAGAGATATATACCACGTCAGAGATAAGTACCTATAATCTATGAACCTGCAAGAAGGAACATCACAACTCTGAATATTTAGCCACCAACCTAAACATTTAATAGCAAGTTTACCACCTCTCCTATTTTTTAAAACAGGCAAGAAAACAGCTAGATACTTTTAAACAGCCTACTTCCAAAATGGAATGCAAATGGAACAAAACTGAAAAGGATACATGTATCATTCTCAGTTGGACTTAATGGTGTGGACCATCTGATTTCTTGCAACAGCAGACGGTTTGCATAAACATACGCTGCTTGTTCTACCTATCCAGATCTAGTCTCAGCTATAACCAAACCAACAGAAGAATATATCTTAGTCTTCTTTTGCAATGTATATGCTGATTGATTATACATATCTCAAAAAGGTGGGTAGTGTATCTAATATGCAAAATGAGCACCACAAAAATACATCACATAATTGGATAGCTGAAAGGAATAAAATACCTGAAACAATCAAGCAAGGACTTTTCAGATACAGGAGTACCTACAAAATTGAGTAACATTTATTAGATCTGTCTATTCTCCAAAAGTTTTTGATTCAGAACTTTGAAAATACCACATCCACCATAGAAAACATAAGTTATTTCTTGCACGTACAAGTCAAAGAAAAGAACAGAGCTCGTCTCTCTGGATGTGGTGCAGCAATTTCTTGTGTGTGTGTATACCACTTTCAATCGGACAATAGGAGGGAATCGACCGTGACATTAGAGAGAGAGAGAGATCAACCTTGGATGGTGGAGATGCGTGATGGAGAATGCCTGAAAATCTCCATGACGAACCTGACAAGGAGGTCCAGGAAGCGGTCGATGTTGTCCTATCCGCTTCTTGACCTCGCCGTGCACCCTTCCACGCGTGATTCCACGACGCCGCCGCCTCCTCTCTGACTTCATGCGCATCCATCCTCCTCAATCATCATCGACGCTCGCCGCCATACTTCTCCTCAACTACGCAGCGCCGCCAGGCAGAGCGCAGCAGCATCATGTCTCCGAACCAGCCACTGAATCCCTAGCTCGAGGGTAGGCCAGAAGAGCAGCCATAGATGGCTAGGGCGGGAGGAGGAGGGCCGCCGCCGCCGCTACAGGTCGCCCATTGCAGCCCAGCCGTAGCCGGTTCCTATCCCGCCGCCGGCACGAGAAGATCTTGAGCCCCAGGATACGGCCGCCCCGTCCGGCTCCGTCCACTTTCCGCTCACTACACGCCGACGCGGACGTCCCTACCGGCTCCATCTGCTCGCCGGCGACAGAGGAGAGGCGGCTGGGGAGGACGGAGTCGAGGGCGTGGTGGATAGCGGCGCGAACTCGAGTAGGAAAAAGGGGATTGGGGGAGGGGGAACGGGAGCGTGATTGGCGATAGGGTTTCACCGCAGGTTTTGTCCCACGCGAGGAGTACCCTTTCGCGCCGCGAGGAGACAAGCACGACGCGCGCCCACACTCGTTCGACTGACGACCGTGGCCCAACGAAAACTGACCCCAGCGGTCAGCGCCTGTGCCCCTCGGTCAGTTAGTGGAAAAACGATTTCACCGCATCCAACGGTAACAAGGGTAGACAGCACGATTTTCACTCGGATCCAACGGCTAGAAAACGCCGAACAGGGCAGAGGGGGCAAACGGGGGCAGGAGGCGGGTATGGCACGGAGGTTTGTAGAAGTAATTTTCTGATAGATTTATGTTGGGAGTACTATACAAGTTTTTATAGAACATGTTGAATTGTCTCTAACTAATTTTATTTGTGTGATTGCTTGCCTAGATGTATGCTGGGAGCTGAACTGCATGCATGCTTTGCTTAGATTTATTGCAGCATGCTGAATTGCCTCTACCTAATTGTATTTGTGTGATTGTTTTGATGGTAATTGTGACCGAATGAACATGAACTTGAACTTGTGCATGACAGCAATGCAAAATTGAATGAGCTGGCAATGCAAAACTGAATGAGCCGGCTAGCATAAACCGGCGAGGTGGGCACCTATTTATTACAGGTTGCCGTCGGTCGTCAGCTTCCACGTCACTCCAATTTGAAGGAGGAACTCGCTTCTCTTTCTGCAGCACCATTTGGGAGAGCGATGTACCGTTGAAGTGCCGCATTTTTTCTTGGTTCGCGATCTTGGGGAAATGCCATACTGTGGATTGCTTGAGCAAGAAAGGATGGCCTCACAACACCGCGTGCGTGCTATGCCTCAGCGAGCCAGAGACGACACTGCATCTACTGGCCACCTGCCCGGTTGCCATCAGGATTTGGTCCAAGATCATCTCCACCGCGCAGCTACCTCAAGCACTGAAGCCCACTCCGGCGACCCTGTCTCTTGAGAGCTGGTTACTGTCTTCGCGAGGACTCATCCAGGGCGAAAAGCGGCAGATGAAACAATGGACAGCTCTAATTCCTCTCACGTGGTGGACAATTTGGAAGGAGAGGAACGCTAGGATTTTCCAAAACAACACATCCTCCCTCTAGCGCATTCATGACAAGATCATTGAGGAGGCCCAAGATTTGGAAAGAATCAGGACGTTCTAGCGCAGGCGGCCTCATCTTGCGCCCAAGAGAACCAGACTAGAGGCTGCGATGTAGGCTAAGTGGTTCTGGAGAAATGCTCCAGGACCTTTTTTCTTTTGGTTCTTTTCTTTCGTTTACAACACTTTGGTTATGTACGTCTAGTACTCTTCTTCTAAAGCAATAAGAAAAGCAGGTTAGGCTGCCTTTTTGTCCAATTTTTTTTTTATTACAGGTAATAGTTGTCATTTGGCAAAATGAACATGGAGCCTATGTGAGATATTGGGTGAAAACAAACAAGCATGCCATGGCTATGAGTTAGAACTATTTGGAAAACAATTGAGTGTTGTACCATAAAACCTTGCACCCCAAGAACACGAACATAGTAGGAGATGCCATGATGTGCAAATGAATCTGTCGTTAGTGTCCTGTAGTTGAATGCGATATTGTGCAAATGTATCTACCGCTAGGGTCCTGCAGTTGAATAATGTGTTAGTGACCAATGATGAGTTTGTGATCTTTACCTTGCAGATCCGAAGTTAATTTGGTTTCTTCAAAATATATTAGTATCTCTTGTCCACACTTGGTTCTGATACTGTTTTATGTTTTTACCTGCATAAACTTACTTTTGCTAAATTCTATGAGGTGCACAGTGAAATTGAACACAACTGGTAAATTCATCACATTCTTTTTGTCAGTTTTCTCTTTTTTCCCGGTTATACCTCATTTTGCTTGTGAGTGATTTTATAAAATCTTGCCTGCTAACATGTAGTGTCCTAGTGTCCTATAATTAGCAATTTAGCATACGTAAATCTCAACAAAAAAAACATACGTAATTTGAAGGATATATTATTTGTTCCTGCAACTTTTTTCAATCTTCTATGTTATGTTGTTGCTATTAATTTGAAATGTCGGGTTCTTATTATTTTGGCTAAATTTCGGGTGCCATATTTCAAAACCCGAATTACCCGTCCCGAAATTTTCGCGTAACCCGAATGCCCAGCCTTACTTGAGGGAGTCTCCACGCCCCAAACTTATTCACAAGATTTGCACATGCTGGCACGCTTATTGAAGAAGGTCGTCGAAGATCCGCAGCTACAACCCTCATTCCACCTCAGAAGCATGACGGAGGTCGTCTCCACCACTTGCTCTGCACTGCGCCTAAGTGCCAGAGCCAAAAACCTTCGAGATTCGACATTATTAGCATAGATGTACACAATCTGCTCGGCCTCTGGAAGCAGGAGCAACACAACAACGAAGAGGATCGATGACGCGCTCCAGATCTGGCCGAAGAGATCCAGTGCTCTACTCCAAGTTGGCACGTAGCACGGAGTCCTACAACTATTCGTATACACAGGGGACCGGCCCCCTCTCTCCCCGCTCCACCAGACGATAGAGCCGGTGGCGAGAAGGAAGAGAGGAGCCGAGGGTGCCTGGGTCGCTCTCAAGTAAGGGGAAGGTCCGGAGAGAGAGACGGGGTGGAGGAGGATGCACCGTAGACTTGAATGGAGCAAGCGCTATAAAATTATGATGGAAAAAGTCTCAAACAAACCTTATGCTCCTACGCGAAGTCTGAATCAAGCTCCCACCTCTAAATCCTAGATTTTAAAACCATGTTCTCTCCAATCCCAATTTTTTCAGTCATTTTCTGGCCTAATCTTATTTTTCCATTCTGATTAGCTGACGGGAATGGGATGCCACGGTGGCTTGGTCCAGCCAAGTAAAGGGACCTGGTTTTTGGACCCATAACCCGGGACGCAATATCTAAATATCTTGTACTGATGAGTAAATATCTGATGAGGTAATTTCGTTTTCATTTCCAATATCTGATACAGACGCGCGGCCATGCCGACTTGGCGGGTCACACGGCAGTGACGGCACATCCCAAAGCACGTGGGAAAATGGGTGGGCCGCACCTGATCTCGTCCTCCCAATTGCAAGTCCCATCTACTCACTCCGTTCCAATTTAATTGACTTGTTATGCATCAAATATGGATGTAACTAGACATGTTACATGACTAAATACATCCACATGTGGTGCATAGCAAGTCAATTAAATTGGAACGGAGGGAGTATATATCTCCGGCGAAAGAACAAAGGAAAGCACGTACGTCCTTTCGTTCCCGGTTTGTAGAGACGGAAGCAACATCCTGGTTTCCAGTTCCGACGTCTCTGCCAAGTTTTGTCGATGGAAACAGCAAATCCAGCTTTTGCTTGCGCCATTCGTACGTGTGTGGGACATGATCTTTTCCACAATTCACATCCGTGGCCGCCAAGAAAACAAAGAGCAGAAGAACATGTGATGCCGAGCAAAGCGCCTATCATCGGCCGGCGACAGTAACTTGTACTTCATGTGCCTATAAAATATTCCGTTTCCACGCCAACCTCTGCCACTTGTACAGCTCGATCAGTTTGACACACAAATCAGTATAGGAAAACAATGGCGGTCGACGTAGCAGCAACTACACTCGGAGGTCTCGCTTCACCATGGAGCCTGCTGTGCGGTCTCGCTTCGCTGCTCGTCCTCAGCTGGGCGGCCTTCCAGGCGACGCACAGATACTGGACCAAGCCGCGGCGGCTCGGCCGCGCGCTCCGGGAGCAGGGCTGGGCGGCACGGTCTACCGATTTCCCGCCGGCGACCTCGTCGAGAACGGCCGGCTCATCGAGGAGGCGTGGTCCAATCCCATTCCGTCGTGCCACGACATTGTGCCCCGTGTGGCGCCACACCTCCTCAACAATGTCAAAGAACACGGTACGCGGATTTTGTTGTTCCGAGGAATTGAATTTCTTGCCGGTTGAGCATGTTGTTGTTGTTGTTTCCCGACGTAATACGAGGCATTTCAAGAATATGTCGAGTAAGCACATGCTGGATCTTTATCGACCGGATCATCATCTACAGGGGCGTAGACAGGACCCAGGCCACCATGGCCTTGGCCTGGGACGTGACACTGAAACGTAGGCTCCTTTGTTGCTACAGTTACGTACTATAGTGTATAGTAGCTACAGTACACTGAAGCTGGCCTGGGACGTGCTGTAATCCTAGCTACGCTACTGATCATCTACCACTATTGCAGTAGCTTGACCCAACTGCAAAATAAGAACTCAAAACTATATATTTTCTTCTCCTAAATTAATTTTACTGAAATGTTATACTTTCGAGACAGTAATTAAGTTCTTCTCGATGGAGTATACTCCTATCTAACGACGCCATTCAACATTGAACTGCATGTAGGTAACGTTTGCATAACCTGGCTTGGCCCTGTCCCCAAGGTGGTCATCGCAGAGCCAAAGTTAGTGAGAGAGATCCTATCAGACAAGTCGGGCCAATTTGAAAAATTCCCGAAAAGACCTTTAGAACTGGTAGCACTTGGGCTTGCCAGCTACGACGGTGAGAAATGGGCAAAGCATAGAAGGATCCTGAACCCCGCTTTCCATCTCGAAAAGCTCAAGGTACTAATATAAATATTCTTACTAACTCATATATTTAGCTCTACGCCTGTCTCTGCGTGTTAACTGAAGAAATTTTCAGGGCATGTTGCCGGCTTTCGCGGCATGCTGCTCCGATTTGATAAGCAACTGGGAGAGTCAAATAGCTGGTTCTGATGGACCACATGAAGTAGATGTATGGCAGGATTTCCAGATCCTCACGGGAGACGTGATATCCCATACATTGTTCGGCGGCAGCTTTATGGAAGGACGAAAGATCTTCCAGCTTCAGGCAGAGCAAGCTGAAAGGGTCTTTAAGGCTTTCAAGAACATGTACATCCCAGGATACTCGTAAGCAAACTTGATGTCCACCTTTATTTACGATTGATATAGACTTTTTTCTTTGTAAACTAAGTTTATTACCTTGTGATAGTTAAAGTATGTTCTTTCAAGCCCCGCGAAAATAATGCAACTCGCCGTTTTGAAGGTTCTTACCAACAGAAAACAACAAGAGGATGAAGGAGATCATCCGAGAGATTGAAGGGCTCCTGAAAGGCATCATCGAGAAAAGGGAGCGCGCAATCGAGGACATTGGTGTTAGTGGCAGTGATCTGCTTGGCCTGATGTTGGAGTCAAATAAGGACATCGAGACACCACGCATGAGGATGAGTACCAAGGATGTGATTGAGGAGTGCAAGCTCTTCTACTTCGCGGGAATGGACACCACATCTATATTGCTCACTTGGACGCTGGTCCTGCTAGGCATGCATCCTGAGTGGCAGGATCGAGCGAGGGAGGAAGTTCTGGCCGTATTCGGCAAGGATAAACCCAACTTTGACAGCCTAAGTCGACTTAAAACGGCAAGTACTTATCACGCTCTTCTCAATCTTAGATCATGATTTGTACTATACGCTTACCCTTGAAACCATTGAAGACTCATTACTGACTATGCTTGATCTCCATTTATTTTGTCTAGGTGACGATGATACTGTATGAGGTGCTCAGGTTGTATCCACCGGCAGTCACCATGAACCGCAAAACGTCCAAAGAAATGCATATTGGAGGCATCATCTACCCTGCGGGCGTACTCCTTGAGCTGCCAATAATATTGGTTCACCACAACCGGGATGCATGGGGTGCAGACGTGTTGGAATTCAAGCCGGAGAGGTTCGCGGAGGGCATTTCCAAGGCAACCAAGGACCAGCCAATCTTCTTCCCCTTTGGTTGGGGTTCGAGGATTTGCATCGGCCAGAACTTGGCCATGTTGGAAGTCAAGATGGCGCTCAGCATGATCCTGCAGTGTTTTGAGTTTCATCTCTCGCCTTCATACGCACATGCACCCTACACCGTCCTGACACTGCATCCTCAGCATGGAGCACAAATTATACTCAAGAGTCTCTGATGGTAATCATATTTTGCAGCTTTGTCAGTTGTTTTTCTGTTAGACGATGACGTGGTCTGTGCGTTCACGTCCGCGTTCGTAGGATCACCGTGGGCTTGTTCCGATCGTGGGATGGCACGATTCAGTAGGGAACATGGCGATAACCACGGCATGCTTTGTTTCCGTTCTGAATAAAAGGGAAGAGAAAACAGAAAAGCTGTAGACAGTACACGGCACAAAATCCTGTGTTCAACTCTCTGAAATCGTTTGTCGAATCAAGCTGAGTTTCAGAAACGAAACTGTCAATTGGTATCAGAGCCCGTACATGATCCAGTGATCATGTCCAACAGGCAGGAGCGCACGCCTTCGGTACCACCCAACGGAGTGGGAGGTGGAGGTGTGGCCGCAGCGGCGGCTGGGGTGACGGCCGCGTCCACGCCGACGCACCCGTGGGCACGAAGTCGTGGACGGAGCGTCGTGAGGAGGGACGGCAAGGAAGTCATCGTCCCGGAGCGCTTCGTGCAGGAACGTGCAAGCTACGGCGGCAACATCGTCTACCCCACGCTGACGTCGACCAGCTCATCGAGTGGGCGCTCGCCATGAAGATCAACATGTGTGCGCAGAGGCTATGGGAAGCAGTGCATGGGCGTGCCAGGCGATCGAGAAGACATGGCGGCGCTGTCGGCACTGATACGCGCGGCGCCACCGGAGATGGTGCCGGTGCTCGCCGTCAAGGACACCGCACACGAAGCCTGGGAGGCAATCCGCACGATGCGCGTAGGCGTGAACCGCGTGCGGGAAGCCAGCAGATCACCTTGAAAGACGGTGAATCACTCGACGCGTTCGGCATGCGGATCACCGGCGTCGTCAACAACCTCCGCGAACTCGGCGACTCCGTGGAGGAGATTAAGGTGGTTCAGAAATTCCTACAGGAAGTGCCGAGCCAGTACGCGCATATCGCCTGTTCGATCGAGACTCTTCTCGATCTGAGCGGCATGTCTGTTGAGGAGCTCATCGGGCGGCTGCGATCGAACGCTGCTCCATCGGCGCCACGGCAACGCCACCAGTATGCAGCAGGCCTAGCTAGTCGCGTGAAACAGACTGTATTGCTTGTTTCAGCCAGCTTCGATGCAATTGCAAACTGATAAGAATTGGGGACGAACTGCTTCCTTGCTATGCACGTTTGTCCTTACCTAGTTTTATTTGTGTGATTGTTTTGATGTTAATTGTGACTTGACGAAATGCTGATGAGATGAATACCCCCGTGAAATTTTGTTGTTATAGGATTCATCATGGTTTTGGCTGAATAACTCAGCATCTAGCTGAAGTTGAGCTGCGCTAGAGTTGAGTTGAGCATTGGGTTCTATCGAAGACTCAAGATTATCTTGCTGACAAATGTAAGCTTCTATAGAACATGTTGAATTGTCTGTAACTACTTTGATGTATGCTGGGAGACGAACTGCATGTGCTTGCTTGCTTAGATTTATTGCAACATGTTGAATTGTCTCTTAACTAATTTTGTGTGATGTGATTGTTTTGATTGTAATTGTGATTGAATGAACTGTTTTTTCAAGAACTTGCAGAGTTTGCAAGTCATGACATTAAGAAGAGAGAACAGGTGTTACAACAATTGGTTACAACGCAACGCAACATCGCAACACCCTACAACGACACAAAAGCCGCCTGCCTACTACTAGAACTACTCCTCGCCATTGCCTGCCCCTGCTCTCGCCATAGCCCAGAGGTGGAAGTCCTCTCTGATCCGCCGTAGCAACTGCTCGAACGTCGCTTTTTTCCTTTCGAAGTTTCTGTCGTTTCTTTCCAGCCATAAACGACGACAAACCAAAATGACCAAGGTGAGCAACTCTCTCCTCCGCTTTCTTGGGCGACAGACCCCAAGCGCGCACCACCAGGTTTTCAGATTACTGACAGCCGTCGGGACGAAGATGGTGTACCCCTTCTCCGATAGAATTTGGAACCAAACAGAGCGAGATGTGGGGCATTGCACCATGAGGTGGTCAATGGTCTCAGGGAGCTGATCACAAAGCAAGCAAACCGACGGTCCCTGGAGGTTCTTCCGTCTCAATCTCTCCCCAGTCCAACATCTGTTGCGTAATGCTAACCACATGAACAACTTCTCCTTCAGCGGTGCCCAAGAACTCCATAGATTTTCCGCATAGTCTGCATCCGTGCCTCCTCTGAAAAAAGCAGCGTAGGCGGATCGCGCCGTGTATTCTCCATTGGCAGTGAGCTTCCACCTAAAATTGTCAGGCTCAGGGATAACGGCCGCATGTTCCTTATGGCTTGCCACAGCTCAATGAACTGCACGATGGCCGGTACAGTCAAACAGCCCGAAATCCTGCTGATCCAATGGTCATTCTGCAGTGCTTGCGCTACCGTCATACGCAGCGCGCTTTCCGGCTTGAAGAACTTGATCAGGTTTGGGGCAATGTCCTTCCCACTCCTGCCATTTAACCACTTGTCATACCAGAAAAGTGTCAGCTCCCCATTACCAACTGCACAGTCAGTGGCTGCGTAGAACATAGCTTCAGCAGTTGGAGAGATATTGAATTGAAGCCCGTTCCAAGAACGCAAAGGACCAGTCTTTTCTAGCCATCTCCATCTGATTCGAAGAGCATCATTAAGCAATCTCAAATTATGGAGACCCAGCCCACCGAGCGCCTTTGGTTTGCAGACCTGCTCCCAAGCAACCTTGCAATGCCCACCCTTAGCATCAACAGTTCCTTTCCAGAAGAAACAACGACAAATCTTGTTGATTTTTTGGATTACCCATGGTGGCAAATCCAGAGACAACATATGATAAATAGATATGGTCATAAGGACAGAGGAAATGAGCACTATTCTTCCTCCTTCTGTAAGCAATGCTGTCCTCCACGTTGCAAGTCTCCTAGCCAATTCATCAAGCAGCGGTTGCCAGTCACTCTTTGATAGCTGTATAGGGGACAAAGGCAGGCCCAGATACTTGCAAGGAAAGTTCTCAACTTGACACGGGAAGGCCGGCTGAACCTGAGCCACCTGTTCATTACTGCATCGGATAGGCAGGATCTTGCTCTTCTGCAAATTTGTGACTAGGCCTGACGCTGCCCCGAACACATCAAGCAGCTGCTTGGCTGCTAGCAACTCCTCCTCTAGAGGTCTGATGAAAAGGGCCACATCATCCGCGTAAACCGATAAACGATGCCGAACCCCCCAGCGATTGAGAGGTTCAAAAATGCCTGCCGACTCTGCCTTGGAAAATACAGCCGTAAGTACCTCCATAACCAGGATGAAAAGTTGTGGTGAAATTGAATCCCCCTGTCGTAATCCCTTTGCATGAAAAATCTGCTCGCCCGGAAAACCATTCACTAACACCTTTGTGCTTGCAGTAGACAGGCAAACCACCACCCAGTAGCAGAATCTCGGACCAAAACCTCGGCGTCGCAGAACCTCGAGAAGAAAAGGCCAGGATATTGAGTCAAACGCTCGAGCAACATCCAGCTTGAGGAATAGGGCAGGAACCTGTCGACGATGGAAAGTCTTCAAGGACTGGCTCACAAGCATAAAGTTATCCTGAATTGTCCTCCCTTTTATGAACGCACTCTGATTTGTCGCGATCATTTCATTCAGCTTAGGAGCGATGCGCAAGGACAGAGCCTTAGAGAAGATTTTAGCGATGCTATGTAACAGACTGATGGGTCTAAACTCCGACATGTCGACAGCCGCAGGGACCTTTGGGAGCAGCGTGATGTATGCCCGATTCAGTGCGTGAAAGCTTCTGCTGTCTTGAGTCGTGAGATGATGAAATGCTGCCATTACGTCCGCTTTCACAATGGACCAGCATGCCTGGAAGAACCGCATCGAGAAACCGTCAGGCCCGGGCGCCTTGTCCGCAGGTAAGGACTTGATCGTGCTCCAGATTTCCTCTTCCGAGAAGTCTCCTTCCAAAGATGACAGATCAACCTCTGGCCAATCCAACGCATTGAGGTCAATCGTGCTCAAACGAGCCTGCGGAGTGCCAATCAGATTCTGAAAGAAAGCCGTGCTGAGGTCATTCATACCCTCCTGAGTGGTTTCTTCCCTGTCTCTATTTCGCAACTTGAACAGATGATTCCTCCTGCGCCTATTACTTGCATGCACATGGAAGTAGGAAGTGTTGGCATCACCTTCCCGTAGCCACAAAATCCGAGAACGCTGACGCGCGATAGTGCGTTGGAGCGAGGCGTATCCAAGGATTTTTTTCTTCAGTTCTCTTCGCAACCAGCTCTCAGCCAGCGACAATGGGCGACGGTCTTGCGCTGCTTCAAGCTGGAAAATGATTTCCTTAGCCAACATCAACTGCTTCTTGATGTTACCAACCTTTTTCTGTCCCCAAGAAGTGAGTGCTCGGGCCGTGACACGGAGTTTAGTGTCCAATGCCAAAAGAGGATCTCTGTCCGCAACAGGGGAATTCCAAGCTGCCGAAACTGCGTCTAAGAACCCAGGAATGGATGGCCAGAAGCTCTCAAAGTGAAACCTGCTTTTATTGGCGAAGGTAACATTTGTTGACATCTGAATGGGGCAGTGGTCAGAGATGCTAGATGTCAACGCCTGCAGAAGACTGTTCGGAAAAGCTGTGTCCCAGTCAGTGGAATAAAACCAACGATCAAGTCTAACTAGCGTCGGAGTTGTGCGCTCATTTGACCAAGTGAAGCGCCTGCCGATCAAGGGTGCCTCGGCAAGCTCGACATCGTTAAGCAACCGCCGGAAACGACCCATCATCCGCCTATTGAGAACCCCCTGATTTTTGTCCGCTGCTTCGAGGATCAGATTGAAGTCCCCAGCCACCGTCCACATCCCGTTGCAGGTATTACGAATTTCCCTAAGCTCATCTAGGAAAACTGGTTTGAGGCCATCCGCTGTTGGACCATACACCGTGGTATGCCACCACTCCCCACCATTCACGAAAGAAAAGAAGGCCGTCACTGAAAAATCATCCACTCGCGGATAAGAAACCGTGACAAGGCAAGATTGCCAGGCCACAATGATACCACCGGCAGTGCCGACCGCCGGTAAGAACATGAATCCATCATAACGAGGACCGAGAATTTTCATTATAACAAAACGATCAACATGCTCTAACTTGCTTTCAACCAAACAAATCACCGAGGCGTTGGAGTCCTCAGCAAGTGCCCGTGCCTCTGTATGTCTATTGCTGTCGTTGAGACCTCTGATGTTCCAGACCGCCAAGATATGATTGATGTACTCCATTAAGACATTCCTGCAATTCAGCAAGAACCGTGGCCTAGACCACGGCCATGCCGTCCACCTCCACCGGAACAACCAGGCCAAAGAGGCGGCCAGCGCTTGCACCTGACACGAAGTCATCGGGCCCGTGAAGAACTGCGCATACTGAGCAAGGTGGGAGTCAGAGATGACCTCATCCTGAGCTGCGATCCCCATCTGCGCCATAAGAATCTGCTGGGAACGCTTGACGGCGGACGCCGGCTTCGTACGGGCCTTCACTGCCAACCTAGAGCTGCGCCGCTTCTCACTTTCTGGCACAAACTTATAACGACGACGACGCACTGCTTGAACATCTGGGAGCGGCAGTAGCGGTGAAGCGATGTGCTCCCTGATCTGCGAAATCAGCTCCTGAAGCTGTTCAGGATCCTTGCTAGTACTGACAGCCGGTCGCGCGGGAGGGGGAGTTTTGAAAATCAGAGCAGTGGGTCGCAAACAGTTGGGCTCAGGCTGAGCCTTGTTAGCACACCGGAAGTGCGAACCAGCAGGGGAGGGGAGGAGGCCCTACGCACCTCTGGAGAGGGCGGCGAATGACTGCCACTACTTGGGCCGGGCTGCACAACCCCTTCGTCCAGCACGGGTCCCTTTCCGCTGCCGGTGTGGTCGGAGGTGTCAGCTTCACTGAGCTCCACGACAAGCGAAGAGCGGACAGAATGCAGGTCCGCTTTGTCTTGCTGGGGCGCAGCAGCAACAGGAGAGGGGCGCAGCACCGTGTCAAAGTCGATCCTTGGGAGTGAGCTGCCACGTGCCGGAGAGGGAGTGGCTGGCATCTGCGAGGAAGCTTGTAGAACCGGCTGAGCTTGAAAATTGGTCGTTGGCGGCAAGCACGTGGGTCCGCTGCCCACCAACTCTGCAGACGCAGGCCGGCCAGAGGCCACTGGCCGCCACACCATGCTCCTCGCCGTGGACGGCGAAACTCTCCGCGACGGCGTCGAACTCGCCGGCGTGCGCGAGCTGCCAACCGCCGAAGTGCGTCGCCCAGAGGAGGAACCAGCAGGCCTAGAGTTGGCGACACCTCTGCCGTGTCCCTGCCCAGGCGCATGGCGGCGCGGCCCGGTCACCGAATCTTCGCTTGCGGCCCTGCCACCAACGCTCGCTGACCGCCTTGAAATGTGACCGCCGCCTTGATCCGCCCGATCCGCATGCCCATCCGCCGGAGGCTGCCCGCGGGGGTCCGCTCCGCCGTAGCCACCGCCACCATGCTCGCTAGATGGCGGCGGAGGTGGGGGGTCTGAAGGAGCTGGCGCGTCATGAAAGCCCACCTCGGTGACCGCAAACCTGATAGAGTACCGGAGCGCCCTCTTGTGCCCAGCCTCCAATGGACCCCGGTGAATGGTAAAGATACAAACTCATAATTGATCCGGTGTATTGAAATTTTGTTTTTGTAGGATCTATAGTGGTTTTAACTGCATAACTCGCTTGTAGTAAACTCACCTCTAGTTGAAGTTGACCTGTGTTCACTGCTAGAGTTGAGTTGAGCACTGGATTCTATCTTTAGGCTCAGATTATTTTGCTGATAGAAGTATGTTGGGACTTCAGAGTACTACACAAGTTTTTGTATAACATCTACATTAGCACCACGAGCACAATACATGTGAATGCACATGAACTTGTGCATGACAGCAATGCAAAATTGAATGAGCCGGCTAGCATAAGCCGGCGAGGTGCGCACCTATTTATCACAGGTAATAGTTGTCATTTGGCAAAATGAACATGGAGTCGATGTGAGAGCATGCCATGGCTATGGGTTAAGACTATTTGGAAAACAACTGAGTGTTGTACCATAGAACCTGGCACCCGGATAGCACGAACATAGTAAGAGACGCCATGATGTGTAAATAGTGATCAATTATGAGTTTGTATCTTTACCATACGGATCTGAAGAAATTTGAAGTCAGTTAATTTGGTTTCTTCAAAACTTATAAGTATCTCTTGTCCATGCTTGGTTCTGATACTTTTGTAGTATGTTTTTTGCCCGCATCAACTTAATTTTGCTAAATTCTATGAGGAGCACACTGAAATTGGGCACAACCTGTAAATTCATCACATTCTGTTTGCCAGTTTTGCCTTTTTTTTTCTGGTTACACCTCATTTTTCTATGTTATATGTTCGTTGCTATTAATTCTAGCTGTTTGCTGAGCTCCAACTTTCCAAAAAAAAAGAATATATTTTCTTCCTGAGCATATTCTTCTCTGGTCACTCATTGTTGCAGGAAGTGTCAGAACTCATCCATTTTTTGCATCTTTTAAGCAAGAGTACAACGCCAGGTCACCTTATCAATTAGCAATTGGACTAAATAATCTGTTGTATGTGATCCGAGAGATTCTTCTTTAATAGAATTTAGAACGCATCCTAACTATGCAGATGCCGGGTGTAATGCTTAAAACTTTTAAGTAATAAAATCTCTTTATCGAAAAAAAAAGAATTTAGAACATTTATTTTTTATCAGTTCATATTGTTCGCCAATTGTCAATTCTTTTTTGGATAACAAGTATGACTGCCAGCTTTAACTTAATAAAGCCCCACATCAACGGTACCCACATTGGCTAAGGTCCACTGGTAACTGGTTCGAGTACTACCTCCGCGTAGTCCGCAACATCGACCCTCGCTACACCGCCAAGACCTACCGCCTGATAAGCCACAACTGCAACAACTTCAGCAGCTAGGCCGCGCAGTTCCTCGTCGGCGTGGAGCACACTAAAATTTGTAGCTGTGAATTATGTGCCGGCATTAGCTTCAGGGCGGACAATGGCCCATTCAAGAACACTTCATATGGTGGTCATGGAGAGCACAACTATAGTCTAACACACCCTAAAGAAAACCCTGGATCATTGAGCAGTTTTCCGTTTCTCTTTCTCCGCTCGTAAAAAGATTCAGAAAAGGGTTAGACGACACGCAATGCATGGCAGAGAAATCGCGCGAGGCTGGATGACAAAGCTGAAGTGATTATTGCTCGCCTCGTACACTGACTAGCAAGCGGGACGCTGACAATATGGACCGCATCATAAGCGCCACAACGGTGCCACCACAGGATGCAGCAACAATTGGACGTGGGACTAATAATTCTATTTGTCTGCTTCTTCTGATGTTAACTGTGACCGAATGAACTGCTGTTATGATACATATCTCGTGAAATCTAATGCTGGGATTATTGTCTTGTATTGATGTCGAATATATGGATGAGCTAGGTTCATTGCTAGAGTTAAGTATGGGGTTGATCTTTCTTTTCTTTTTTTGAAGGAGGAAAATATCGGGTTTATCAGAAGCTATGATTATTAAATTTAGCCTAGGCTCTGTATATAAGTTATTCTAGAACGTCCATGTCGATTTCAAAAAAAAAAGCGTCCATGTCAACTTCTAGAGGAAGTCACCCTGGCCGTATCCCACGGATCGTTGCCTTATTCGCCCCCGGCCCTCGCTGCCTTCTTGCCAGCAGCTAGCCTCTCTATGCTATGTCGCTAAAAAACAGTAGAGAATGCACATAAATATGCTTTTCTTCCTGACAAATTGGTGAGGAGCAATATCATACACGAGATGTGAGTGTACATCAGTACATGCATGACTGCTCTACCAAAATGGATCAGGGCTAGCAGGAAGCAAACACATTTATAAATTCGTGAGGCGGATAGGGAGGCAAGGCACCTATCATAGTTGCCGCAACTAATTAATCTGCTATTGATGTGAGATATTGGGGGAGAACAAACAAGCATGCCACTGCTAGACGTTACGAGTATGTCTATATTGTTGGTTAGATCTGTTCGGTTTAAAAGATAACCGAGTCAAAACAGAAAAGAATAGAGTATATGGGAGAGGCCACGAACCAACGTAACTTACCGCCTTGATCAGGGGCACCCAAACCAACTAATGATTCGTGGCCCCGTGTTGCATGCACATATAAAATAGGGGGAGTCCCGGCGGCTTACGACTACCCGCCAAGCAACGTTGCTCTCCAACGCCCCCAAAGGCTCTACCCGATCGCAGATTGCGCACCAGCAATAGGTAGGCTGGAACCTCGTCGTGCCTGGACAGTGCCGGTGGAGACCGGAGGGTCACCGTGTTATCAAGCGATCGTCTTCGACACCTGCAACGACTACTTCCTCTACTTCCACTACGGATCAAGCCTGCATCACGTAGGCGACGATGGCATCGACTTCTACACTCCTTTCGGTTAATTAATTTGATCTACTGTTAGTCATGTTTAAGCAATTAGGAGGAGAGTACGAATTTTGATAAGAAAAAGAAAAATGCCCACCTGCCGGATCAGAACCCCCATTTCAGATGAACCTTAATTTGCAAGAAATTGCACAAGTTAGAGATTGAAGTCTCACCTTCGCGTCATCGCCTTTTCACCTTAAGGACGCCGCATCACCCCCATTGCTGGAAGCTGCTAATTTTTTCCAACCACGGAGCGCGGATGGCCGTCGGATTAAATCCAACGGCGGACGATGCTGCGGGTCTTAGCTGGGGCTCGGTCAAATTATTGGGCCCAATCTGAGAAGGGCTGTGGTCCAAGTCATAGTCAGCCCACGTTTTCTCTTTTTCTTCCTTCAAGATTTGGAATTTCTGGGCCGAATGTCTCTGGGCTGCAGTGGGCTCTCATGTCCGAATTCAGTACTTTTAGTTTGTGTTTTTAATTTCAGTGCATTTTAAAGTTTTAATATTCAGTTTTACACTGTTTTAAATTCAGAAAATATTGCCTAAAATATGATCTGAAATATGCTATTCTTCTGAATGAAAATGAACCAACGAGATTTTTTATTTAGAATATTTAGCATGTGTATATGTCGAAAGGCTTATATGTGGTTTATGTGAGATATTGGAGAAGAACAAACATGCATGCCCCTGATAAAGGTTAAGATCATGTGCATGTATGTATGCTGATATATATCCCTAAAGACAACGCAGTAAAGTGGCAACCACGGATAAGAAGTCGTGCAGATTTGTTATCGAAAGACGTTCGAGTGAGGCACTATGGGAGGATCTGGATATTAAATGAGAAGACCAACCATTACTAGTGCGTCGCGGGACAGCTATTTGTTTCAAAAACATATACGCACATGTGAATATTTGACATATGTTTCGAGATAATCAAGTCGTTGCCAAACTAAAGAGTGATATTTGTATTTTTTGTTGCTTTTTTACTAGTTAGTCGTTAGCCCTTTTGAAGGTTGTACCACAATGGTGAGATTTGTCATTTGTGTTTTGGTTTTCCCACGAAGTACATAGAGGGCATTAGCTTCTCGTCGTGTCACGCTAGAACAATCATTTTGATATTTTCCGCTCTCAATAAATATATTGCATAAGCTTGCGAGTTTCATGGGATTGGACGAGGTGACGAGGGAGTGTCCGCAATGATGATATTGAACAGGACGCTGCAGTTTGCGAGCTGGCTATGCGTCGGGTCATGCATGGAGCTCCACGGCGATGTCCCCACAGTGCAGCAGGGTAAAGAGAAACCAGTTGAAATAAAATGCGCGATCGACCTAGCGGCCTAGCGGGAGTCCAGCTGCTTCAGTGCAATTGGCTTGCTCTGCTTATACTGCATCACGTCGCAACGGTTATAACCGGGATAATGTTGTTTCCCTTTAAGTCTGTATCACGTTCATTTGTTACAGTTGCGGGGAAGCTGACGGCCGTTCTTATTAAAACGCAGGCACGAATATGTTGTGCTTCCTTCAAAGACAATCACCTCCTAGGAGGTATTCGATTTCGATCTGAAGCATATCCACTGATGAAGGGTATTTTTTACAGTGAAACATTACATTTTTTTTAACACACATTACATGTATAATACTAAGAGCTTTGTAAGATATGAAATATTTAGAAGACTTCGCTTAACTCATTTTATACACAAAACGCTCCATTACTAGCCATTCATGGATGAGAAGAAGCGGTGCAGCTTGGCCGACATCTCCGGGAAGACGCGAGTCGGGCGGTAGTCCTTGTTAAGGCAGACGATGGTGGCGGTTGCGTCCAAGACGAGCTGTGCATAACATGCCATGCCATGGCATGATCATGAAGTTAAGAATCATATGAAGACATCGACTTATAAGTATGTGATAATTGATGTTTGCTCTCCATTTGTGACCTTGCAAGATCGAGCAGATGTACGTACCTTGCGTTCCGGCAGCGTCTCGATCCGGTGCTCGGCGAAAATCCTTACACCCTTGATCCGAACGAGCCTCACCTTAACAAGGAACTTGTCGCCACGCTGATGTTAACAACAGATGTATCAATCATATACAGAGCCTGATAAGTAAACTTATTTGTGATCGATTGTCGGAGAGAGTGATAGTCTGCGTTTGTACATACCCTTAGAGGCGTGAAGTACTTGAGGTTCAGCTCTGAGAGCGCCATCGCGTTGCCGGTGGATATGATCCAGCCCTGGCCGATGCCAAGGCTCACAAGAAGCTCCTCTCGAGCTGCATGTGTATATGTATATATGATTTTGAACGCATGCATGGATGAAAATAAATTAGGAAACTCATTGTCGAATAGAAATCAGAAGATAACCAACTAAATCGAGTCTTTTGACTTGCATCGAGTACTGAGAATATAGATGTAGGGCATTAACCTTTTTCGATGTAGCTAGCATAGATGGCATTGTTGACAACTCCATACTTGTCAAGATCGCAATCTTGGACTGTCATCTCCGCTTCGAAGTATTTGTCCACCCTATTTGGTATTTATTGAACACTGTTAATTGTGGCATCATATCTATGTAGTTATGTACTCATCTATCGACTCTGGGAATGGTTTAGGGGAAGGCCCGGCCATAACCTCAGTTTGGCACCGAGCTGCTGGTTATTGGTACAGATGAATCCACCAAGGGCAGTGGGGGTCGAGGCAGCGAGCAGAGCCCAGCTGGGATGGCGCCGCCCTCCTGGACGTGGGAGCCGCCGGTGGACGAGCACACCGGAGAGAGGCTGAGCTCTAGCTCCAGCACTTGCTGCTACGGGAAGTAATGGGCGGTAGGTGGTGTGTGAAGAGGGAACAGTCCCAGTTAGTGGGTGCGACATGGTGAAAGGATGCTTGCTGATGCTACGCACCCGTACTCGTTCTTATATAGGGCACATTTCCTGTTGGCCGACGGCTATCCACGTCCGAAATATTCTTCCAACTCACTAACATTAATCGCTCATACTGCCAACTAACTCAGGAATGTTCCCGGACGTGGCATTGCTGTAAACGACCAACCACATTAATCGTCTTGTCGATCCCAATCGTTCTGTCTCGTATACTGTATGCACAGTTGCACTTGCGCACAGCTGCAAGAGCGAGAGCAAATAACAAAAAAGGTAAAAGTGAATATAAGTTCATGTATGAATAATACAACGCATATGGTGGTGGATATATAGCAGATCCGATGAATATGCCACCATCTATGTGGGGTAAATATATCACTGACCACCTGCTTTAATTATGTACAACACTCCTGTAAACAACTCAAATCAGCATGTACGCAAATAACTAAACAAACCATAACTAAGTAACTTCTTTTTTAATATGATGCAAAGGTAAGTGAGCCAGAACACAGAATTGCGGGAAGAGAATGATTTTCGTTTAGCAGATGATGATCCTGATGAGAACGCATAGTTGATCCTTGTATGATGGCAAGTAGGGAATATTTGGTTGATTTCAAATTTGAGCCTACCTATATGACTGGTGAGGAAGAGGAGGCTAGAGGTGAAAAAATGGGTTGCAAATATGATGATTAAGATGAGCACATGTCAATCATACACCTTGACAAAGGCAAACCCTACATTTGATAAGGGGAAAGTTTTTAATAGTGCGGAGGACTGCAGGTATCCAATTACTAATTCTGTAATAAAAGTTGGGTTTGAGTATATCACTGAAAATAGTGATAAAAAGACTGAGAATGCATTGTGGGGAAATTAAAGTGTGTTACATGCATCCTCAATGAGCGGTGGATATCCATTTCAGTCTCTAATTTTTCATTTTAAATATGTTTCATATTATATCTTTTAAAGTTTTATGTAACCTATTAACATATACTACAATGCAGATCAAGGTGAACACTCAAAAACATAAATAATCTAATACTACTTTAAGTGAGAAAATTAGACGGGTTCAACGAAGTGGATTGCTGCTACTATATTTGATTGGGTGAGAAAGAATCAAACAATTATAGCATGTGCTTTGAAATTCATTACCACAGAGAGTCTGATAGAAAACTAGTTTTTGTGGCACATGTGTTGGAGCAGGAGCATCCGAATATTCAGTTCAGAAGAACTCTGACAGGAAACAAATGGTTTCGATGGCTGCATTTAGTTAGCCGCTTGATGGATATCCACTTGAGTGAAAATCAGGATACATTTGCTTGGGGGTTACTAACTCAGGAGTTGTTACCGTCAAATCAATGTACTTAGATTTTATGAATGGTCATACAAAATATCTTCGTAGATACATCTGGAAAACTGAAGTGCCACTAAAAATTAGAATTTTTATGTGGTTTCTACACCAGAGAGTTTTGTTAACAAAGGATAACTTGGTTAAACGAAGTTGGAATGGGAGTACTAAATGTTGTTTTTTGTGATCAAGACGAAACAATACAACATTTATTCATATCTTGTTCACTTGCTCGTGTAATTTGGCGCATTGTCCATGTGGTTTTCAATATTACTCCACCAACTAGTATACCAAATTTGTTTGGAAATTGGTTGCATGGAGTGAACAAGAAAGACAAAAACCAAATGAGAGCGGGGTTCGTGCTTATATTTGGGCCATTTGGCATGTTCGAAATGATTATGTTTTTAACAAGGCAAAAAAATACTTCTTTCTTGCAGGTTATTCATTTGGCCACGCACTGGATCCGTACGTGGTCATATCTACAGTCACAGGACCGTCAGCAGGACATGGATATTGTGTGCAACCATTTGGATATGGTCGTGCAGGAGTTCTTCACCCAATTCGGTTGGCGATGTGCAAATAGAATAGCATGTTGATGCATAGGCGTTTCATGGTGCTCCGCTTTTTTCGCTGGTTGATACATGTCTCAACCCTTTGTGATCCATGAACAGTAAGACTTTTTGAATAATCTTCAATAAAACCAATAAAGGTCGTTTGCATCATCCTATAAATATTATACCCATATTTATTTGTGTCTACATTGACATGTGGGACCGATTCCTTGTATTCATTTTACTTTTCATTATTTGATTTGTTTTGGTGTCACAACGATTATAATATTATTCGGCTGATTGATTTGCTAGTAATTCTAGCGGAATGAGTGAACTGATCCGATCAATACCGTGTGAAACCCTTGTGATGCGTGATTATGGTTCTGGCGCAATCTGGTTGACTGCTGCCGCTACGTTCAGTTGCAAGAGCTGACCTTTTATCTGAGGCACCTAAGATTACTTTGTCAAACATAAGCTGTTAAAAAGCTCGTATGATCCTGCTCCGTCCTCGCCAAAGTCCAGCTCCGGCTTCATCCGTCGAATGTCTTGCTGCCATGCTCCGTCACTGGAAAACGTGGCGCGAAAGTTGGACAGCCGTACTCATTAAGATGCTGGCACGCGCATGTTGTGCTTCCTTCCGGGAATAATATGGTTGGAAACTAAAACGCAGTATCATAAACCATACTTGCATGACGGTGGAGAAAAATCAGATGAACTGGCTAGCTAGTACTTGAATGCAAAGACATCTTTCTATATAAATTGGTGAGCCAAGTTTTTTGCATATTGTCCTTGAGCATGTTGCTATTTTATACTTCGTTACCACAGTTGATATTGTGTGATTTGAGATATTGGAGTAGAACAACAATTAGGACATTTGATCGGTTGTGGAAGTACAGTCTTGGAGGGGATCATGTACATATTTGTTCAAGAAAAACAATTAAGTGTGCCACTGCAATAAGATCCCCTAACTTGGGCATACAACTAAACGTTACAATAGAGCGACTGTTAGGAAAGTCACCCCGGCCCCTAGCGTGAGCATACTGCTATTGCTGCGAGTTTGTGTGTCAGGGCCATGGGTTATTTGTCCATGCAAGATGAGAAGATGGTCAACAAACAGATTCTTGAGGTGGCCGGAGGCATGATCCATGATTAGGAGAAGGTGTCGCAGGAGTTTCCCACGATCACGGAGAGCGGGGCGATGCGGGCGAGTAAGGGAGGCGGCGGTGATGGTGAAGCCCCGCATCACGGAAGACATGCAGTGGTCGAAATCTGGCCCTATTCACAATTGTATGTAAACCGGCAAGAAACAGGAACAAACTTGCCTCCTTGAATTTTATTTTATTCTTCATTATTTGTTAGTTTTGGTATTACTGTGACCCAAATGAAATACTGATTCGGGGAATACTTGATGGCGACGTATCCGGTGAAAACCACCATTCGGTGAAAACCTGAAAACTACACCCGTCAGCCCTCTGATGGTGAATAAACGACACAGATTAGAAGTGGGATTGTAACCAGCCACTTAAACACCGTTTAGCAGATAACCCCCTGTATTGAAGTGCATGCGAAGGACGGCAGCCGGTGGTGGCTGACAGTGGTGTATGGGCCGCAAGGAGATGCCAACAAAATCAAGTTCCTTGAGGAACTGACGGAGAGGAGATCACTGTGCCCTGGGCCGTGGTTAGTGATGGGAGACTTTAACATGATCATGAATGCTGAGGAAAAAAATAACAGCAACCTAAATAGAAGAATAATGTCTTGGTTCCGGGAGCTTGCTAATGCACATGAACTGAAGGACTTATATCTACATGGCCGTATGTACACCTGGTCCAATGGGCGTCAGGTACCCACCATGACCAGGATAGATCGGGCGCTGGCATCAGTGGAGTGGGATCTCAACAATCCCGACAGCGTGCTACAGGCTCTGTCCTCAAACGTCTCGGATCACACGCCCCTGCACCTTTCCTTGAATGCATCTTTTCGGCCTAAGAGGAGGTTCAAATTTGAAGTGTTTTGGACAAAACTGGAAGGATTTGAGGAGGCGGTTAAAGAGGGTTGGGTCTGTGATCCTGCCATTGTGGATCCCTTCCTGAAGTTGGATACCCTGCTACGCAACACAGCAAAGCATCTTCAGAGCTGGGGTCAGCGGAAGATTGGTAACGTCAAAGTTCAGTTAGCGCTCGCTAATTCTGTTATCCATCGCCTGGAGGTGGCGCAAGAGAATAGGATCCTCTCTCCTGGAGAGTGCTGGTTGAGGGGTATGCTTAAGCACGCGATCTTGGCGCTCTCCTCCTTGGAGAGAACTATTGCCCGCCAACACTCACGGATGAACTGGTTGAGAGATGGAGATGCGAACACGAAATTGTTTCATGTCGTCGCTAATGGGCGCAGGACGAGGAATTTCATCCCTGCAATCACGGTGAATGGTGAAGTGATTACTGATCAAAAAAGGAAGGAGGAGGCTTTCCATGATGCGTATCAGAACCTTCTGGGAACTATTCTGACGCGTGAGCACACAATTGACTTGGACAGTTTGGAGTTACCACATGCGGATCTGCAGGACCTGGACAGAATCATTACGGAAGAGGAGGTCTGGGAGATTATTAAGGAGCTCCCCAAAGATCGCGCGCCGGGACCTGATGGCTTCATTGGTCTGTTCTATCAGCGGGCGTGGCAGATCATCAAACACGATGTAATGGCTGCGTTTCTGAAGCTATATGTGGGAGACGGCCGGGGTTTTGGAAAGCTAAATAAGGCAGTAATCACGCTAATTCCAAAAAAGCAGGAGACCTTACAGATTGGAGATTATAGACCGATCAGTCTAGTACACAGTGTCTCCAAGCTGTTTACTAAACTGCTAGCGAACCGGATCAAACCACGGCTTAGTGAATTGGTGAGTGCCAATCAATCTGCCTTTGTTAAAGGGAGGAATTTACATGACAACTTCATGCTAGTTAGGCAAGTGGCGAGAAGATTGAATGGTAGAAGAACCCCAGGAGTGCTGCTCAAGTTAGACGTCTCAAAAGCATTCGATTCAGTGTCTTGGTCCTTCTTATTCGAAGTTCTTGAAAAGATGGGCTTCGGCGCCATGTTCCTGCGTTGGGTGGCGATCATGCTGAGGACGGCGAGCACGAAGATCTCAGTCAACGGAGTACCAGGGGAGAAGATCTGTCACGCACGCGGGCTGAGACAGGGAGACCCTGTTTCCCCCACGCTCTTTGTCCTTGGCATGGAGGTGCTAACAGCAATGGTGAAAAAAGCGGTCGACGACCAACTGTTCCAACCGATCCGCGGTGTTAGTCCGATGCAACGCATATCGATCTATGCGGACGATGTGGTCATGTTTGTGCGCCCAGTGCGGTCGGATCTGCTGGCAATAAAGGAAATCCTAAGGTTATTTGGAGGAGCCTCTGGTCTTGGCATCAACTATAACAAATCGACTGCAACGGTGATCAAAGGAGGGGACGAGGACAGAGCTCGGGTGCAGAACATCCTCGGCTGCAACATTGTGAACTTTCCAATACAGTACCTTGGATTGCCGCTCGCGACCCGGCCGCTAACCAAGGACGAATGGCAGTCGGTGTTGGACAAACTGATTTGTGCAGTGCCAGCTTGGCTGCGAGGTTTAATGGCGAGATCGGGAGGCTAATCATTGTTAAGACGGTGATCGCAGCAAAGCCTATTCATCACCTACTGGTTTCTGATGCCCCGATCTGGTTGTTGGAGGAGGTTGAGAAGTGGATGAAATCGTTCTTTTGGGCTGGAAAGGAGGAGGCCAACGGTGGCCAATGCTTGGTGGCTTGGGACAACATTTGTAAACCCAAGATTTATGGGGGCTTGGGAATCATGGATCTTCGACTGCAGGGGATTGCGCTGCGGGTTCGATGGGAGTGGCTGCGAAGGACAGACCCGACGCGGCCGTGGCAAGGACTGCCGATCATCAACGACAGAAAGGCTGAAGCAGCGTTCCGAAGCTTGGTACGTATCAAGGTAGGAGACGGCAGGAACTGCTTATTCTGGAAGGACAGCTGGGTGAAGGGTTGCACCGTGGAGGAGATCGCCCCGGCTGTGCTGGCATTGGTAGGCGATCAAGCGAAGAACGGAAGATCAATTGCAGACGGGCTGCGGAATAACAGCTGGTTGGAGGACTTGGGCACTGCACCGTCAGCCGAAGCTGCGCATCAATTGGTTCTGCTGTGGCTCCGAGTCTCGGGAATACGGTGCAGACCAGGGGAGGCCGACGTGTTCGATTGGCCGTGGTCACTGTGCGGAGGTTACACAGCCAAGTCAACCTATGACATGCTGTGCCAGGGAAGAACGCGTGTGGCTACGGCTAGCTGCACCTGGGAGACCTATGCACCGCTAAAGTGTAAACTCTTTGTTTGGCTCGCCCTAAAACACAGAGTTTGGACTTCAGACAGGAGGTTCAGGCATGGTCTGCAAGATGCTACGGCAAGCTGCTTCAGCTGTCTACAAGAAGAGGACACGATCGAGCACGTGTTAGTCCAGTGCGTGTATGCCCGGGAAACCTGGTTCCGATGCTTTCAACGGATGCAGGTTAACGGCAGAGCTCCGGAGGTGACCGACACGCTGGAGCCTTGGTGGCTTAGAGAGCGCAAGAGATTCAAAGGCAAGGACAGGAAGAAGTTCGACACGGCGGTTACTCTTGTTTGTTGGTCGATCTGGAAGCAAAGGAACGCGAGGGTGTTTCAGAACATCAGCCAGCAGTGTTCGGCGCAGGTGTTGGCAGGTAGGATTACTGACGAGCTTCGGCTCTGGTTCAGTCTCCGAAGAGTGGATGGGAGTAATCAGATAGCGCGAGAGTAGGCTTAGGATCGGAGTTGTGGTGTGCTGAGCCCTGTTCTGACAGGTGTTAAGTATCTTGTAAACTTTGTTCACTCTTCTATATAATTACGGTGCGTGTTTTGCGCACTCTCAAAAAAGCCACGATCGGAAAGTTCCTTCGATCTCTCGTTGTGAAGATGGAGCCGCCGGCCGTGAGCCCTAGCAGCCCGCCGCCGCCGGACATGATGGTAACTGACCATGCACCGCCGCAATCCCTTGACTCTCTTGCCGCTCCATCTACCCCCAGGCCCCAGCCTTTCCTTTCCGACCATGTCTCGCCGCAGGCCGGCGTGCTCGATGCCCTCGCCGCTCCATCCCCTCACATGCCTCTGTTTTCCTTGCCGCTCCATCCGCTCCATGCTCGATGCCCTTGCGCTTCTGCACCGAATAGCGAACCGGCAGCCTCGGCGCAACCCTGACGGCGACCTGTACCTAACTGAATGTGGAACTGGTGCTGTACGCCTGTACCTGAAGCAGTAGCAGAGAACGTTGCTGATGCATTCCATCTGTAGCTTATGTGCTAGCTTCGTTTTGCGTCATGTATGAAATACGGTGGCACTTTGCAACTATTCTGATTTCTGATGTAATCCATGGGTGTATGAAATTGAATATGGAATTTGAATTTGATTTGTTTGATTCGTTGGTTGTGAATTGCTCTTTTCATGATGAGTAGTACATGGCATGTTTGCTGACAGGTTGGAGTACAAACAGAAGGACAAAAAGAAGATAAATACCCAGTCTCACAAAGACATTCTATGGTACAAGACGGATTGGAGCACAAACAGAACGACAAAAGAAGCTTACAAACGAAATTACTAGACCGACTGTAGTTCAGAGTAGCAATTAGACTGCTCCGACTCTCCGAGGATCTTAAAAATTCAGAGATACAGATATTGGTAATACAGATCATTCATCTTTAAAATTGGAACCATGAACTTCTTGGACTGCACCAAAGTAATCAATTGGAGCTTTCACTAATCACACGTTTTCTAATACCCTCAATAAAACCTACAGATTGGCATGAAAGCCGACCTTCCTAGACTTCTTGCATGTCCTAGGCACCTTTTTTTGTCCACCAACATTTTTCTTCCCCTCTCCTTACTTATTTTGCTTCTTCTAGAATGTCATACCTACAACTCGCTTTAATTCCTCTTCACATTGAGGTGTACACGACAAATCCTGAAAATTACAACACCAATTGGACTTACAAGTTAGTTATTAATATAGAAATCTGATGGAAATTATGCTGATAATTATACTCACACAAAATGGAGCAGTAGCAGCTCTCCTTTTGGTACTGAAACTATCCAAATTGATCGGGGGAGGATGTATTTCCATCTTATGTCGACCTCCATCATTGCAATCGTTGGTTTACAAAGCAAAATCACACTTAGGCTGTGGCTCCATCAGTAATGCAACATCATAGAGGTGGATATGAAAATCATGCCAACACACGCGCTACATACAAATCTGACTTGGAAACCAAATTGACTGAGATCCCTTGCGCTTCTACATACAAATCTGACTCGGAAACCAAATTGCATGGTCAGTTTCCATCATGTCCGGCGGCGGCGGGCTGCTAGGGCTCACGGCCGGCGGCTCCATCTTCACAACGAGAGATCGAAGGAACTTCCCGATCGTGGCTTCAATACAGGGGGTTATCTGCTAAACGGTGTTTAAGTGGCTGGTTACAATCCCACTTCTAATCTGTGTCGTTTATTCACCATCAGAGGGCTGACGGGTGTAGTTTTCAGGTTTTCACCGAATGGTGGTTTTCACCGGATACGTCGCCATACTTGATAATTAAATGTTAATAGTTCTGACAAATGTCGCACATCTAAATGCTCTAGGGTCATTTCTCGAATTGATCCTCGGGGCTAAGGCTAATTTTTTATTTTTTATTTGTTCCGAAACACAGTACAACGTAGGCGCTCACATACACGCGCGCACACTCACCCCTATGAGCACCTCCGAAAGACTGAGCCGGCGGGTCGAGTCTTGAGATTGACAAAGTCATCACAGACGTCTCGCTGTCGACAGGAACTTCGCCTCGCACCGAAGAATAGTCCGCCTTAAATGAGAAACACCAGTGTCAAACCTGGGGTTTGAACTCTGGTGGGCTAGGGGTACAACCACCCTCCGAACCATCCTACCACAGCCAGGTCCTCGGCTTATATTATTTTTTTGGATGTATGATGTATGCATGCTTCAGCATCACGGTAAACTGCTAGTCGACAAAGTACCAAAAATCCATGACGCATTTGTCCATGTGTTATTCCACGTAATCCATGCTTGTGGATTAATTAATCCACTGCATAAGTAAACAAACTCCAGGGTATCGTGGCCTTTGGTCCTTAATGTGCTATGATGCGTGGCGTCTGGTACTTAATGTGCTATGGTAGGGGAATATCTAGCAAACAAGGACAAGATAATAATAAGCATATGCAAATACAAATGGCAAGCACAATCAAATTTGCAACTGAATAGATCATTTCATAAGACGAAGACATCAAGAATACATAATAATTATCATTATCATGTGGGGTATTTCACATGGTTCTAAAATAATGATAGCACATAGAGAGTTTAGATCAAACTACTGTCACAAACACGTAGTCTAGCAGTAGACTCCTACCTATTCATTCATCATGGAGACTACAAAGTAGTTGAGGGAGAGGTTAAACATAGGACCACCAGATGATGCAACGGTTGTTACTGTCCAATCTTTGCTTCGGTCGCGGCCATCAAATTCCCTGTCTCATGTTATGTCTCATCTCCCCCCCCCCCCCCCCCCCCCCCCCCCCCCCCCCCTCTCTCTCTTTCGTGAAAAAAAATATGGGGTTCATGTAGTGTTTTTTCGGTAAAGACGGATGCATCGGCTGAAGGTCAGCGCAAAACGATAATCTAGCAAACCTATGAGTCCCCACGGCGCATCGGGGCTAGCCAGTGGTCCCCATGGTCCACGGGGTAAGCTCCTCATATATATCTTGTAGGCTTCTTTATTTCGAATTATATGTGTGTGTGGTTCCCTTAGCAGATCAATTTGGATTCCACAATTTTTCTGAAACATAAAAATACGAAAAGAAGTATTTCCTACCTTTCAGAATTAAATAACAAAATGATGAGGTTTTGCAAAATATCCGGTAAATTAAGAAAACTTTAAATTAACATAATTATCATGGTAAATAGCAGGATAATTAATATAATAACTATACAATGCATAAATATGTTTTGGACGTGCCAATATCCTCTCGGGTGCTTCTGTTGCGGGTCCTCTTTGTTTCGGATAAAAACTTTTGCATGATTTTTTTTCTGATTTCTTTTTTGTCCAGAATGTTTGTGAATTCATGAAAATAATATAATTAACTTTTCAAGGCATAGATACATTATGGGCATATCACCAGGAAAATATGTTCTTGTTAGTGTATTGAGAAGTCGACCTTCCTCGGCAGAATGCGATGCCTGGTTCGAGACTTACCATGCTTTGTCACTGCAAAACCCTTCATGCATTGTGGATTGGTGGATGTTGGAAGGTGCCGCTGATCCCTTTAGTACGCCAAGGAGTGATGTTTTCCATCTAGCATCATCTTTGTAAATGTTGTGTTGGTGCCGCCCCCTCTCATCTCCATTTTATACTATGCCTTGTAAACACTGACTATTTTTATTTTTTAAATGAAAATGGTGCATGTCGACTTATTCCATGGTCGTTGTCCATCTAGAAGTCATGAAGAGGTAGGAACACACTTGTTGCGCTTCGTCCTTAAATTTATTATGGTTTGGTACGAGAAAATGGTATAAACCATCCGTGAGTGTAGGCCAACACATGCATGATCCCAGGTTGCACGATCACAGGTGAAAATTGGATGAACTACCACTAACAAGAATTCACATTGATAACAAATAGGTGAGACTTGGGCGAGACATTCATGCATGCATTTTCCCTTGTTCAACATATTATTACTCCATTCATTTTTTTTTTTGAGGAAGGATCTGATTTATAATTCAGGAAACTCAGTACAAATTACAGCTAGGTCCAACAGAAACAAAGAAAAACACAAGAACCCAGAAATTTGCACGGAGCACCCCGAGCTGCCTGAAAGGATCACAATCAGATCCAGAACAAGCCCCAAGAACCTAGGCGACGGCGCCGCCGCCGTACCACTCGCCGTCGGGAAGAAGCCGCCCCACCTTGTAGAAGGCCGCAGCAGCTGTCCGCCTCAGGAGGACGGATCCGAGCGTCGCTGAACGAACACGGCCGCAGCAGCCGGTCCCCGCAACCACCCTTCTTCCAGCTGGCGACGCGCCGCCTAGGTCCACCACCACGAACCCCTCACCACCTCCGGACGCATCTCCCCTCGCCACCATGGCCGGCCAGAGCTGAAGCGTCGACGAAGAAACCCACCAGAGCCACCTACAAACAAAAAGGAACGCCGAACTCCACCCGCTCCTCCCCTCGCCACCGAGGCCGGCCGGAGAAGCAGAGGCGCAGAACCACGCCCGACGAACCTCCACTACCGCCCCGGCGCCAAGGCCAGAACGGGGAAAGGAGGGGGAGGACAAACTCCGACACGACGAAACCGCCGCCACCGTCTTCGACAGCATCGCCTGGAGACAGAAACAGAAACCTAACCCTACCTATCTACACGCAGGACGAGATCCATTCATACTTGTTGATGAGTGCACACAGGTGGAAGGGCTTGTGCTACTAATGCATGTATCGTGTTGCTGTGACTGCTTGTTCTTAGAGTACGAGATATTGAAGGAAAACAAACCATTGCATTGCCGATAGATGGTACCTCGGGTCTCAAAATCAAACAGACAAAAGATAGCGTGACTCATGGGTTGCGGCGGATTTCCAGATTGAAGCGGTGAAGAAAGGCTCGCGGGACTTTGGTCCGAATATGGGCTTTTAATTGCTGTTAGTAATCATGCCACCGTCTGCGGACGGATTTAACCACAGCCCAGTCAACAAGCAGCATATATTTTTTTCTCTGATCACGCTGATAAAAATGTCAATAGTGTTGTGTGTTTTGGCTCATAGTGTGGAGCCAAGCCGGACTATGGTTTTGTTTGGTCGATTGTAATAGTAGCTTGACTCTTTTCGTGTGCTGTGACAAAAAAGCATGACTGTTTCGGTGTGTTATGCTGTTGTGGTTTTCTGGAGAAATCGTTTGTTGTCAATTTTATGGGAGAGTGTTGTTCGTCAGACTGAGTCCAGTCAGAACATATGCTGATCGTACAAAGAGGTTAGCAGGACTGGGCTTGACCATTGCAGGCCTGAACTGCAGGTGAATACTGCGTTGCGGACCAGAGCTCCTATTTAGTACCTTAGGCACTGGTTAGCATAGTTTTGCCCACTACC
The DNA here is from genome assembly GCA_947311845.1 of Poa pratensis. NCBI lineage: Eukaryota > Viridiplantae > Streptophyta > Magnoliopsida > Poales > Poaceae > Poa > Poa pratensis. The sequence continues at coordinate 4,897,718 of CAMZMU010000087.1, forward strand.
ACGCGTTATGGGCCTGGCCCATTAGTTGGGTTCCGTTTCAGTTGATTTTTTTAATATGAGTAAATTTGTGAAATAAAAAAACTCACAGATTTTCAAAATGGTCTTAATTCTTTCTTTTTTACAAAAATCAATAATTTCAAAAATGGTTCATGATTTCAAAAACGGTTCATGAATTTGAAAATGATTCATGAATTAAAAATTTCCATAATTTCAAAAAAGTTCATGAATTTGAAAAATGGTTCACGAATTTGAAAAAAATGTTCATGATTTCAAAAATGGTTAACGAATTTGAAAATGGTTCATGAATTCAAACTTTCTTGAATTTCAAAAAAGTTCATGAATTTGAAAAATGGTTCACGAATTTGGAAAAATGTTCATGAACCATATTTAAAATCTGAACACGAATTTGAAAAAAAAAATCATGATTTCGAAAATGGTTCACGAATTTGAAAATGGTTCATGAATTCAAAATTTCTTGAATTTCAAAAAAGTTCATGAATTTGAAAAATGGTTCACGAATTTGGAAAAATGTTCATGAACCATTTTTAAAATCTGAACATTTTTTAAGTTTGAACATTTTTCAAGATCATGAACCATGTTTAAAATCTGAATATTTTTTAATTTTAGCATTTTATCAAAAATTATGAACCATTTTCAAAATCTGGAAATTAAAAAAAAACCAGAAAAACGAATGAGAAAACCGAAACAGGAAAAAGAAAAAAAACTCAGAAAAAACGGTTGCTAAACCGTTCAGGAAAATCTAAATGGGTCGGCCCAACAAGATCGACTCGTGGACTGAATAGTGTGGGTGATTTGGTGCTAACCATTGCAACGGGGCGTTGAATAGGTTTCCACGTTGCGGACGGGCTGTGAAGAGAGGCCAGACACACTTTCCTCAACTCGTCTGACCCAGACTGGCCCGGTTCTACTATTTCCTTCCAATTCCCTTTCAGTTTAGCCCGTGAATGCGTGCACAATTCCCAAATTCCATTCGTCCAGACGTCCACGACCACGAGCATGGACTCTGAGTCGACGTTGTTGCTGCTTTGCTCAGGCTCCAACTCCGTTGTAAATACTCCTCAGCTCCAACTCCGTTGTAAATACTCCTCACGATTTGTATTAAGTACAAGAAAAAGTATTCTGTTAAATTTAGTGTCATGGTTTTGGAATATCAAATGCATAAATAAGTCCGCTTTTTTCTCTCACATGTGTGTGGAGAATAAAAGATAAGATAAAACTGACTTCATGCAAAGTCAGCCTTGAACTATACTCAACCAAATATTCATGTAGGGGTGTAGGATATATTATATTCTTCTTTGGTGTCATGTGCCAATTCATTCAATGTATTTATCCTTTTGGCCCCTACAGGTTGTTCAAGCAAAAAAACAATATAATCATGGCATATTCAAGAAAATAGTACAATAAACTTGTAAAGGCATAGATACATTATGGACATATCACCAGGAAAAATATGTTCTCGTGAGTGTATTGAGAAGCTGACCTGCCACGGCAGAATGCGACACCTGGTCGCGAGACTTACCATGCTCTGTCACTGACCAAAGCCCAGTCGACAAGCATGTTTTTTTTGCGGGAGTCTCCGGACGGATTTATCCACAGCCCAGTCGACAAGCAACGTGTATTTTTCTCTGATGACGTTGATAAAAATGTCAATAATGGTGTGTCTTTTGGCTCATAGTGTGGAGCCAAGCCGGACTATGGTTTTGTTTGGTCGGTTATAGCATGACTCTTTTCGTGTGCTGTGACACAAAAGCATGACTGTTTCGGTTTGTTCTGCTGCTGTGGTTTTCTTGAGAAAACGTTGTTATCGATTTGATGGGTGAACTCGTAAATACACCTCACGTTTTGTATTAAATATAAGACAAAGTATTCGATTAACTTTAATGTCATGATTTTAGAATATCAAATGCATAAATAAGTCTTTTTTTTCTTTCTCTCTGAGCAGTGCAACACATGCATTCCCATTCATCGCTTGCGATGTGGCTCAAAAAACGTAAAAAAACATAGCAGACTAATCCCATTGTCACCGGGTTACAACATACAAGTATACAACAAGTTTCACTCCATCTAATACAAGGTTTCCTTACACATCCTATCGTATTAGATTGACCATATCCACCAAATAAGGACGGGGTAATAATATGCTTCTAAAACTACATCAACGACAAACATGAACAAATTTGCAACTGAATAAATCATCAGAAACATTATTGTAATCATTTCAGGCATTTCATATGGTTCTAAAACAATAATAGCAAACAAGAGTGAGATCAAGCTAATGACAACAACACGTCCGGGGTGGACTCCTCCCTATTCATTAAGGAGACAACAAAGTAGTTGAACGAGTGGTTGAAGATGCAACAAGGAGAGGCTGTGACGACCATTTCTCGCCATCTTTGCTCTGGTGGGGCCTTCTCGTTCTCTTTTCCATGTTATGTCTCATATCACCCTCTCTATTTTGCGGAAAATCAGGTACGAGGCACGTAGTAGTTTCTAGGTAAAGATTGATGCCTCAGCAGAAGGGCGGCGCGAAACGATGATCTGCAGACCTATGGCCTCCACGGCGTGTCGGAGGTAGCCGTTAGTCCCCATGGTGCACTAGGTCAACTCCTCGTGTAGTTTTTCTTCTAATCTTCTTTATTATAAATATTTTTTTTCAGGTCAATTTGGACTCCATAAGATTTATGCAACGCAAAAATACGAAAAGAGGATTTTCTGCATTCCAGAATAAAATAATGTGACTTCGTGGAAAATCCTTTAAATCAATAAAAATATTAAACTAGCAAAATAGTCATGTGTAATAAAATGAGAATTTATATAATAAAATTAAAAGGGTATAGATATGTTTTGGACGTGTTAGTGTCCTCTTGGGTGCTTCTGTTGCTGGTTCATTTAGTTTTTTGATAGGAACTTTCCCGAGATTTTTTCTCGATTTGTTTTCTGTCCAGAAGGTTCATGAAATCTAAAAGGCTTCACATAACAATTAGATGAGATTTTCTAAATGCTCATAATTATGGAAAATAAAACATTATAGTCATGGCATATTCAAGATAACTACACATTAAACTTCTAAAGGCATAGATACTTTATGGACCAATCACCAGGAGAATATGTTCTCGTGAGCGTATTGAGAAGTCGACCTACCTCGGCAGAACACGGTGCCTGGTTGCCATACTTACCATCCTCTGTCACTGAAAAACACTCCATGCATTGTGGATTTGTAAATGCTGGAAGCGACGGAGTGATGTTTTTCATCTAGCATCATCTTTTTTAACAGCTGCTTTGGTGCCGCTCCCTCTGATTTCCATTTTTAAGCGAAAATAGTCAATGTCGACTTTTGCCCACGGTTGTTGTCCATCTAGAACTCATGTAAGAAATAGAAACACACATGTTGCGTGTACTCCTGGATTTTATTTTGGGTTTGCTAAGAGAAAATGGCGTAAACCATGTGCTAGTGTACGCCAACACATGCATGATCACAGGCGAAAAGTGGATGAACTACACACTAACAAGAATTCACATTTGTATAAATAGGTGAGACCTGGGAGGGACATGCAGGCATGCCTTGTTATACATATTGTCACTCCCGAACAATTCATACCCGTTCATGAGTGCATGCAGGTGTAATAAGGGCTCGTGTTCCTAAATAAATGCATGTATCGTCTTGTTGTGTTTGTTTGTCTTCAGTATAAGACATTGGAGGAAAACAAATCAGTGTAATGCCGATAGTGGTTCTTAGTACGAGAGAGCTCTCTGCCCTGAGGCCCCAAAATCAAATAGAAAGACAATGGAGTATCACCCATGCGTCGTTTGTTTGTTAAAATCCCAGGTGTAAGGTTCGCGAGAGTTCAGTCTGTATGTGGGGGCGCTCCAGTCTTTGGGCTTCTAATCCATGCATGTACTTCTGCCACATCTGAAATTGATTCAACAAGCCCAACAAACAAGCAGCATATGCTTTTTCCATGTTCGCTTTCTTGCATGATTTTGAATGCCAATTTGTATTGTGGCATTCAGCTTCTGAGTGTGCGCCAAGCCGGACTTTTGGTTTCGGTTGGTTGATTACAATACTAGCATGACTATTCTCGTCTGTTGTGAAAAGCATGACTGTTTCCGTGTGTTCTCATGCAGTGTTGCTGTAAATTTTATGGGAGTGTGTTCTGTGCTGTTCGTCAGACGCAAAATCAAAAACGGTGTGCCTGAATCCATCTTATAGGAGGCTCCGACCCAGGTGATCAGTAACTCAGTTTTTTTTTTTGGAGAAAAAAAACTGAACTCAGTTAGGGTTGATGCTTAACAAGTGCAGCGCATTTGATGAAATAGGCCGTAGCCCCGCTATATAAATATAGCAACAACCAGATACAACCAACAGTCACGAAATGTTGGGGCGGCAGCAAACATACACCCAAAGCAAGGGGAAGAGAAGAAAAGAAGAGAAAGAAAATGGAGACATAGGCGGATCGACTAAACGACGGTGACCCGCAACCGCTGCGCCCTCTCCGAAGAAGTACCACCACGCTCCTATCACCGAATCAACGAGTACCAAGCAGCACCTTCAAGAAGGGAAGCTATGCTACTGCCCGGACCAGCGCACTGGTCCTAAGGTTTCCCCCGGTACAGAAGGGAGCGGACGACGGGTAGCCACGACACCCTTTAGGAAGGAAAGATGCCACCCGAAGGCGGCACCGCGTCGGTGTCGGACGAACCGACAAGGATTTCTCCCGAAACACCTCATCTCCACCGCCTCAGCCAATTCGTAGCACAGGAGCCCCGCGAGGACACGCCTCGACACCACCAAACTAGCCGTCCACCAACATGCGCCAACGATCCCGAAGCCACCATCATCGTCTCACCGAAGAAGCTGCCACGTGGTCTGCAAGCCGCAGACGAGTAGGACCTGGGGTGAGCAGTACCGCAGCCGGCTGGAGGGACCAACCTCCACCGCCGAAGGAGGTCGTCGACCGGACGAAGCCGCAAAGCACACCAGTCCCCGTCAGGTCCGGCCGGGCCCAGCGGGCCCGTAAAGCCCCCAAGGGGCACACTAGTCCTAATAGGGTCCGGCTGAGCCCAGATCGGGCCCGTGAAGCTCGCCGCCACGCTGCAACAGGCCGACCGCTGTCACCGCTGTCCCCTGCATCCGCTTCGTCATCTCCAGCTGCAGAGCGTGCCGCAGGTCAAGCTGGCCCGCACAAACCCAGATGGGGCCCGAAGGGCCCAGATCTGGGCCTCAAGGGCCGGCCGGCCATCGCCGTCGCCGCTGCCTGCGTCGCCCCGCAGGACCACGCCGTCGCCACCGTCGAGCCTCCACCCGTCCGGAGACGGGCCGCCGCCGCCCGAGAGGCACCGCCGCCGGAAGAAGGCCGCCCCGCGAGGCTCCCTTCGGCGCGGGGAGAGAACAGCCGCCGCCGCCGGCCCCAGCCCGAGCTGCGCTCGGCCGGCGCGCCGACGGCGGCGACAGGGGAGGAGATCCGCGGGTGGGCTGTAGGAGGAGATTCGGAGCCGCGCCGGCCGCCGCAGGGGCGGCGCGGACGCGGCGTGTGGGGGGGGGGGGGGGTGGGGAGGGAAGGGGTGGGGGACCGCGCGGCGGCGGGGGAGACGCCGGAGGCGAGGCTAGCGGCGGCGGCGCCCTGGGGTCGGGGGTCGCGGGAGCTAGGTTCTCCGCCGTGCAGCGCATTTGTGCAGCCTGTATATATTTTTCTCCCTCGGCTCGAAAAAGAGATCCGCAGAAGAGTTTTTTTTTTAGAACAAGATCCGCAGAAGAGTGCTAGCTGTAGGCCTAAACTGCGGTTGCATTACTTCAATACTACGTTTCAGATGGGCTGTGAAGACGGGCCAGACATCCTTTCCTCAATTCGTCTGCCCTGTCCCAGCCCAGTTCTACCTCTTCCTTCCAATTTAGCCCGTGAATAAGCAGAAATTCACTTGGGTTCCCGATGCTCTGCCGATTAAAAAATCGAAATAAATAGGAAATCATTTTTTAAATTTTTTTTGTTGATGAACATATACAAGTTTTCGATAAAAATGCCAAGTTTCGTGGTCACATGACACTCGTAGTGATCGGTGCAAAAAAACAAATCACTAACAAAAAAGGAGAATTACAAATATCGTTTTTCATAGCACTATTTTTTTTTTTTGCAGCGAGCACCACGAGTGTCATTTCACCATGAAACTTGGCTTATTTGTAGAAAACTTGTATATGTTCATCACCAAAAAATTCAAAAGTTTTAAAAAAATTACTATATTTTTCGATTTTTTAATTGGGCAGAAGCAAGTGTGCTCACGAGCCAAAACGTCTTTCCCGTGAGTACGTGCCATCGCAAAAAAATCAATTTTAAAAAAAATGTTTTACTATTTTTTTGAATTTTTTAACTGGGCAGAAGCATGTGTTCTCGGGAGCCAAAACGTCTTTCCCGTGAATACGTGCCCATTATGAACATGATATCCTCTCCAGTGTCCCATCCCACTCGTCCAAGACCACGAGCATGGATTCCATTCTAAAAAAACGATCGTGGGTCGATGCCGTAGCTGCTTTGCTCCGGCTCCAACTCCATCGTAGATTAGTCCAGTATTTCCATTTTTTTAAGATTCCAGGGAGGGTATCCCGGTTCTATTATAAAAAAAATGGATTTTTGGCTGGATGATTTTCGTTCACACATTATGTGATCCTTGAGTTGTAATAACTGAATTGTGATATTTGATACTCTTTATATTTTATAAAAAAAGGTCGTGTGCATCATTTTGATGCAGAGGTTGGAGCTTCACCCCATTTCTAAAAAAAATCAAATGAAACCATTAGAATCATACGTACATGAAAGAGCAGGAAAATAAACGAGGCTGCTTTTCTAACGCTAGCAGTTTTGAAAGCAAAATACAAAGTTCACGGCCTACGGCCAGCACAGCCAAAACTTCGCGGAGCAACACCGAATAGTACTATAACTCCACGGAGCCATATCTAAAAAGCCAGCCTTGTGTGCGATACCAAAACTCAGAGCACCTCTATTACGAATTCTCGAAACAGCTAATTGTGGAGTAGTGTATTATGCAGGTCATGCCACCGCCAACTGAAAAAAAAGCTTCAACCTCTATTCTCGCCGCGTGCCCTAGAACAACCACGTTTTTTCTAGATGAAGAACGACCACAATTTAAATCACTGCAAATGATAAATCATTGGATTGTCTTTTGAAAATGGAAAGTACTGAGACATAGGTTGGACTCTGGTGTTTGGCTGAAAACCTCCTGCTTCAATCATTCCCTCGGGCGTTCATTGCCCAGCACGTGATATTCAGTCGTAGAAAGAGCAGAAACGGCACGTGGGGCCCCGCCTCCGGTCTCCACCAAGGCACCAAACCACCCGAGCGACGCTGTGCTACGGCGCGATTCATCTCCACCGTCCGCGCGAGGAAGATCGACGGCGCATATTCCCGCGTGAGCTATTTCCGGTCTGTACCACGTAAACACACACAGCGCCGCGTCGAGTGGGCCCACTGCTCACACCGGCCACCGCGACCCTGTCTCCTCATCCCTGCGCTCGATGCTCCCTGTGGCCTGTGCTGCGTGACATGATGATTGGCAAATAGCACTTCGTGTATTCTTTTTTTAGTTTTTTTTTTGCGAATATGTATTGTTTTTTAGTTTGGCAGCCAAAGAGCACTTCGCCAGACGCATTGTTCAATTTGAAATACAAAATTGAACGGGATGGCATTATTTCGGATTTTGCCATGCTAGAACAAGTGTACTATTATTCGATAAATCTTGATAGACTATATTGGTGAAGATCATGCGAGTTTGGCATCCGACCATATATAGTCTTGAGCTGTCAACACGCTACCTAGCGTGTGTGCCACCCATATAGTGTTCAACGGCTCTGAGGTGGCAATGTCTAGATGTGGACATTTGAAAATCATGCTAGTTCGAATGACATTATTATTAATGTATTAAGCACACGACATGCTAGAATGAGCATATATTTCGTTTCCAGTGAATGTGAACTATTGGGGGAGTAACAATATTATCTTAGAGCAATTGACAGGAAACAACGCTCTGTTACATCTGATATTGAAAATGAAACGAGCCGTTAGGAGTAACAGTAATATCTTCCAAGCTCTATTCTCATTTTATAGCTATATGCTCTCTAAAACTAGCCAAAATACGCGAACTGGGTTAACATAAGATAACCCAACTTTTCATACTAGAATACTCCTAACTCTAGTCATCATATATACATAATTTGCAACAACTCCATTTAGTTGGAGCTATAAATATATGGCTTGTCTTCTTAACAAACTGTCATTTTACTCGGAATATGATCCAAGATTTGTTAGGGCTTCTTGACATATACATGGTTTACGAACGAATGCTTAATTGGGCCAGAGATCCATGGGAAAAGGTGGTTCTATAATGCTAAAAAGCGGCCAAATAGGGAGGCCATTGCTTCCATCATTCTTCTTATCTCATGGGAACACTCCTGTTTCCGCTGTGTCATCACAATGTCACACTACCTTCCATCATCGTCTCCAACACCACGAATGGCACCAAAAATTAATTGATCGATGCAAAGGGTAAGCATTCGAGTGCAATTATGTCGGGAGAGTAGCTTATTTATAACATAGCCTTTTTTTACCTTTTCCGTAATACACTTCTTAATTAATGATACGAGATAGTTTTTCTCGATGCCTAAAGAAACATTATTATCGTTACAACATGTAACCCACAAAAAAAAAGGTGTAAACATTCCCTAGACAAGGTTAATTACACACAAAAAAAAAAGTAAAAATACAGGTCCTCCCAACCTTACAGTAGAATACTAGAATACTCCTAGCTCTAGCCATCATATATACATAATTTGCAACAACTCGATTTAGTTGGAGTTGTAACAATATCACTTGTCTTCTCAACGAATTGTCGATTTTACTCAGAATATGACCGAAGATTTGTTAAGGCGTCTTGACCTATACATGGTTTACGAACGAATACTTAATTGCTTCTAGAATGCTGAACAACGGCCAAATAAGGAGGCCATTTCTTATGTCATTCTTCTTAATTGATGGGTAGTGTGCAAAACACGAGGAACACTCCCATTTTCCGCTGAGTCACCACAACGTCACACTACCTTCCATAATCATCTCCAAAAGAATGAACGGCGCCAAAAATCAATAAGTCGATACAAGGGCTAATCATTTATACACTTCTCCGTAATATACACTTCTTAATTAATGATATGAAATACTAAGTTTTCTCTCGACGCCTAAAGAAACATTATTATCATTACAACATGTAACCCACAAAAAAAGGGTGTAAACATGCCCTAGACGAGGTCAATTACACAAAAGAAAATAAAGTAAAAAATACAGGTCCCAACCTTATAATAGTATCCCTAGCTTGTAGGCATCATTTCTGCACATATTTTACCGGCTAGGACCACATGATTTCCACAAATAGCACACCCCATTTCTATAATAGACTAGACAAACATGGTCGTGCATCTACACCTCTTTCAGCCAGGTACCCTTTTTGTACTACGTACCATCTCACTGGCCAACGTTGTGACCTTCAACAGAAAGAGAAACTTTATGGTACGTATGTCAACGCTGCCATATACGCAAACCTTTCTCCTACTAGAACTTTCATCGTATAAGGAGAACGATCTCTTCAAATCATAAACACCATGCTACTACTCCCTCCGTTCGGATTTAATTGAATATTTTGTTACACATGGATGTATCTAGACATCAAACATCCATATTTGGACAAAGCCAAGTCAATTAATTTGGAACGGATGGAGTACATACGAGTACGTACGAGGCCAAAAAAGTCCAAGCATCACAGCTGCCCTGCTTTTAACTAACGTGGACGCAAGCACAAAACCGACAAGAAAAACCGAAGCCGTCACGCTCCACTAGCCACACTGCAGCAGCATGGTCCACAGCGTGGCGAGCCGCAGAGCATCCGGACGCGCGGGACATCGTCACTGCGAAAGCTCACCACCTCTTTTCGCAGATCCCCTGGCTTTCAGCGGACACCGCAGAGGTCCAATGGTTTTCCTCACGCCATCATTTCCTTGCACTGGATTGGGAGGATACGGTGGCTGCTGTTTGGGCAGGTGCAGCGGAAGGACCATAGTAATCCGGGCCTAATCGAGTGCTCCAATCCCCACGCCTCCCGAGCCTGCCGCTCCGGGTCCGAGCCTAGTCGGACGGAATCGCCTCGCCGTCCTTGTTTTATCCGCTTATTACTGTGAACCCACGCGTAGGGGAGTGGTTTGAGTGGAAATATATTTCTTAAAACTTTTGCATGGAGAATAAATAGTTTTGTAAGCTTCTAATAATCAAAAAGAGTGATTGTGCTTATATGACGTGCAATATGCAAACTGATTTATTCGACACATTTTCTCGTTTCAATTGTATATACCATACCTCCTAACGGTGGACGCTAGCACGATATCTAGTTGCCTTTGGATTTCATTTTGCAATCATTTTTGAGTGAGTACTTGTTCTGTCCTAAAATTAAGTGTCGCTTAAACGAATGTACTAAATTCTAAGAAATACTCTCTCCGTTCTAAAATACTTGACTTGGATTTGTCAAATGTATCTAGACGTGTTTTAGTGTGTAGATACATCTAAGTTTGGACAAACCTACGTCAAGTATTTTGGAACGGAGGGATTACATATAGATACATCTGATTCAACGACGCTCATTTTCTGGCGGTGGGAGTAGTATTTTTCAGCATCCCACACGCATTCTACTAATTAATACCAGGGGAATTTACATTTGCCCACACCTCTTAGAAAATAAGAATATAAGTTTTCTTAATGTGCGTTTGAAAACTATATAAGGTGCACATCATGAATTGGTTTTCAAGTTAGCCTTGGCATCCGTCGTCATATTCTACTACGCGGAAATGTTAAAATAGTGGTTTCTTGCAGCGGAGTTGTGCAAAAACTCGGGCGCCCGCCTGTCATCCGAACCTTCCTGAACGGGCGCCCGGCTCACGATTCCGAGTCAGACGCAAACCCACACCCATACCTCATCCCTCTCCTCCCTCCTCCCTCTCCCTTCCCTCTCCGTCACATCAGCTCTTCTCTTCTCTCGAGGCGGTGCTAGCTGCAGCCAGCCACGAGCTCTCACTAGGGTTGCACGCCCACCCACGCACCTACACAGCCCGCCGGAATTCCGCGCGCCTCCCAGCACGCGGGCCGCCGGCGTCCCCGATCGAGCATTGGATCCCTCCCGGCTCGCCGGCGCGCGACGTCCGCGGGATTCTCGGCCCCCCGAGCAGCGGGATCGCCCCCAACCGGTAATGTGGCCCCTGATCCCTCCGCTCCCCGCGAATTCGACCTCGATTCCCCCTGCTCCCCCGCTGATTTCCGCTCGGTTTTGCTTGCAGAATGGCGCAGAGCAATTGGGAAGCGGATAAGATGTGAGATACTACTCTCTACCTCGATGTGTTTTTCTCGCTGCTCTGTTTTGGCTAATTTCCGGTGGGTGCTGGTGGTGCAGGCTTGATGTGTATATCTACGACTACTTGCTCAAGAGGAACCTGCAGACGACGGCCAAGGCGTTCATGGCGGAGGGGAAGGTCGCCGCTGACCCGGTTGGTGAGTGTCCCCTCTCTGTCTGATTCCTTTTCCGCGGTCCACTTGGTTTCAGAGGAGCGAGTGAGTGTATTAGGTAGGGACGGGAATTCGAGCGCAATGTGAAGTGGGTGGGGAGCTTAATTTGCTCTGAGAAGTCGAGTTTAATGGAGGGTTTGTGCTAATTAGGGCTGGGGACTTGTAACCCTAATCGACCTAGCTGGCGGTTTTTGGGCCAAAGTAGGGCTGGGAGTTCAAGCTTTGAAGGTGGTTTTGCGCAGTTTTGAGCAAAATTCGGCAGATATCCTGGAGGCTTCCGAGAGTTCGAGCTGGAAATTTCAAATTCAGAGAGGGGTTTGAGTGATTCATGGCGAAGTTGCTTCGCGTAGCTTCCGCAGGAGTCATCCTCCGAGCTACGGCGGTGATATTGAAGCCGCATTCGTGCTTTGGACTGTCATGCTTGTACTTATTTGATCAATGCTACAATTTATTACACGGTTACACCTACGTTCGATGGCGTTATTATTATTATTATTTGTCCATCTGGTTGGTTTGTACTATTTCACTGAAAGCTTAATAAATTTCGTGTTCTCAAATAAAACGTTACCTTGACTTTAGCGTCTTTAGTTGTTAATCACAAGGACACTAAGTCCGTGGTTTGAGCAGTAATAATCAATGTATCCTAAAAGAGCTGATCTACCATAACATGGCTAGTGGAACATGTACCAATTTGGAAATAAAACTAGAGTGAAAACAGCACCAATAGTATAATTTTGTGCATTGCCTCATGCATGGTAAAATTAGTAACATTAGCAAACTGGACACATACGCCATACATGGGCTATGAACTAATATGCTTAGGAAATGGTGTGAAATAGAACAGTTGCCATTTAGTTGCAAACAAACTACTTGCTTACTACAATTATATACATTATAAAGGGCTAACTAGTTGTACCCTTTGTGCCCTCTCCAAGACCTATGCAAATGGTTTTGTTGGAATTGACTCTTGTCTAAAATCTGAACTGGCCGAATTGCCTGCTGAATCGAACATATGGATTCGAAGAACATACATTTGTGTAGTATAGTATCTGATAAGTATAAACATACCATCTGGCCCCACCAAAGGAAGCAGTGGATGTCATATTTCGAGTTCAATAATTTGGAGAATCGTTTTTTTCCTGTTGGATTATTTTGATAACATTAAGCCTTGGAGAGAGAGAGAGAGATTCTTTTAGATAAAGAGCATATATTAATATCACGGAGATTCCAATTACATCCGGCCTCTGCAACAACGCAATACCCTAATGGCATTACGGATGCACACAGCCGAGAGAGAGAGAGATAAAATTCAAGGGCAAGAGTACCTAAAGCAGGTGGCATTGTGTGTTAAGACTTAATTGAGGGAATTGACTAGAAAAGGCAGGATAGATAGTATGGTAGATTCCAGGTATCATCAGTGTTAAGATCGTTTGGCCTTGAGGGCGCGACAGGCAAAAGTTGGCGATAAGCAGATATGTAGATTGCCCGATGCAATTGCAGTGTGGTCTATTCTGCCACATAGACCTCTGTTCATCTATTTTTAGCAACTGTATTATAATTATAAATTTACAATAGATGCACAGGAGACTCACCATGTATCACTGTGGTAAATTTTGACTTGTCATGCAGCAATTGATGCTCCTGGGGGGTTTCTCTTTGAGTGGTGGTCTGTCTTTTGGGATATATTTATTGCAAGGACAAACGAGAAGCATTCTGAGGTTGCAGCAGCTTACCTAGAGGTAGATTGGGAATCTCCAAATCGCTTAGTCATTTACTGTTTATGTGCTTAACTATTCACATTTTGATAGCACATTCTGGCACAATCTATATTTCTTTTGGATACAGGCACAGCAAATAAAAGCAAGAGAGCATCAGCAGCAGATGCAGATGCAACAATTGCAACTCATCCAACAAAGGCATGCTCAAATGCAGCGGACCAATTCAGGCCACCTTAACGGACCAATAAATGGCCTAAACTCCGATGGCATTCTGGGGCCATCGACAGCTAGTGTTTTGGCTGCCAAGATGTACGAAGAGCGCTTTAAGCACCCTCATTCAATGGACTCCGAGGGATCACAGCTTATTGATGCCAGTAGGATGGCTCTTCTTAAGTCAGCAGCAACAAACCATACAGGGTGATCCTCCAGATCTCAACCCCACATTTTGATAGATTTTTTGAAACAGAGAAGTTGGATTAAATATCAGAGTGTTACTGCTATTCTCACTAAATATATTTATCTTTTGTGCAAATAGGCAATTAGGTCCTGGAACTCCTGGAAATGTATCTACTACACTGCAACAGATTCAGGCTCGGAATCAGCAAACAACTGTGGGTTATAGCACCCCTTGTCGTGTTATTTCAGTTCACAGCTTCTTCCATTAGTCCATTTACTGAATGAATACACTGATTCCTAACAGGATATTAAGAGTGAAGGTAACATGGGTGTATCCCAAAGATCTATGACCATGGATCCATCGTCCTTATATGGACAGGGAATAATTCAGCAAAAACCTGGATTAGGTGGTGCAGGTAGCTTTCCTCTATATATTCTAGTTTCCTTTTTGGAGTCAAAACAATTGGCAAGAAATGCATCGCTGTGTCAACTTTATCAGAGTTGCAGGAACCGAAGTTGTGGATGATATCTGACTTACGCATTTTATATGCTTCAAAGTTGCATTAATTGCGTTGCTAATGGTTAGGGGTGGACTTGCAATTTGTTTCATCTTTGTATAGCATATAACTATTAAAAGTTGTGCAATAGCAGTATAATGTTGGAAGCTAATGAATTGGAAGCCATGATAAATTAGTTTTTCTAGTGGTTTTTTTTTTGTTTCGTTGTAATGGGAGTATGTCTTGATATAATGTGTAATATTCATAATCAAATTCAAGAGGAAAATTATGCTTCTCTTTTTTGTTTATCTTGAGATGTTTTTTCTTGTCAACAGGACTGAACCAAGGAGTGAGTGGTCTTCCCTTGAAGGGCTGGCCGTTAACTGTAAGCTACTCGTATATTTATTGCCTACCATATTTATGTTTTGTTCTGGAATCTAATAACCATGTTACAGGGAATAGACCAACTTCGACCAAATTTAGGTGCTCAAATGCAGAAGCCATTTCTCTCGACACAGTCACAGTTCCAACTTATGTCACCACAACAGCAGCAGCAACTCTTAGCACAGGCTCAAGTACAAGGAAGCCTTAGCAACTCAACTCCTTATGGGGATATGGACCCCCGCAGATTTACAACACTAACCAGGGGTGGCATGAATGGTAAAGACGGACAACCTGGTGGGACTGATGGCTGCATTAGTTCTCCAATGCAATCCAGTTCACCAAAAATTAGGCCAGACCAAGAGTATCTCATGAAGGTTCGTATATTTTTGAAGTGTGTATCCCGTACATGGAGTTTGATCTTAAGATCTTATTTTATTTTCCTCTCGATTGTTGGAATCTAACTATGGCTGAAAGTTATCCAGATGCAACAAACATCTTCTCAGCAACCACAGGAACAACTTCAGCAGCAGCAACAGCAGCAGCAGAACCAGCAACAGCAGCAGCAAAATCAGCAGCAGCAAATGCAACAGGTATTGGCAGTTCATGCAATCTCTGGGATTTATCTTTTATTCTTGAAAGTTAATCCATGAACAAATATACTCGTACAAGTTCAAATTATACCCCTGGGATTTATCTTCTATTTTCTTAAAGGTATTTGTGTGCAAATTTACTCTAGATAGTTAAAACTGTCTACCTGTCTAGAAAAACAAAGCCTTTCGCCTATACTGTTGCACTTCTGTCAACACTTGCAGCTGTATTATGAGTTTATCTCAAATAGAGACACAATAAAAATTAAGGTGGTTAGCAGAGGAAAGTACACCATGGTATAGTTCTTTGGGAACAGTTTTCTTGGACTGATGCTCGGAGGGGGTAGAACCACAAAAGAATCTAGGGACTTAGTTATTCCATTTAGACAATTCCATGTATCCAACTCCATGTCATTAACCGGTCCAAATGACATAGGTTTCGAATGTCATGTTACTGCAAGTTTTTTTTTCCATTTCTTTTCTTCTTTTAGTCCACAACTTAAGTGTCCAACTCCATGACTTTACATGTACCTGTCAACAAGTTGTTGACCTCTGATTTATTTTCCATATTTCAGTCTAATTCAGTTGTTTGAACTAATTATTGCCAACTACTGGACTAAGTATTTCTAAATGTATGATTAACTTGAAAATCTCTTCTCTGTTATGTACTTGTGGTTATCTTATGTCTGCTCGTTGTTTTTTACGAGAGTATATCTGCTCGGTGTTATGTAACTATATGTAATTACTTATCTCCAGAACAACAGAAAAAGAAAGCAAGCTACATCTTCAGGCCCAGCAAATAGTACTGGAACAGGAAATACGGTGGGCCCTTCAACCAACTCTCCACCATCAACTCCATCCACACATACACCTGAAGGACTTGGAATGGCTGGCAATATGCGCCATGTTCCGAAAAATGTGATGATGTATGGTGCGGATGGAACTGGACTTGCATCCTCTTCAAATCAAATGGTAGCTCATTTACCTTTTCCATCTAATATGTTTTTCTGGATGTATCTAATGATTATTCTATGTCAGACTAATATGTAAGGTCTGTTGTTTCTAACAGGATGACCTTGAAGCTTTTGGTGATGTTGGCTCATTGGATGATAATGTGGAATCTTTTTTGTCCAATGATGATGGAGATGCAAGGGATATTTTTGCTGCACTTAATAAAAGAAGCCCCACAGAGCCTAACCCGGCAGCTTCAAAAGGTAGTATTTATGATGTTTTTCGGCTCTATTTGGCCGCTTGGTTTTCGTAAAACCAAAGTATTCTGAAACCATAGTATTTCAGCGCCTGGGCATGGGATACTACAGTTTTCAGAAAACCATGGTTTTGGAAAAAAGAGGCCCAGACCTCTTTCTTCTGTAGTGTAAAATACCTCTGTTTTTGGAATACAACGGTTTTAAAACTGTGGTATTTTATTGTAGCCAAACAACTCGAAGTATTTCAAACCATAGTATTTTCAGAAACCGTCGTATCTTCCACATACAGAGAAAAAAATCCCTTGTCAGACAAGCCCTTCTAACATTGTATGGCATTCCATTTTTCTTTAGGTTTTACGTTCAGTGAGGTTAATTGTTGGCGAACAAGCAACAGCAAGGTCGTCTGCTGCAACTTTTCTTATGACGGCAAGATCTTGGCTAGTGCTGGACATGAAAAGAAGGTACACGTAACTGCCATAGTATGATGAACCGTTTCCTATTAAGATTGGAACCCTTTCGCACCTTTGGTGTTTATGAGCATGGTTCCTTGATTTTTTTTCCTCTCAGGCTGTTCTTTGGAACATGGACACTTTCCAGACACAGTATTTACCAGAAGAGCACGCTCTCATTATCACTGATGTCCGTTTCAGACCTATCTCTACACAGCTGGCAACATCGTCTTTTGACAGAACAATTAAACTATGGAACGCTGCAGATGTAAGTTATGCTTGTCAGTTTATGTGTGTGCCAGGAAAAAATATCTGTTAAAAACCAGACTCAGATTTCTCGAAGTTCAGAAAATTTTATTCGAATTTTGTTAATCGAACTTGAATGTTGTTTCAATTATTTTGGTATGTTAATGGGACTGAACCACATTGGTATCTATTGTATGCGTCTAGCGTAGTGGCAAGACCGCAAGCACACGCACAAGCAGCATATACCGTGTTCGACTCCCATGCAAGGCATTTCTGTTTTCACGCTCTTAAGCTGTGAGACAACACGTCCAACAAACAAATAGATAAACAGGCTGGGCAAATATGGGACTCGAAACCCAGACTAAGCGATACAGTAAACAAGCTTTGCCACTAGGCTAGCTCATGTGTTGGCCTAGTTCAGATTTTTCTTTTTTAGCAACCATTCAAGAAACTGGGATAAGTGTTTTGTCTCACTGCCTCCTATAGCAACATATGCTCACGCTCTCCGTGTCACAGTACACATATTAACATTTATCCATATTATTCATGACTCAGATTATAATGAGGCCTGATCATTGTAAAATAAATTAGAGGAATATATATATGCTACTCCCTCTGTTCATAAAAGGATGTCTCAACTTTATCTAAATTTGGATGTATCTACACACTAAACTATGTCTACATACATACAAATCTAGAAAAGATTGAGACATCCTTTTGTGAATGGAGGGAGTATTAGAAATATCAGAGTTCAGTATGTCCACTCTGTTGTGATTGTTTAACTGTACCACTCTGTATGTGTGCTTGCATTTTGTATACAGCTTATAACTTGATTTTCTTGTTTGGCAGCCTGGATACTCTCAGCATACATTCACTGGGCATAATTACCAGGTCACATCACTAGATTTTCATCCAAAGAAGACAGACCTTTTGTGCTCTTGCGATGGCAATGGTGAAATCCGATACTGGAACGTGACTCAGCTTACCTGTGTGCGTGTTATAAAGGTTAGTACCCTTCTTTCTGGCCCCTTCAAATCTTCCTAATAACATGTAATAAACAGAAAATATATGATTGAATAATTTGCCATCTCTAATGTTTGACTTCTTTCTTCGGACAGGGCGGTACTGCTCAAGTTCGTTTTCAACCTAACACCGGACAATTTCTCGCAGCTGCTTCTGAAAATGTTGTTTCTATATTTGATGTTGAAACGCATACCAAAAAGTACACCCTGCAGGTTTGTCGCTAAACACGAACGCGTCAATGTTTCATTTCTTTCACTGAGAAGTCCCTCACAATCTTTTCTTCTGTTATTGCCTCTGCACATGCACATTTAATATTCTGTCATCTGGAGATTTTTTTAAATGAAGTTGTGCCTATAATCAATCTGATTGCCCAAAGTAATCATGAAACTTAAGCATTTGATCTTAATCTCAGGGCCATAACACAGACGTGCAGTCAGTGTGCTGGGACAACACTGGGGAGTACATTGCGTCTGTCAGCCAGGATCTAGTTAAGGTTTGGTCAGTATCATCAGGAGAGTGTATTCATGAGGTCAGCTCAAATGGGAATAAGTTCCATTCTTGTGTGTTCCACCCAAGTTATACCAATCTCTTGGTGATTGGAGGCTACCAGGTAGTACTTGCTCTTCTGTGGAGTTTTAAACTTCTAATAATTTGTATTTGAATTCTGTTTAAAGGCCTCAAACTCAGCTTTCTTTAGTTATTTATCTTCTCTGGTTACAAGAAATTACTCTAATTTATAACATACATACAACTAGGAATTTCCTATTTAATAATCATATGCTAGCAGAAACTATGTTGACATGTTTTGTAATGTGTGGGTCTTGTTATTGTATACCATAGTTTCTCATTGACATTCTATCGGTGCAGTCTATGGAGCTATGGAACATGGTAAAGAACCAAAGCATGACGATACAGGCTCACGAAGGTCTGATCGCGTCGTTGGCGCAATCCCCAGTAACTGGGATGGTGGCATCCGCGAGCCATGACAATTCTGTCAAGTTGTGGAAGTGACAGTAATAATAATAAGCGATGCCACCTAGATAGTTTCTTTTTCTTCTCCAGATAATTGATGTTTCTTCAGCCGAGGCATAGAATGAGTTGAGCTCGGCGTCGTTATCGATTGTGTTGTACTCCCAAGGCGAAATAAGGAAGTGTAGCCGGTGGTTGCCGCCTGTTGCGGCTGAGCTGTTTAGTGCAGATTGCGGTGAGTTTGTGGAAGGAACTGTACTCTTATCTCGTTATAGGTGTGTGTAGCCTGAAAAAGAACAAAATGAAAGAAGAAAGGCTGAAGTTGCCTTGCATGTTCCATGTTAGTAGTACTTATATCAGTTGTAAAATGTAACAGTCCGGTGCTTATCCAGAACTCACTATAGTTAGCCTCGGACGGTTGTGAAATCGCCGGGTCTGGAGAGCGACATATATGAAGCAAGATACTGCTGAGTTGTTGCTGTTGCTCGTATTTAATCTGGTTAACACTTGCCGCGTGTACTCGGAACTGGTAGGTTTTGCTGTCTCGGGATACATCATACTCCCTCCGTTCGGATTAAATGACTCACATGTAGGAAGAAATGGATGCATCTAGACATGATCACTGAGACCGTGAAGGGTAGTTTGTTGCTTCTTTTTTCGGCTATGACTTGTGGGCTCCTTTAATTGAATGACATAAGGGAAACACTTTAGAACCTACGGGGGATCGAGACTCTCCCGTCCTCCTCCTCGCGCGTGCGCCACGTGTCCTTGGGCCCAGCTCAACCTTATCAACTACTGCACCTCCTCCTTCATTCTTCCTCACGAGAGGAACCAACAGGATTTTCCTCCGACCCTGCCGAGCGCCGCGCTTTTCCCTATTGTCGGAGCGCCGTCGAGCTCTCTTGGCTCATATCGCCTATTATTTGGGTGGCGGAGAGAACTACTTGCTCCATCCTTTGCTCCAATCTTCCCTTGGCGTGTGCTCGTCGGCTAGCTCGACCGGACGACAACGTGTATGATCTCCTCCGTCAAGAACTCCGCCAGTAGTTCCACTTGCTCTGCCCTCATCGCATTTGGCTGCACCGCGAGTGCCTTGTTTTTGTTTGGTTGCGGTGCGAGTCAAAGGCCCCATTCGAGGCGGCGAGGAAAAAGGTTTGCTACGGCAGCGAAAGAAAGGTGTGTGATGGCTGCACCGAGGAAGGAGAACTTGAGGAGTTGTGAAAATGGAGGAAAATTCGAGAGGTTTCAGTGGCCAGCGCGCCGATGTAAAGGGTGGGGATATGACAAGGGGTCCCACCTGTCGGAGGGCTTTTTGGCTTTTTTCGGCCACTGTCCAGCGCAGCGCCCTCGATCAGGTTCCCAACTTTGGAGGTCCTCTCGGGGTGCCGGACAGAAACTGGGTTGGGCCGGGACACTTAGGGTTGCCGGTGTGGCCCTTTTTTGTGCCTTTATGAGTGTTTTGAGGGGTGCCGGTTGAGATGTCTCATGTAGAACGGAATTAGTGGATACGCGGCACCAATCGAAGAGCAAGACTGCATATAATGGTGGTGCATTTCGTGGGATTAATGGAGATCCTTGGCTGCGCACAAATTCATTAGTAAGTTTACTTGGTGGAGCATGCATGTAACCTCTGTTACTGTAGTGCTTGCTGATTAACAAAACAAGGGTTTTGACTGATTGTGGTGTATGAATGTGAGCAGTTTGGCCAGATATAACAAAGTTTGTCGAAAAAATAACACCCACCAAGAAGTGACCTGAACTGGACACTCTCAAGACACCAGAGACAGCTGAGAGAATGGACGGTCAGGAGGCAAGTTGTTCAACTCTAGAGATGCGATGCTGATGTTTATGAAACGCAATTGGGGCAAATTAACTTAACTTTGGAGCTTTACAAATTGTTTCAGCTAGTTCAACACATGAAGCAATATAACTCTTTCAGAAACCTGGTCTTACTCCTCCGGCTTGGATGCCCACACAAGCAGCCGTTATATATGCTGAACATGGATGATATTAATAGAACTGACATCGATCAGAAGGGGTCTAGTTGGTACCTCAAATCAATAAGAGGCAAGAACCATCCATTTTCATGGATCCAAAGGCCCGTATCAAATCATATACTAGAGCTATTGAAGAATAGATAATCAAA
Organism: Poa pratensis; assembly: GCA_947311845.1. Classification (NCBI taxonomy): domain Eukaryota; kingdom Viridiplantae; phylum Streptophyta; class Magnoliopsida; order Poales; family Poaceae; genus Poa; species Poa pratensis. The sequence goes on from CAMZMU010000087.1 coordinate 4,918,965, forward strand.
TAGAAAATCATATACTAAACCATTTTAACGGGACTACTTGCCATTCGTCATAGAAAATCAAATACAGTAGTAATCCATATTCTTAGAATTACTTTTTGTCCTTAATCAGGGCGGGCAACGAATTAACGTTGGAGCTGTGGAGATGCAACGACTTGGACATGGTCTCTGGAGACGGAGAGACTCGTTTGGTCCAAGTCGCTGCGCCTTCTGCAAAGCTTCTTAGGCTGGACCTTGACCTGGACTTGGAGCCAAACATGAAACATGCATCAGGCGCACGCAATGTTGAAAAATGTTGAAATTATCTGTGACAAAGATACCACTCATTAGTGATGGACAAAGAGACGTCGACACTACAAGCAATTATAGGAAATTGGACTTGGACCTTGACCTGGACTTGAGCCAAACATGCATCAGGCGCACGCAATGTTGAAAAATGTTGAAATTATCTGTGACAAAGATACCACTCATTACTCATTAGTGATGGACAAAGAGACGTACACGTGATTAGCTATCCCAAACAAACAGACAAACAGACAAAGAGACGTCGACACTACAAGCAATTATAGGAAATTGGACTTGGACCTTGACCTGGACTTGGAGCCAAACATGCATCAGGCGCACGCAATGTTGAAAAATGTTGAAATTATCTGTGACAAAGATACCACTCATTAGTGATGGACAGAGCCGTCCTGCTCTCATATACTACCACCCAGGCTCCCTCCTGCTCTCATATACTTTACGGCATCTCATATACTACCACCCAGGCTCCCTCCTGCTCTCACCTTACGGCATCTCATATACTAGCACCCAGGCTCCCTCCTGCTCTCATATACTACCACCCAGGCTCCCTCCTGCTCTCATATACTTTACGGCATCTCATATACTACCACCCAGGCTCCCTCCTGCTCTCACTTTACGGCATCTCATATACTAGCACCCAGGCTCCCTCCTGCTCTCATATACTACCACCCAGCGAAGCTATAGACATAGACGACCTACCAAACCCACACAAAGAGGATGGCCGAGCCGAGATCGCTTGCCCCCCTGATCCTCCTAACGGCATGTTCCCTTCTTCTCTTCCACCGGAGTTCGTCGGAATCAGCACCGGCGGGCACCGTGTGCATCCCCCGTGAGCGGGACGCACTTCTCGACTTCAAGGCCGGCCTCACCGACCCCGGCAACATCCTCTCGTCGTGGCAAGGCGCCGAATGCTGCAAGTGGAAGGGCGTCAAGTGCAGCAACCGAACCGGCGGCCACGTCGTCAAACTCAAAATCAACAGCAAGCAGAACATAGGAGGTGAGATACGCTCGTCCTTGCTCACTTTACGGCATCTCGAGTGGCTGGACCTGTCGAGGAATGACTTCAGCGGCAAACCCATCCCGGAGTTCATCGGTGACCTCCAGAGCCTCACGAATCTCAACCTGGGATACTGCAATTTCGGCGGTCGGATTCCTCCCCACATCGGCAACCTCTCCAATCTAATCAAACTCGACATCAAAGACATTAATTTCGAAAATATAAGTCCTCTCAGCTCGCCTGATCTTGCATGGTTGTCGCGCCTAGGGAAGCTCCAGTACATCCGCTTGGATGGGGTGAACCTCAGCGCTACCGTCGATTGGGTTCATGCTCTCAACATGCTTCCCTCTCTAAAAGACATTTCTTTAAACTGGTGTGGGCTTCAGAACTCTATGCCTCCCCCGCTACACTCCAACCTCACATCGCTAGAAAGCCTCGCCATGAGTTGGAACCCCTTCAACAAATCTATTGGCGCCACCAATTTCTTTTGGAATCTGCCTAGCCTCCAAGAACTATGGATGGGTCACTGCGGTTTCCATGGTTCTTTACCGGACATGGTGGGAACTTGACCTCCCTTCAAGGATTGCATCTTGATGGAAACCATGTCACTGGCACATTTCCATTGACCTTCAAGAAACTCAAGAGCCTGCAGGATCTCGAATTACCAGGGAACTTTATCAACATGGACGTAGCGGAGATGCTGGACCGGTTGCCATCAGATAGATTGGAGATGCTGTGTTTGGACAACAACAATTTGACAGGGAGCTTACCAGGTCGGCTAGGTCACTTTAGCAACTTGATAAATTTTCAGCTGAGAAATAACAAGCTTTCTGGAGAAATACCAGTTGGTATACGGGAACTCACAAAGTTGACAGGCTTATGGCTAAGCTCGAACAACTTACATGGTACAATCACTGAGCAGCATTTCCGATTTGGTGGCCAGCTGCAAGTTTTGGATCTCAGTTCTAACCAGCTTGTTGGTCCAATTCCAAAATTGCCGCCGAGTCTAGTATCCTTGGACCTCTCTAGAAACAATCTATCAGGCACACTCCCGTCGGAGACTGGAAAATCAATGATGCAAACTCTCATTCTCTTCAGCAACTCCTTTTCTGGAACCATTCCCTGCTCATTGCTTCAGTTGCAACAGTTGGTGTTTCTGGACCTATCAAAAAACCAGCTAAGCGGTGCATTGCCCAATTGCCCTCAAGAATATGAAACCTCAAATATTACCATGCTTAATTTGAACAGAAACAGTTTTTCTGGAGCATTCCCTAGATTTCTTCAAAGCTGTAGAGAGCTCATATATCTTGATCTGGCATACAACAAATTTTCTGGGAGCTTGCCAACATGGATTCAGTCAAAGTTACCACAGTTGGCACTTTTGAGGCTGCGTTCAAACAAGTTCTCTGGTGGCATCCCTCATCAACTAACTAGGATGAATAGGCTTCAATATTTGGACATTGCATGCAACAACATATCAGGGAACATACCACAATCAATTGGGAATCTTACGGCTATGACTCTTACTCCCAATAACTTTGGTCCCCTTTTCCAAATTGTTAATTCTGCAGTAGATCCTATGATTATCTCGATCGATAAGTTTGCCTATACTGATAGTATATTGGTGGACATAAAAGGTCAACAACTTGAATATACTAGTGGAATCATATACATGGTATCCATTGATTTGTCTTGCAACAGTTTAACTGGGCAGATTCCTGAAGAAATTGGCATGCTTGTTGCATTGAAGAACTTAAACTTGTCCGGGAATAGTCTAAGTGACATAATTCCCCAAAGTAATGGTGAGCTACGTGAATTGGAGTCTTTTGACCTCTCACATAATCGGCTCTCCGGTGAAATTCCTGCCAGTTTATCAGCTCTATCATCATTGACGAGATTGAACTTGTCATATAACAATCTGTCAGGAACTATACCGTCTGGGTATCAGTTAAGAACTCTAGAGGATCAAGCATCTATTTACATTGGCAATCGTGGTTTATGTGGTCCACCTCTCACAAGAAATTGCTCGGAACTAGCATAACTCCACATGCCCCTGAAGAACCTGAAGGCATGCAAGATGTGGTTTCGCTTTACCTCGGCATGTGCATAGGATTTGTGGTAGGTCTTTGGATTGTCGTCTGTGGCTTCTTATTCAAGAGGAAATGAAGAGTTAAGTGTTTCTTATTATCGACCACATGTATGATTGGGTTTACATCCAAGTGGATGTGGGCTGGACTTCATTTGCAAGGAAATCCCGTAGAGGATGAGATAACACTTGAGCTTCTATCTTGGTAATGATGCTATGCGAAAGAATATAATTAATAAATTGTTTTGGAATAATTCTTGTTATGTGCCCACTATTTTCTTTGGTACTGTTTGTTAGCATCCTCAACCGCGACACTTCATTTTTTTGATTGTGCATGCATCAATGCATATATACACACGTGTAACTTGCGAAACAAGGGCGTGTTGATCCTCCGTCTTTGTGGATGGACTCACTTCCTTGTTTTATTTTGAATTCTCTGGCAGACGATGTAAGTGCTATTTAAATTAACTAGCCAGAGCGACGCGCGGCGTCACGCCGCGCAGTATCGGGGGTTCTTGTTTTAAGTTGTGAGAATATATGTATTAATTTATTGGGTATATAGTAGTTAGTGAGATACTTAGGACGTACAATTTAGAGCCAATGGTGTAAAGAGAAGAAGACATGCAATTTGATTTAGTTCTGGTGGTACTATTTTACATAGTGGGTCATATGGTTTATGACGGCTGCTGGCATGTAGAAGTAAATAAGCTCGATGGCTACGGAGGGGAAAGGCAGTTGTACGTTTGTTCGATACAATAAAAGATACATGATGGGCTATTAAAGCTAACTCTACTAAGTGAAGTGACTGCTACTCTCATCATCTGATGAGATAACAATGATTTAGAGAAGTCAGACAAAGTTGCTTTGAGGGTATGCTGAGAGTATCCAGACATTAATAACTTAAAAACCCTAAGTAAAATATCTGACTGGTTTATTTCTTAGTTGCCATCCGTCCAAACTGTTGCAACGTCAGACCTAAACCGGTCCACATTACAGTATTTAAGTTTACAAAACAAATTTCTTAGAAAAATCGTAAACCCTGAAGTTTAACCCTACAGTAAGACTCGTATGAATTTCTCTTGGTTTCATACAGTGATTTACCACCTAATAAAATATATGTGAAAGATGGAGAACTGATTCATAGCAGGTTCAGACCTCAAATGGATTTTTTAAATATCAAGCCTCTATTCATATTAATTGGGATATGGCAAACATCACATCTCTATAATTTTCTAGTATTTTACAACTACAATTGTGTCTTTAAGTATAGGGCAAAAAATATTAGTTAAAAAAAAGAAAGTTTAGCCACACTTGACACTTGCTTTTAGAAAATTTGTAAACCGTGAAGTTTAACCCTACAGTAAGACTCGTATGGATTTCTCTTGGTTTCATACAGTGATTTACCACCTAATAAAATATATGTAGAAGATGAAAAATTGGTTCATAGTAGGTTCAAACCTCAAATGAAATTTTAAATCTCAAACCACTATTCATATTAATTGGGATATGGCAAATGTTCCAAAATCATTAGCATCACATCTCTATAATTTTCTAGTAGTACTTTACAACTACAGTTGTGCGCTTTAAGTATAGGGCAAAAAAATATTAGTTAAAAAAGAAAGTTTAGCCACGCTTGACACTGGCTTTGGACGAAGACCAAGCAGTTGAACTCCAGAACCAGCATTACCAACAACACATGTTCGTCTCATGTCAGATACTTCATGGCAAGAAGAAAGCAAAGGCAAGAAAGGATCATATGCAACATCGTTGTTCACTGAAAGAAGTTTTCTAAAGATCTGTCCTATACAAAAACTTAATGACGCGACGCAATGGTACATAGAAGCTAGCAAGAGAAAAAGAAGCACCGGTAATACAACCTGAAGAAACTGAAGAAGACTGAACAGCTGACTTTCCCAGATGAATTTCGCGGCGGCGCAAACATTCAGCTGGCATGAAGTGAGCCAATGTAGTACCTACATGTTTGAACGATCAGGAGGAAGCAAACGATTAGGAGGAAGCAACCGTGGAGAAACAAAGAAGGAGAACCCAACAAACGGAGGCAAATAATGGAGAAAAACATACCAGAGGAAGAAGAAGCAATAACAGAGGAACTCTCGTGAGCAGCAGGCGATGTAGCAGAAGCTGAAGAAAACACCGTGCCCAGAACTACTGGATCCGAAGGAAAAGAAGGGGACGCATAACGGCCGCGGGTCTGCACCTTCCTGAGCCTGAGCAGCTCAGGCCAGCGGCTCGAGCACGTCGGCGCCTTGGGGGAGAAGACGTACGGTCGGTGACGGAGGGCCGGAACGTCTTCACCAGCTCACGCGTCGTCGGGATCTCCGCCGCTGCTGGCACGTTCTGCGCCTCCCGTGAGCTGTCGTGGCGGCGGCGGGCTGCGGCCGGAGCGGCAGCAGCTTCCCGTCCGCGATGTGTCTGCTATGTGCGTAGTGCTGGAGGTGGTACCATCACCTCTGGCCAGAGCTTCGGCATGGACGACAGGCGGGCATGGGTTGGTCGCCCGATCCAAATGTTGGCTGTTGGGACGCATGTCCGGTCGCGGCGACTGCAGCGGCAGAGCAAGCTAGGGCATGGTAGCGCTCGTGGAGGGCGGGACAGAGCGCGGCCTCGAGCGGCCGCGTGATCCCGGCCGCCGTTGTTACCTACTTAGTCTCTCTCGGATAGATTGCTCACAAACACATCGGAATTCAGAGTACAGGAGTGGATTTGGTTACAAGCAGTGTGCCGAATCAGGTAGCTAGGGTTTGAGGAGTGGTAGTTACAGAAAAGTAGGCAAGCTGTTCGCCGCCGCCGCCGCCGGGTTCGGGTTCGTGATCGAAACTTCGATGCCTCTGTCTGGGATTTGATGGCAGCTATATCTTCAGCGTCTCCAGCTATCTCCCGCAACTCGTGGGTTGGGCTTGCGTATCCTGGAACCTCTCCTTGCTTGAGGTAGTGGGCCTGGGGTGGGCCTGGGCTGGACTTGTCGTAGTCTTCAGGCCCATCGTCGTGAGCGTTGCTAACACCACCACCACCACCACCACCACCACCCCCCCCCCCCCCCCCCCCTCCTTCGGTTGCGGCTTGCCCCCAAGCCGCAGCAGCCGGAAAACGAGACTGCAGATCATCCAGGTTCTCCCATGAGTCTGGCAGAGTACCACCAGACCAGCGTATCAGGCCTTGCTCCAAGATCCTGTTCGCTGTGGCCTTGCGACGACGCTTCAGCACTTGCACAGGTATCCCAAACTGATTAGCATCAGAAGGTAAAACGGTTGATACCTGATCAGTGGCCTTCAATGCCTTGCGAAGGAGAGACACATGAAAAACTGGGTGGATTGTGGATGTTTTCGGCAGAGCAACTTTATAAGCAACTAACCCAATTCTCCCAATGATTGGAAAAGGACCAAAATATCAGAAAGACAGCTTATGGGAAGCCCTCCTCGCCACTGAACTTTGCACATAAGGTTGGAGCTTGATAAAAACCTTGTCACCAATTTCAAAGGTTCTCTCGGATCTGCTCTTGTCAGCCTGGTGTTTCATCCTTGTGCCCTCAACAGATGCAGACGGATGAGTGCAGTCATTTCTTGCCTTTCTGCCAACGAAGATTGCAAATCAGATGCCGGTGTAGCTGCTGCAGCTTTAATACCCCAGTGCCTAGGTTCATGACCGTAAAGCACCACAAAAGGAGAAGTTCCCAAAGCAGTATGGAAACTCGTGTTGTACCAATACTCTGCTAAAGGTAACCAGGCACTCCATTTCTTGGGACATGAGTGAACAAAGCAACGTAAGAATGTTTCTATGCATTGGTTCACTCGCTCTGTTTGGTCGTCTGTTTCAGGGTGATAAGCAGTGCTCATACGAAGCTGAGTGTTAGTGAGGCGAAACAACTCTCTCCAAAATTTGCTTGTAAAGATTGGATCGCGGTCTGACACGAGAGACTCAGGCATTCCATGTAAACGGTAGATTTGATTCACATAAGTTGTCGCTACTTGAGATGCAGAAAAGGGATGCGCTAATGGCACGAAATGACTGTATTTCGAGAATTTATCAACGACAACCAGGATGCAGTTATACTTGCCTGACTGAGGTAATCCTTCGACGAAGTCCAATGAAACTATTTGCCAAGCATGATCTGGTACAGGAAGAGGTTCAAGAAGACCTGGGTACTTGTTGCGATCAGGTTTAGCTTGTTGACAGACTGAAGAAGCTTGGACATATTCTATCACCATAGTACGCATACGAGGCCATGCAAAAACTGTATGCAGTCTGTGGTATGTAGCTGGTGCACCTGAATGCCCACCGACAGCTGAATCATGGCCAGCCTGCAGAACAAGTTGCTGCATTTGAGGATTGTTACCCAACCAAATCCTGTTTTTGTATCTCAGAAGGCCATCTGTGAATGTGTAATGGCTGTGAGATGCCGGATCAGATTGCAAATCCTTAATAATTTTGCTGAAAGATGCATCATTCGCATAAGTATCTTTGATCTGATCCAACCAACTAGCTTGGCAGAATGAAATGGCATTGAGGACATCTGTATCCGTAACAGGCCTTCATGAGAGTGCATCAGCAACTCCATTATCAGTAACTTTCCTGTAGCAAAGTTTGTAGCGAAGGCCCAGCAGCTTGGTGAAAGCACGTTGCTGCCACGGTGTATGGATACGTTGTTCTTCCAGATGAACCAAGCTACGATGGTCAATTTTAATGATAAATTTAGCTGCATGCATGTACTGTCGCCATTGTTCCACAGCAAAAATGACAGCCATCAACTCTTTCTCATAAGTAGAAAGCCCTCTATTTCGTGGACCAAGAGATTTGCTGATGAAAGCTAAAGGATGACCATCTTGTTGCAAGACTGCTCCAATTCCCAAATCACTAGCACCAGTTTCAATAATGAATTGTTTGTTGAAATTGGGGAGAGCTAGAACCGGTGCAGTTGTTAATTTTTCTTTCAATGTATCGAAAGCAATCTGACAAGTGCTAGTCCACATAAATGGCGTATTCTTCCGCAGTAAGTCAGTGAGTGGTCGAGCTATTATACCATAATGAGGCACAAACTTGCAATAATAGCCTGTCAGACCCAAAATTCTCCTGAGATCTTTAAGGTTCTGTGGCACTGGCCAGTTCTGCACCTTCAGAATCTTTTCTTGTTCAGTAGAAACCCCTTCTTCACTTATGATGAATCCTAGATAGGATAATTTGCGCTGTGCAAAAGAGCATTTAGATTGCTTAATCAACCAATGATCACGCTTAAGCAAACTGAGGACTTCCACCAGGTGCTGTTCATGTTCTGCCAGGGATTTGGAGTATATGAGTATATCGTCGAAAAAGACAAGGGCACAACGCCTCAGTACTGGTTTGATGGTCTCATTCATAGCACCCTGAAAGGTAGCTGGTGCGCCAGCTAGCCCAAATGGCATAACCTTATATTCATAATGGCCAGAGTGAGTTTGAAAAGCTGCTTTGTACTCTTCCCCTTCTGCCAAACGAATCTGGTGATATCCGGCTCGCAGATCCAGCTTACTAAACCAACTGGCTCCAGATAATTCATCAAGCAGTTCATCTATTACTGGAATAGGAAATTTAGTAGGCACTGTCAACGAGTTAAGACGGCGAAAGTCAATGCACAATCGCCATTCTCCACCTTTCTTCTTCACTAAAATAGCAGGGGAAGCAAATGAACTACTGCTGCGCTGTATAACTCCACTCTGTAGCATTTCATCAACTTGTTTTTCAATCTCATCCTTTGTATCAGGAGCATGCCTGTACGGTCTGATACTGATTGGTTGTGCACCAGGGATAAGTTGTATTTTATGATCACATGCTCTCCTTGGTGGCAGCTCAGTAGGAGTGGCAAAATTCTCCTTGAACTCATGCAGAATAGCCTTGACAGATGCATGGATACTGTCGTCATTATCCATTGCAGGATCAGGAGTTGTATCTTCACTGCAAATGAATACCAGATGTTCAACTTCCCTGTTCTGAATCATCTGATGTAGCTGCATTGCTGAAATAGATGCGCATTGATCATTCTTTGTTTGTTGACCTTGCAACTGAATTACACCAGTACTGAACTGCAGAGAAAACTTCTTCGTTACCCAATCAATATTAGGATTGTATTGCTCTAACCAGTCCATACCAAGAATAATATCAGTGAAAAATTCATGGTCCTAGACATGCCATGGACAGTTGTGTACTTCATCAACACACTGGAGCTCGGTGCCATTTGCTATTTTTACTTTTGCTGGCTTCTCAAGAGGTCTGATATCGGGGAACCCATTAACCAATTTGGCATTGATGAAAGATGTGGAACTTCCTGAATCAACCAGCATAGATACCACCTGACCATGAACAATAGCTGTCAACTGCAAGAGTACAGAGGCGTCATTACCGTTGAACGCCTGAAGAGATATGGCATATGCTGTTTCCTCTACAGATTCAGGCATGGCTTGCTCCTGATCAGCGTGTTCACCAATTCCCATGAACTCCATTAGTTCTTCCAATACATGCAGTTGTATTGTTGGGGGACAGATGTGTTCCTGCCCCCATTTTTCACCACATTTAAAGCACAGTCCTTGAGCACGCCTGTACGCACGCAGTGTTGCCATAGGATTAGGATCCGTAGATCCTGTTTTGGGAGCAGCTGGTCTTGAAGCCCGAGCAGCATCCAGACCGCGACGATCAACTGTCGGTTGCTGTACTGGACGAAGTTGGTGAGGTGTCACAACAACGGGTTGCAGTCGAGGAACAACTCGTCGTTGGTGATCACTGGAGCGTCCAAAGTCCTGATAAAGCCTATCATTGACCTCCTCCTGGACCAACGCGAGAGCACACGCCGAGTCCAAGTCAGGTGGTCGTTGAACCATCACTGCTGCTCGAAGGTCTGGCCGTAGTCCTCCCACGAACCTCATCAGAAAGTAATATGGATGAATTTCGTCAGAATAAGATAGTAGTTGATTCATAAGATTTTCAAAAGCATCTATATACTCCTGCACACTAGCCACTTGTCTAATTGCATAGAACTGTCTAATCAACTGCTGGTGACGATCACGTCCAAATCGGACACAAAGAGTACTACAGAAACTCTCCCAATTGCAACCTAAAAGCTTCTTACGAACTGCCTGCAGCCAGACAGCCATAGATGGGGAAAAATTAAGCGTGGCCATTTGCACCCAGTACGACTCCTGGATATTGAACACAGCAAAGTACTGCTCGCAGAGATCCTTCCACAATTGTGGATTCTCACCATCGAAAACCGGGAACGGCATCGAAGGTGGTTGTTGCCCACAAATATGAGCGAAATCCGCAGATTGCGAGGACAGAGGGTTGTGGACGGTGATCGTACCGTTGGCCGGAGGGGCCGACGGTGCCGTTGGGCCACCGTCAACCACCGTCCGAGTAGATGTTGCGACGCCGTGGCCATAGGCCCGAGGAGAAACTTGAGCCGCTGGGCTCTCCGCCCCGCGTCGCCCTTGTTTACCAAAGGATCGGAGTGACCCTTTGGTGATGCCTCCTCCGCATCATGGAACTGATCCTTGAAGATGTGTTGTTGAAGTAGATCAACAGCAACTTGGAGACCATAGATCTGCTTGTTGACGCCCGGTGTCCACTTCGCGAGCTCCGATTCGACGGTCGCCTTGACTGAATCCTGGATGGACTCCTGTCGGGGGGCTACCCCCGGGTAGGGTCAAGGCTTGGCATAAAGATGAGTTTAAAGATATGCCGAGGTACGGAAAGGGCCGACCTGCTTGGGCCTGGGAGAATCCGAGCTTCATCTTGACCTGGAGAGTTTAAAGGCCGACCTATCTTGGCCCAGAGGGGTCCGAGGTATATCGTTGGCCAGGGCCGAGGTTCACTGTCTGAGCTATGTTCAGCCGACCTAACTACCTCGGTGCTATGGTCTGTATGATGAGTGCAGGAGAAGCTGTCCGAAGGAAATAATGTCCGAGGTGGTCAGTTCTTAAGTACAAGACCCGAGGTAAGGAGCGGGAGCAAGACCCGAGGTAACCAAGGTAGGAGGCCGTAGGTCGGGCAGGAGTCAATGCTCCTGTCACTTCTAGCCGGGTACAAGAGCGCCTGACGCGGGAGCGTCTGTCACGGAGCCTGGCAGAGGCGTGCCCCGGGTTCGGCGGGGCAGCACGTCTCTGACCGCTGACCACGCGGATCTGGGAAAAGGCTACGAGGTAGCTCTGCCAGGCCACGTCCTGTCTCGGTCAGAGGAGACATGCTAGTTCTGCCGTTAGGCAGCAGGAGATGGGCAGGCCACGTCTTGTCCCTGACAGAGGTACGGTGGTGACCGGTGCAGAGGCATGGCAACAGTGTTCAGCGAGGGGCACAACGGTAACTCGGCTGGCCTATATAGTGGGCTTCACCCCCCTCCTGCTTGAAGCCCGACGAACAATTGATAAAGAGAAAGAAAGAGAGAAAGGAACCTCGGAACACCCGGAAACACCTCGGATCTAGCTCGGAGTGCCTTCTTCCTCCCGTGTAGCTCCATCTTTTACCTCAAGTTCTCACCATTGTATCATCATACAGCTCGAGGAGCAGCTTGTACTTGTCACTTTGAGCTATACACTGAGTAGGATAGTGCTGCAGTAGGGGTGTTACCTCCACAAGAGGGCCCCGAAGCAGGGTACATCGTGGTGTGCTTTGTGTTCTTGGTTTCTTGGTTTCTCGTTCGTGTTCTTGCGTGTTCTTGCGTGTGCACTTCTTGAGTGCATAAACCCTCCCCGGATTCCCCCAACGACCATTCGGCCCCATCTTAGCCATACCTATGGCATCTGCCGTGATCCCACCACGACAGTTGGCGCCCACCGTGGGGCAGATTGAGGCGTTGGAGGGAGTTTACATCCGGACGGGCTCAGGCGAGCGTGTTCTTTCCGGGCTTGTCGCCAAGATCGGTGAGTTCACCTTCATCAGCGACAACGCGGGGTGTTTCGCCGGCAAGCCCTTCCCCGAGCATGGCTTCACCATGATGCTCGGCAGCTTCGTCACATACGTTGCTGTCGAGGTTGTTCGCGGTACCCGGAGCAGGTGCTCGTGGACGACGAAACTCCTCTCCTCGCGGCTTTAGGTCGGCGTATCACTCGCCCCGAGAGCTGCGTGGAGGTGATGATGACTGGTCCGGTTGATGCCGCTGGCAAAGTAGATGCCAGCAAATCCAAGGCGGCCGAGGTTGCTAAGGTGAGATCTGCAAAGCCCAGGCTAGAGAAAGAGCTGCCTGGCACCCCGAGCTGCAGGGCCGAGGTGCGACCCTGGTAGAGATAGTGGAGACACTGGCAGACCCAGTAAATCCAGGAGTGGATGTAGTGGTGACTGTGGCCGACCTAGAGGCAAAGCGTGTCCTGTTGCAAAGGAGGCTGTAGCAATGATGACAGCTAGAGATGAGTTCAATAGAGATCTGCGTGAGTACAATGCAGCGAATGGCTTCACCCCGGTAGCAGTTGATACATAGGGGAGCCGAGGTGCGGCAGAGAGGCAAGGGGCTCAATGATGAGATACAGGGAGGCTCGACCTACCACCTCGGCTAGGAGTGAGAGTCGCGTGTCGACTGGAAGGCCGGTATATAGTTCCCCTGCTAAGAACCTCAGAGCTGCCGAGGCAGGCAGGGCCGAGCTATCCGGGTTGACTGGAGATGCATGGCGTGCGCAGCAGAAGCGAGTCAATGAGTTAGTGTATGTAGCTAACCAGCAGAATGAGGCTCTCCGCAGAGCATATGCCGGGGCTGGTGATTCAGAGATGGTTTATTCAGCTAGGCCAGTTAGTCAGGTGTCCAAGGGGCAAGCCTCGTCTCCACTCGTCGGAGGAGCCGATCGAGCCCGGAGTGTCACCTCGGGTCAGAACAAGCAGCTGCAGATGTATGATCCGGTGTTAGCAGCAAAGCAGAAGGTGGGCCAGGGCAATGCTAGCCGAGCTAAGGGAAACCCCGGCCCAGGTAATGCAAGCCGAGCTAAGGGTAACTCCGGTCAGGGAAATCAGAATGGCGGGCAAGCAGCATCGGCTGGCCGAGGTAAACCACCTCCGCCCCCGAGGTATCAGCAACAACCCGGCCGCAGGGGCAATATCAGCGAGAGCCGGAGTATGTTCAGCAACCTCAGAATGTCGGTCAAGGCGATGACCGATATGATGATGGAGACTCGGCCATGGCGCGAGCTGGATACCACAGAGTGGATGGGGCGTTGGGACCTCGGATAGGAGGTCGGATGTTAGCTCCAGGCGATGTTCGTAACAAGCTGGATAGAATCTACTTGTCCGAGCAACTGGAGGAGGAAGGCCCTCCTGGTCCGGCGTGTTTTGGACCTCGGATCATGAAGGAGCCACCACCGCCAGTATCTCAGTTCCAGTTAGGTCGGAACACCAAGCCATACAATGGGAGCACCAAGCCACAAGATTGGCTGACAGATTATGTATCCTCGGTGCACATAGCGGGGGGCAATCGCCGATGGGCGGTCCGGTATCTCCCGCACATGTTGGAAGGTCCAGCTCGGATCTGGCTGAATAATTTGCCGGAGTATAGTATCAACTCCTGGATAGACTTGGAGCTGGCGTTTAACAGCAACTTTGCTAGTACATACAAGAGGCCAAACCGACCTCAGCTCCTGGCAGCATGTAAGCAAGATGATCATGAAACTGACCGAGAATTCTTAACTCGGTGGAGCAATGTTCGGAATTCCTGTGAAGGAGTTGTAGAGGCACAGGCCATTTCCTGGTTTGCAGATGGTTGTCGACATGGCAGCATGCTGTGGCAGAGGCTCCAGAGAGATATGCCGAAATCCCTAGCAGAAACAATCCGGGTTGCAGATTCTTATGCTCTGGGTGATCCGATGCAGCCAGCAGCAGAGGCAGTGGCACGTAACAGAAGGAGGGAGCCAATAAACAACCGGCTCGGACCAAGGTGTAATGACCGCCAAGAGTTCGGACAAAAGAGGAGGGAGCCGGACTACCCATACACCTCGAACCAAGTTGCAGCGGTGAACCCGGATCAGCCCGGAGCTGGAGGTGTCCAGAGGCCAAAAATCAATGGTCCGGCATTTAGTCCGAACCCGGAGCCACCCTTGACTTATGAATCAATGATAGATGGTCCTTGCTGTTACCATACGACCGACCCGCGCAAGCCAGCCAACCATTCAACCCGGCAGTGCAGCTGGAACCGCAGAATCAGAGAAGAAGGGGCGAAGGCCGGAGGAATCAGAGCAGGACCACCACCTCAGAGATTTCAGCCGAGGTCCCACCCAAATCTGTCCGGAGCAAATGTTACCCCGATAACCACTGCACCTCTTCCGAGGCCTGCAGCAGCAAGACCCGTGAATGTTGTGAATGTCCGAGGTAATAACAACAACAATGGTGCCGGACCAAGTCAGCAGTATGAATACCCCGGAAATGACTATAGAGAGGCTCATGCGAGCTATGTGGTCTTTGTGACCGAGCCAACTGACAAGAAGAGCGTGCAGAGGCGTGCCATGGAGGTGAATGCAGTAATGCCGGTGGTGCCGACCTATATGAACTGGTCTGAGCAGGAGATCACTTGGAGCAGAAAGACACACCTCGGATCATGCCGAGCCCTGGAAAGTATGCCCTGGTGGTAGATCCAACGTTGTGTGGGCCTACCAACAATGTGAGGTTCACCCGAGTTCTGGTGGACAATGGCAGTGCCATCAACATCATGTACCGAGACACAATGGTGAAATTGGGCATATCGCCAAATCAGTTGATGCCAAGCAGTTGTACTTTTCATGGGATTGTGCCTGGCGTTTCCTGTGCACCCATGGGCAAGATATGGGTGGATGTAGCATTTGGAACCAAGGATAACTGCCGAGTTGAGAGTATCGAGTTCGAGGTGGTGGACTTGGAGAGTGCATACCATGCATTGCTTGGAAGGCCGGCTCTGGCCAAGTTCATGATTTCCACCCATGTTGCATACCTGAAGATGAAAATGCCAGGGCCTAATGGGATCATATCCATCTCGGGTGACTACAAGCGAGCCATTCAGTGTGCCTCGGCGGGGTCTAATCTGGCCGAGTCTTTGGTGATCGCAGCTGAGAAGAAGAAGCTGCATCAAGTGGTGGCAATGGCGCAGTCAACACAGCTCGGCATGTCCGGACTGATGAGCCCGGACTCAACTGCAGCATTTGAGGTGCCCAAGGAGACCAAGAAGATCCCCATTGACCCGGAGCACCCAGAGCATATGGCCATCATTGGGACCGGGCTGGGCGAGAAATAGGAAGGCGAGCTCTGTCACTTCCTCCGTGAGAATCGGGATATCTTTGCATGGTCGGCTAAGGACCTGCCTGGTGTTCCGAGGGAGTTGGCAGAGCACTCTTTATTTGTTAGGCCAGAGGTGAAACCGGTGAGGCAACCGACCCGTCGTCTCTCAGACGACCGATGTAGCGCCCCGACCCCGGTACTATACAAAGATGCTGTGTGTCACTGGTTATGCGATATAACCGAAGGTTACTGGGCACACCTCTCCCAGGCCAGAACCTCTGGCAGGCGTTGCTCGGAATTGATCATCGGCAACACAACACTTCGATTGATGCCATAACACAGGCACAACTATCAAAGTATAATAGAGAGATCAAGACTGCAGAACAACTGGTACATCACAGACTCTACGATTCAAAGTAATATTACATAACTTGTTTTACAGTACTTGGTAATATTACAAACAGAGGTCACATGACCCAACAATACAACAGACAACGAAAGCAAAGGTGTTGCTATACAACAAGTCTGCAAAAGGCCTAAGAGGCCAAAAGTAAGCAACGTAGCCAACCCAACCTACACGTTCCAGGCTGCTACCTGGGAACCCCAAACTATTCGTCGACGTCGACGTAGAAACCAGCATCGGAGTTAGGGTCTTCACCTGAACCAAGTTAAGCAAACATGAGCACCGAAGGTACTCAACAAGACTTAATTAACCTGTTATATATCTGCTTGTTCAGAGAGTATGTATGAAGGTTGATTTGCATAAAGTCATCTTTAGTTCCAAATAGAGGGAGGAAGAATCTCGTATCGACAGTAGACTTTCAAAAGGGGATAAGAGAGTCTTTCCAACTATCGTAACCATGTCGTAACCACCAGCTCATCAACATCACCTATCAACCAGGATCACCCCCTCGACAACCTCGAGGAAGCACCCTTCATTCCTTGTCAACAGATTTTACGATTACGTTCAGGTTCTTTATGATCTCAGAATACGTCGCCAAGTTGTCCATAACCGCGGACGCGGCTTTTCGAAAAGATTTAACCCTGCAGGGGTGTACAATGTTTACCACACGTATCAACCGACTCTTAACGCCAGTACATTAGCACTCACCAAGGGGTGCCGGCAGAGGGTGGTTGACCACGACCTTTACCTTAGTTGATTATAACCCATGGGTCATCCATAACAGGGAACAGCCGCCATTACGCGAGATGGCCACCTCGTGACGGTCCCCGTTACTCTGTCACAGGAATCAAGATCCGTGTTCGTCCATCACTGGATCCCTGCCAGGCCCTATCCTTTCTCAAACGTTTTTGACCCGCACGCGAATGGAAAACCAAACTACGTGTCCCATGGGTACAACCAACCAAGTTAGTTAGTCGAGCAGGGTGTTAGGCCCGCGCGTGGTTGTACGCTCAGTCTTGGTTCGTAGAAGAGAACTCGGGTCCTAGGGCGGCGAGAACGAGACAACCCACCACAGACCCCTGTGGCCTCTCATCCGATGCCTTTTAGTCATTTTACAAGCTCACCTCTTTTCCACGGTATCCTGGCATCTTAAGTTAATTCGCAGCTCTGATTCACCAACCGGGTGGAGCGGAGATAAATAACTATGCATAGCTAAGCGTAGCATATATAAGGCTTTGGCGATGCACACACGCAAAACCTATGGCTGCTAGGAACAGTGGATCAGAATATTTAGGCAATGCAATAGATAGGAGAACTCTACCTGACGACCAAAATACATTGGAATCGTATGCAAATACAAGAGTGAAATACTTCGAAATCATATATGGGCAGATAAGAGGTTATGCTTGCCTTGTTCGTCGGAAAACAGATCTTGTTCTTCAAATACAGCGAGGTTGATCTCCGAACCGTGATCTACCGAGGGGAACAAACACCGGAAAAGAACAACAATCAACACATGGCATTGATGCAATGCGCAATATGTATGCATGATCAATTTAATGTTTACAAAAAGCCATAGAACAAGATCACAATTTAAATGGCGTTGAAATGCTAAAAACATCGCATTCCAATAAACCCCATATTTAAATAAAGTGTTCGAAATGTTCTCCTACTGAAACAGTACTGCAGTTTATTCAAACATGCATGATAATGATTTTCAACAGATAGGAATTAATTTTCTGAGCGTTTTGACATATTACTTGTATTTTTCGGACAAACAGTGAATTAACTATGATTTATACAAGTTCAGTTATTTTCTGAAAGACAGAAAACAGCAGACACGAGGTTAGTCTTTAAAACGCTCTGAACTGGTATTATTAACTTTGCAAAAACAGCACTTAGTTTAGGTCGTGAGTGGTGTAACCAGTACACTGAGAACTTGGACACAGCCACTAGGTCCAAACGTTAGACTAAACTGATTATTTCCTGGACGCTAGTTCTTCTCCTACAAACCTGAACATAGGCACTGAAGTACAAGTAAAACTCTGAGAACTAAATTCTTCTGCTGGCTACTGAATTTCGAAATTGCCAGTTCAGTTTTGGCAACGTATTTGCACAACAAGGACAGGGTTTCAGTAGAGAGAACAAACTAAGTCAGAGATAGCTAAATCTGAGAAGGAAAACTACAGAATTCTGCCCAAGAACAAGGCTTATCATAAACTACAGAATCTGGTGGTTCTCTCTTCACATCTCAAATACTTTCCTATTCCAAGAATCAGCTCGTCACTCAGGAACACAAGGAATCGATCTCAAACCAAAGACCCACTGTTGGTGGCATCACATGCGAATTGTACCTGTACTCAAGGTGAAGGAAAACAGATCGAAGCTGTGGTTGATTTTCTCTCCCTCTCCTTGCTTTCCCGGATGCTCTCCTGCTCGGTTCCGGCGGCCGGCCACGGACTGCTCGACCTCTGCTCCAGCGACGGCCCGACCTTCTCCTCCCTGGTTCCGTTCCTTGCTGCAACTCCTGCACTCCTTCAACTATTTCGCCTCCAGGCTAGGTCACAGCCATGGCGCTGGCTTGGAGTTTTGCTGTTTTGGGTGTCTTGTGATGGGGATTGGGGATAACGATGGTGGCTGGTAGAGAAGTACTAGTTGGTCACCTCTCAAGTCAAGTCGATCCTCTCCCTGGACATTTAAATAAGGTACTGTAGCTAGTACATAGCAATACAAAGGCTGCTGTATTATTAGCTATAGCTACGGTACAATTTTCCTTTGTTTTCATAGCTATTCCAAAAGTTTTGTTTGATTATTATTTCTGTGGAAGTTTGTTTTTGAAACTTATTAATAGACAGAAAGATTTGTCCATTTCTTGTTAAATTTCAATTACAATTGCAATATTTTTCTAGGAGTTTAATTAAATGCATGCTATGCTCATGATGTGCAAACTTTATTTTTTTATTACAAACATGGGATGTTACAAATCTACCCCCCTTATAAGAATCTCGTCCCGAGATTTCTAAGTTTTAGAAAAGAAGTCGGGGTACTCAGATCGTAAACGATCTTCTCGTTCCCAGGTTGCTTCAGCTTCGGAATGATGAGACCACTGAACTTTGAGAAACTTGATAGTTTGGCGTCGAGTTTTACGTTCAGCTTCATCAAGAATGCGAACAGGATATTCTCGATAAGTGAGATCTTCCTGAAGATCAAGGGCTTCATGATCAACAACCCGCATCGGATCCTTGAAGCAACGCTTGAGTTGAGACACATGGAAGACATCATGGACATCCGGAAACTTGGAAGGCAACTCCAGCTTATAGGAAACTTCACCTCGTTTAGCAATGATAGGGAAAGGTCCAACATAACGAGGAGCCAATTTTCCTTTGATACCGAAACGATGAACACCTTTCAGAGGTGTAACTCGAAGATAGGATTTGTCACCAATTTCATAGTGAACATCCTGATGATGGCGATCATAGTAACTCTTCTGACGAGATTGAGCTGTCTTCAGACGTTCACGAATGATTCTAACTTGGTCTTCTGCTTCTTTGATTATATCTGGTCCAAAGAGTGATCTCTCGCCGGTTTCTGACCAGTTCAAAGGAGTACGACATTTCTTGCCATACAGAGCTTCGAAGGGTGCCATACCCAAGCTAGACTGGAAGCTGTTGTTGTAGGAGAATTCAGCGAAGGGAAGACATTTCTCCCAATTCTTGCCGAAAGATATGACACAAGCCCTTAGCATGTCTTCAAGAATTTGATTCACTCGTTCAGTCTGACCATCGGTTTGAGGATGATAAGCTGTGCTGAAGGACAGACGAGTTCCCATAGCTTGATGGAAACTGGTCCAGAATCTGGAGGTAAATAGACTCCCACGGTCGGAAATGATTTTCTGAGGAACACCATGAAGAACAACTATCCGAGAGACATATAGTTCAGCTAGTTGGGTAGCAGTAATATCTTCTCGGATGGGAAGAAAATGAGCAACCTTGGATAGACGATCAACGATTACCCATATCGCAGTGTTTCCCTTCTGAGTCTTAGGAAGACCAGTAATGAAATCCATGCTAACTTCATCCCATTTCCACACAGGAATAGACAAAGGTTGAAGAACACCAGCTCAGCTTTAACACGACGACAAACGTCGCATTCAGCAACGAACTGAGCGATGTCTCGCTTCATCCGGGTCCACCAGAATCTTTGCCGGAGATCCCGATACATTTTCGTGCTACCAGGATGAATAGAAAGAGGTGTTTCATGAGCTTCTTGAAGGATTAGTCTTCTCAAACTTTGTTTCTTCGGCACGACCAAGCGACTGCCAAAGTGAACGGTGCCTTGATCATCAATAGAGAAACATTTAGCAACTCCGCTAGCGATGTTCTTCTTGATCTTGGCAATACCAACATCTCGCTTTTGAGCAATTCTGATTTGGTCTTCAAGAGAAGGTTTCACTTCTAGATTAGCCAGATAACCAGATGGAACAATCTCAAGATTAAGCTTGGATAACTCTTCATAAAGAGAGGGTTGGTGCTGTTGTACCATCAAGTTGTTGCAATAAGACTTCCGACTTAGCGCATCAGCAACGACGTTGGCTTTGCCGGGTTGATAATTGAGACCTAGGTCGAAGTCTTTGATTGTTTCCAACCATCGTCTCTGTCGAAGGTTTAACTCTGGTTGGGTGAAGAGATATTTCAGACTTTGATGATCCGAGTACAATTCACAACGGCTACCAAGAAGGTAAGGACGCCATTGTTTCAAAGCATAGATGACAGCTGCTAGCTCTAGATCATGGGTTGGATAGTTAAGCTCATGCGGTTTCAACTGTCGAGAAGCATAAGCCACCACATGGCCTTCTTGCATTAGCACACAACCAAGACCTTGATGCGAAGCATCGCAAAAGATTACAAAGTCCTTGGTAGTGTCTGGAAGAACAAGCACTGGAGCGGTAGTCAGTTTGGTTTTCAAGGTTTGGAAGCTTTCCTCAGCTTTTTCTGACCACTCAAACTTTTTATCTTTCTTCAGAAGATCAGTCATTGGTTTAGCGATCTTGGAGAAACTCTCAATGAATCGACGGTAGTAACCCGCCATTCCGAGGAAACTCCTAACCTCCTTGACTGATTTAGGTGCTTCCCACTTCAGAATAATTTGAACTTTGTCTGGAATAACTGAGACACCTTCAGCAGACACAACGTGTCCTAGAAATATGAGCTCTTTCAACCAGAACTCACATTTGGAAAACTTGGCATAGAGACGATGCTCACGGAGTTTTGTCAATACCAAACGTAGATGTTCGGCATGTTCTTCTTCGGTTTTTGAGTAGATAAGAATATCGTCGATATAGACCACGACGAACTTGTCAAGATACTCCATAAACACTGAGTTCATGAGACGCATGAAGGTAGCTGGAGCATTTGTAAGGCCAAAGGACATCACTTTATACTCGTAAAGTCCATAACGAGTAACAAAAGCCGTTTTGGGAATGTCCTCCTTTCTGATCTTTATCTGATGGTATCCTGATCGCAGGTCCATCTTGGAGAACACTGTTGCACCAGCTAACTGATCAAACAGATCATTGATCCGTGGAAGAGGATACTTGTTTTTGATGGTCACTGCATTCAGCGGCCGATAATCGACAACCAGTCGCGGAACAGTGGTATCCCGCTTCTTCACAAAGATAGTAGGGCATCCCCACGGAGATGTGCTAGGCTGGATGAACTCTTTAAGTTCCAACCCTTCGATTTGTCGTTTTAATTCAACCAACTCCTCTTTGGGCATTCGATAAGGTCTTTTGGAAATAGGAGCAGTGCCAGGAACCAGATCAATGACAAATTCCACACTTCGATCAGGTGGCATGCCAGGTAGCTCTTCAGGAAAGACATCTGGAAAGTCACAAACTACCAATAGTTCATGAATTTCAGGAGGAGTTTGAACTTCCATAGCATTCAACTCGATTTCTGGCGTGAACTGAGAACATGCTGATGGAGGCCATGCTAATTCTGACCAATACTGAACTACTTCACCAGAAGAAGTTGTCAAAGTGACAGATTTAGCTGCACAATCAAGAACAGCTTTGTATTTCACGAGCCAATTCATGCCCAGGATGACATCAATGTCAGTTGACTGAAGGGCAATGAAGGTAGTAGGGAACGCAAAAGACCCTACATTTATTAAGAGCTCAGGCGTAACCATTGTAGTTCGCCAACTAGAACCCGGAGAGTGGATCAATAGAGGAGTATGCATCTCCACAAAAGGTATCCCATGCATAAGAGCAAACTTCTGTGACATGAATGTATGCGATGCTCCAGAATCAAACAGTACAGTAACTGGAATTGAGTTGACTCGGAGCGTACCAAGGAGGACGCTTGGATCATTCTCAGCTTCATCAAGGGTAACGTGGTTCAGACGACCACGTCCAGCAACAGAGGGCTTCCCAGTTTTCTTGGGCGGAGGAACTCCACGACCATCAGTCTTTTGAGGGCACTCCCTCGAGAAATGACCTAGCTGACCACACTTGAAGCACGTGAGGCCAGACGGAGCAGCAACTGGAGGACGATAACCTTGTCCACCACCATAGGTTGATGTAGCAGGTGGAACTGGCGGACGAGGAACATAGCCCGGATACTTGGGTGCATTTTGAGCTTTAGGTACAGCGCTGTATGGTACGAATACACGGCGCTTCTTGAAGCCAGAAGATGATGCACGAGAATCACCAGAGCCCTGCTTTAAAGCAGACTCCAAATCCTTTCTACCTTGC
Organism: Poa pratensis; assembly: GCA_947311845.1. Taxonomy (NCBI): domain Eukaryota; kingdom Viridiplantae; phylum Streptophyta; class Magnoliopsida; order Poales; family Poaceae; genus Poa; species Poa pratensis. The sequence goes on from CAMZMU010000087.1 coordinate 4,941,706, forward strand.
TCCATAATGAGGGACTGATTATGCAGTTCCTGGAAAGTTTGGAACTTGAAAGGAATCATCTCATAACGGAGTTGAGGATTAAGTCCCTTGCGGAACAGATCCTGCTTATCAGCATCATTGGTCACGTCCCTGGGAGCGTAACGAGCAAGACGAGTGAACTCCTGGCCATAAGCTTCAACGTTCATCCGTCCTTGTGTCAGCTCAAGAAATTCCTTCCTTTTGCGGTTTATAACAGCTTCAGGAATATAAGCAGCTCGGAAAGCAGTGCGAAACTCTTCCCAAGTGACCACATGTTCCGGCGCAAACAATGCCAGATAGCCTTCCCACCAAGCACCAGCTGCACCCTCCAGCATGTAGGTAGCAAAATTCACATGCTCTGCATCTGGAACATGGAGTGCACCGAACTTGCGCTCGATGGTGCGCAGCCAATCATCAGCATCAAGAGGTTCCTTAGCCTCCCGGAAGACAGGAGGTTGAGCCTTCAGAAAATCCCCAAGGGTGGCACAGTTGTTGGCACGACGGGCAGTGTTCTGTACCATCTGCTCGAGGAGACGTTCATTTCTCAGGCGATTGGTCTCGATGTTCTGAAGAACCTGCGCCATTGTGGGAGGTGGCGGCAGTTCTTCCTCAGGAGGGTTACGACCACCACGGCCAGCAGAACCTCGGGTACCACTAGCCATCCTGAGTAAAAGGGAACAGGAATCATGAACAACTCATTCATGGAAAAAGGGATACAATGGAATGATAACATGATGAATCAAAGAAACATGACATATAACATCATGTAGATAAAACAAGACATGTGATTATCAAAAGATCACACTATTTGGTATGGAACGTCTAAGATATGATAAGATCGATGATTTAGATCAAATGAGTAAGTTGAACTCTGAGAACTTTAGCAACCTGACACGGAGTACTAGGAAAAACACCCAACGAGTTTAATCCTAGATTTGAAGATAACAGACGAGCATTTAAAACCTTCTCAATCAAATAAGGTAAGGTAACTCAGAGTTCAGAGCGATACCAGGTAAGGAGTAAAAAGAATCTTAATGAGATTTTCACAACTCATTTTTAGGTTCAAAGTAGTTTTCACAATCTCTAGACTCAACATCGACCAATAGTAAGGGTTTCCTACAGGCAGTCCTGCTCTGATACCAAAACTTGTAGCGCCCCGACCCCGGTACTATACAAAGATGCTGTGTGTCACTGGTTATGCGATATAACCGAAGGTTACTGGGCACACCTCTCCCAGGCCAGAACCTCTGGCAGGCGTTGCTCGGAATTGATCATCGGCAACACAACACTTCGATTGATGCCATAACACAGGCACAACTATCAAAGTATAATAGAGAGATCAAGACTGCAGAACAACTGGTACATCACAGACTCTACGATTCAAAGTAATATTACATAACTTGTTTTACAGTACTTGGTAATATTACAAACAGAGGTCACATGACCCAACAATACAACAGACAACGAAAGCAAAGGTGTTGCTATACAACAAGTCTGCAAAAGGCCTAAGAGGCCAAAAGTAAGCAACGTAGCCAACCCAACCTACACGTTCCAGGCTGCTACCTGGGAACCCCAAACTATTCGTCGACGTCGACGTAGAAACCAGCATCGGAGTTAGGGTCTTCACCTGAACCAAGTTAAGCAAACATGAGCACCGAAGGTACTCAACAAGACTTAATTAACCTGTTATATATCTGCTTGTTCAGAGAGTATGTATGAAGGTTGATTTGCATAAAGTCATCTTTAGTTCCAAATAGAGGGAGGAAGAATCTCGTATCGACAGTAGACTTTCAAAAGGGGATAAGAGAGTCTTTCCAACTATCGTAACCATGTCGTAACCACCAGCTCATCAACATCACCTATCAACCAGGATCACCCCCTCGACAACCTCGAGGAAGCACCCTTCATTCCTTGTCAACAGATTTTACGATTACGTTCAGGTTCTTTATGATCTCAGAATACGTCGCCAAGTTGTCCATAACCGCGGACGCGGCTTTTCGAAAAGATTTAACCCTGCAGGGGTGTACAATGTTTACCACACGTATCAACCGACTCTTAACGCCAGTACATTAGCACTCACCAAGGGGTGCCGGCAGAGGGTGGTTGACCACGACCTTTACCTTAGTTGATTATAACCCATGGGTCATCCATAACAGGGAACAGCCGCCATTACGCGAGATGGCCACCTCGTGACGGTCCCCGTTACTCTGTCACAGGAATCAAGATCCGTGTTCGTCCATCACTGGATCCCTGCCAGGCCCTATCCTTTCTCAAACGTTTTTGACCCACACGCGAATGGAAAACCAAACTACGTGTCCCATGGGTACAACCAACCAAGTTAGTTAGTCGAGCAGGGTGTTAGGCCCGCGCGTGGTTGTACGCTCAGTCTTGGTTCGTAGAAGAGAACTCGGGTCCTAGGGCGGCGAGAACGAGACAACCCACCACAGACCCCTGTGGCCTCTCATCCGATGCCTTTTAGTCATTTTACAAGCTCACCTCTTTTCCACGGTATCCTGGCATCTTAAGTTAATTCGCAGCTCTGATTCACCAACCGGGTGGAGCGGAGATAAATAACTATGCATAGCTAAGCGTAGCATATATAAGGCTTTGGCGATGCACACACGCAAAACCTATGGCTGCTAGGAACAGTGGATCAGAATATTTAGGCAATGCAATAGATAGGAGAACTCTACCTGACGACCAAAATACATTGGAATCGTATGCAAATACAAGAGTGAAATACTTCGAAATCATATATGGGCAGATAAGAGGTTATGCTTGCCTTGTTCGTCGGAAAACAGATCTTGTTCTTCAAATACAGCGAGGTTGATCTCCGAACCGTGATCTACCGAGGGGAACAAACACCGGAAAAGAACAACAATCAACACATGGCATTGATGCAATGCGCAATATGTATGCATGATCAATTTAATGTTTACAAAAAGCCATAGAACAAGATCACAATTTAAATGGCGTTGAAATGCTAAAAACATCGCATTCCAATAAACCCCATATTTAAATAAAGTGTTCGAAATGTTCTCCTACTGAAACAGTACTGCAGTTTATTCAAACATGCATGATAATGATTTTCAACAGATAGGAATTAATTTTCTGAGCGTTTTGACATATTACTTGTATTTTTCGGACAAACAGTGAATTAACTATGATTTATACAAGTTCAGTTATTTTCTGAAAGACAGAAAACAGCAGACACGAGGTTAGTCTTTAAAACGCTCTGAACTGGTATTATTAACTTTGCAAAAACAGCACTTAGTTTAGGTCGTGAGTGGTGTAACCAGTACACTGAGAACTTGGACACAGCCACTAGGTCCAAACGTTAGACTAAACTGATTATTTCCTGGACGCTAGTTCTTCTCCTACAAACCTGAACATAGGCACTGAAGTACAAGTAAAACTCTGAGAACTAAATTCTTCTGCTGGCTACTGAATTTCGAAATTGCCAGTTCAGTTTTGGCAACGTATTTGCACAACAAGGACAGGGTTTCAGTAGAGAGAACAAACTAAGTCAGAGATAGCTAAATCTGAGAAGGAAAACTACAGAATTCTGCCCAAGAACAAGGCTTATCATAAACTACAGAATCTGGTGGTTCTCTCTTCACATCTCAAATACTTTCCTATTCCAAGAATCAGCTCGTCACTCAGGAACACAAGGAATCGATCTCAAACCAAAGACCCACTGTTGGTGGCATCACATGCGAATTGTACCTGTACTCAAGGTGAAGGAAAACAGATCGAAGCTGTGGTTGATTTTCTCTCCCTCTCCTTGCTTTCCCGGATGCTCTCCTGCTCGGTTCCGGCGGCCGGCCACGGACTGCTCGACCTCTGCTCCAGCGACGGCCCGACCTTCTCCTCCCTGGTTCCGTTCCTTGCTGCAACTCCTGCACTCCTTCAACTATTTCGCCTCCAGGCTAGGTCACAGCCATGGCGCTGGCTTGGAGTTTTGCTGTTTTGGGTGTCTTGTGATGGGGATTGGGGATAACGATGGTGGCTGGTAGAGAAGTACTAGTTGGTCACCTCTCAAGTCAAGTCGATCCTCTCCCTGGACATTTAAATAAGGTACTGTAGCTAGTACATAGCAATACAAAGGCTGCTGTATTATTAGCTATAGCTACGGTACAATTTTCCTTTGTTTTCATAGCTATTCCAAAAGTTTTGTTTGATTATTATTTCTGTGGAAGTTTGTTTTTGAAACTTATTAATAGACAGAAAGATTTGTCCATTTCTTGTTAAATTTCAATTACAATTGCAATATTTTTCTAGGAGTTTAATTAAATGCATGCTATGCTCATGATGTGCAAACTTTATTTTTTTATTACAAACATGGGATGTTACAAATCTACCCCCCTTATAAGAATCTCGTCCCGAGATTTCTAAGTTTTAGAAAAGAAGTCGGGGTACTCAGATCGTAAACGATCTTCTCGTTCCCAGGTTGCTTCAGCTTCGGAATGATGAGACCACTGAACTTTGAGAAACTTGATAGTTTGGCGTCGAGTTTTACGTTCAGCTTCATCAAGAATGCGAACAGGATATTCTCGATAAGTGAGATCTTCCTGAAGATCAAGGGCTTCATGATCAACAACCCGCATCGGATCCTTGAAGCAACGCTTGAGTTGAGACACATGGAAGACATCATGGACATCCGGAAACTTGGAAGGCAACTCCAGCTTATAGGAAACTTCACCTCGTTTAGCAATGATAGGGAAAGGTCCAACATAACGAGGAGCCAATTTTCCTTTGATACCGAAACGATGAACACCTTTCAGAGGTGTAACTCGAAGATAGGATTTGTCACCAATTTCATAGTGAACATCCTGATGATGGCGATCATAGTAACTCTTCTGACGAGATTGAGCTGTCTTCAGACGTTCACGAATGATTCTAACTTGGTCTTCTGCTTTTTGATTATATCTGGTCCAAAGAGTGATCTCTCGCCGGTTTCTGACCAGTTCAAAGGAGTACGACATTTCTTGCCATACAGAGCTTCGAAGGGTGCCATACCCAAGCTAGACTGGAAGCTGTTGTTGTAGGAGAATTCAGCGAAGGGAAGACATTTCTCCCAATTCTTGCCGAAAGATATGACACAAGCCCTTAGCATGTCTTCAAGAATTTGATTCACTCGTTCAGTCTGACCATCGGTTTGAGGATGATAAGCTGTGCTGAAGGACAGACGAGTTCCCATAGCTTGATGGAAACTGGTCCAGAATCTGGAGGTAAATAGACTCCCACGGTCGGAAATGATTTTCTGAGGAACACCATGAAGAACAACTATCCGAGAGACATATAGTTCAGCTAGTTGGGTAGCAGTAATATCTTCTCGGATGGGAAGAAAATGAGCAACCTTGGATAGACGATCAACGATTACCCATATCGCAGTGTTTCCCTTCTGAGTCTTAGGAAGACCAGTAATGAAATCCATGCTAACTTCATCCCATTTCCACACAGGAATAGACAAAGGTTGAAGAACACCAGCTCAGCTTTAACACGACGACAAACGTCGCATTCAGCAACGAACTGAGCGATGTCTCGCTTCATCCGGGTCCACCAGAATCTTTGCCGGAGATCCCGATACATTTTCGTGCTACCAGGATGAATAGAAAGAGGTGTTTCATGAGCTTCTTGAAGGATTAGTCTTCTCAAACTTTGTTTCTTCGGCACGACCAAGCGACTGCCAAAGTGAACGGTGCCTTGATCATCAATAGAGAAACATTTAGCAACTCCGCTAGCGATGTTCTTCTTGATCTTGGCAATACCAACATCTCGCTTTTGAGCAATTCTGATTTGGTCTTCAAGAGAAGGTTTCACTTCTAGATTAGCCAGATAACCAGATGGAACAATCTCAAGATTAAGCTTGGATAACTCTTCATAAAGAGAGGGTTGGTGCTGTTGTACCATCAAGTTGTTGCAATAAGACTTCCGACTTAGCGCATCAGCAACGACGTTGGCTTTGCCGGGTTGATAATTGAGACCTAGGTCGAAGTCTTTGATTGTTTCCAACCATCGTCTCTGTCGAAGGTTTAACTCTGGTTGGGTGAAGAGATATTTCAGACTTTGATGATCCGAGTACAATTCACAACGGCTACCAAGAAGGTAAGGACGCCATTGTTTCAAAGCATAGATGACAGCTGCTAGCTCTAGATCATGGGTTGGATAGTTAAGCTCATGCGGTTTCAACTGTCGAGAAGCATAAGCCACCACATGGCCTTCTTGCATTAGCACACAACCAAGACCTTGATGCGAAGCATCGCAAAAGATTACAAAGTCCTTGGTAGTGTCTGGAAGAACAAGCACTGGAGCGGTAGTCAGTTTGGTTTTCAAGGTTTGGAAGCTTTCCTCAGCTTTTTCTGACCACTCAAACTTTTTATCTTTCTTCAGAAGATCAGTCATTGGTTTAGCGATCTTGGAGAAACTCTCAATGAATCGACGGTAGTAACCCGCCATTCCGAGGAAACTCCTAACCTCCTTGACTGATTTAGGTGCTTCCCACTTCAGAATAATTTGAACTTTGTCTGGAATAACTGAGACACCTTCAGCAGACACAACGTGTCCTAGAAATATGAGCTCTTTCAACCAGAACTCACATTTGGAAAACTTGGCATAGAGACGATGCTCACGGAGTTTTGTCAATACCAAACGTAGATGTTCGGCATGTTCTTCTTCGGTTTTTGAGTAGATAAGAATATCGTCGATATAGACCACGACGAACTTGTCAAGATACTCCATAAACACTGAGTTCATGAGACGCATGAAGGTAGCTGGAGCATTTGTAAGGCCAAAGGACATCACTTTATACTCGTAAAGTCCATAACGAGTAACAAAAGCCGTTTTGGGAATGTCCTCCTTTCTGATCTTTATCTGATGGTATCCTGATCGCAGGTCCATCTTGGAGAACACTGTTGCACCAGCTAACTGATCAAACAGATCATTGATCCGTGGAAGAGGATACTTGTTTTTGATGGTCACTGCATTCAGCGGCCGATAATCGACAACCAGTCGCGGAACAGTGGTATCCCGCTTCTTCACAAAGATAGTAGGGCATCCCCACGGAGATGTGCTAGGCTGGATGAACTCTTTAAGTTCCAACCCTTCGATTTGTCGTTTTAATTCAACCAACTCCTCTTTGGGCATTCGATAAGGTCTTTTGGAAATAGGAGCAGTGCCAGGCACCAGATCAATGACAAATTCCACACTTCGATCAGGTGGCATGCCAGGTAGCTCTTCAGGAAAGACATCTGGAAAGTCACAAACTACCAATAGTTCATGAATTTCAGGAGGAGTTTGAACTTCCATAGCATTCAACTCGATTTCTGGCGTGAACTGAGAACATGCTGATGGAGGCCATGCTAATTCTGACCAATACTGAACTACTTCACCAGAAGAAGTTGTCAAAGTGACAGATTTAGCTGCACAATCAAGAACAGCTTTGTATTTCACGAGCCAATTCATGCCCAGGATGACATCAATGTCAGTTGACTGAAGGGCAATGAAGGTAGTAGGGAACGCAAAAGACCCTACATTTATTAAGAGCTCAGGCGTAACCATTGTAGTTCGCCAACTAGAACCCGGAGAGTGGATCAATAGAGGAGTATGCATCTCCACAAAAGGTATCCCATGCATAAGAGCAAACTTCTGTGACATGAATGTATGCGATGCTCCAGAATCAAACAGTACAGTAACTGGAATTGAGTTGACTCGGAGCGTACCAAGGAGGACGCTTGGATCATTCTCAGCTTCATCAAGGGTAACGTGGTTCAGACGACCACGTCCAGCAACAGAGGGCTTCCCAGTTTTCTTGGGCGGAGGAACTCCACGACCATCAGTCTTTTGAGGGCACTCCCTCGAGAAATGACCTAGCTGACCACACTTGAAGCACGTGAGGCCAGACGGAGCAGCAACTGGAGGACGATAACCTTGTCCACCACCATAGGTTGATGTAGCAGGTGGAACTGGCGGACGAGGAACATAGCCCGGATACTTGGGTGCATTTTGAGCTTTAGGTACAGCGCTGTATGGTACGAATACACGGCGCTTCTTGAAGCCAGAAGATGATGCACGAGAATCACCAGAGCCCTGCTTTAAAGCAGACTCCAAATCCTTTCTACCTTGCTCCATAATGAGGGACTGATTATGCAGTTCCTGGAAAGTTTGGAACTTGAAAGGAATCATCTCATAACGGAGTTGAGGATTAAGTCCCTTGCGGAACAGATCCTGCTTATCAGCATCATTGGTCACGTCCCTGGGAGCGTAACGAGCAAGACGAGTGAACTCCTGGCCATAAGCTTCAACGTTCATCCGTCCTTGTGTCAGCTCAAGAAATTCCTTCCTTTTGCGGTTTATAACAGCTTCAGGAATATAAGCAGCTCGGAAAGCAGTGCGAAACTCTTCCCAAGTGACCACATGTTCCGGCGCAAACAATGCCAGATAGCCTTCCCACCAAGCACCAGCTGCACCCTCCAGCATGTAGGTAGCAAAATTCACATGCTCTGCATCTGGAACATGGAGTGCACCGAACTTGCGCTCGATGGTGCGCAGCCAATCATCAGCATCAAGAGGTTCCTTAGCCTCCCGGAAGACAGGAGGTTGAGCCTTCAGAAAATCCCCAAGGGTGGCACAGTTGTTGGCACGACGGGCAGTGTTCTGTACCATCTGCTCGAGGAGACGTTCATTTCTCAGGCGATTGGTCTCGATGTTCTGAAGAACCTGCGCCATTGTGGGAGGTGGCGGCAGTTCTTCCTCAGGAGGGTTACGACCACCACGGCCAGCAGAACCTCGGGTACCACTAGCCATCCTGAGTAAAAGGGAACAGGAATCATGAACAACTCATTCATGGAAAAAGGGATACAATGGAATGATAACATGATGAATCAAAGAAACATGACATATAACATCATGTAGATAAAACAAGACATGTGATTATCAAAAGATCACACTATTTGGTATGGAACGTCTAAGATATGATAAGATCGATGATTTAGATCAAATGAGTAAGTTGAACTCTGAGAACTTTAGCAACCTGACACGGAGTACTAGGAAAAACACCCAACGAGTTTAATCCTAGATTTGAAGATAACAGACGAGCATTTAAAACCTTCTCAATCAAATAAGGTAAGGTAACTCAGAGTTCAGAGCGATACCAGGTAAGGAGTAAAAAGAATCTTAATGAGATTTTCACAACTCATTTTTAGGTTCAAAGTAGTTTTCACAATCTCTAGACTCAACATCGACCAATAGTAAGGGTTTCCTACAGGCAGTCCTGCTCTGATACCAAAACTTGTAGCGCCCCGACCCCGGTACTATACAAAGATGCTGTGTGTCACTGGTTATGCGATATAACCGAAGGTTACTGGGCACACCTCTCCCAGGCCAGAACCTCTGGCAGGCGTTGCTCGGAATTGATCATCGGCAACACAACACTTCGATTGATGCCATAACACAGGCACAACTATCAAAGTATAATAGAGAGATCAAGACTGCAGAACAACTGGTACATCACAGACTCTACGATTCAAAGTAATATTACATAACTTGTTTTACAGTACTTGGTAATATTACAAACAGAGGTCACATGACCCAACAATACAACAGACAACGAAAGCAAAGGTGTTGCTATACAACAAGTCTGCAAAAGGCCTAAGAGGCCAAAAGTAAGCAACGTAGCCAACCCAACCTACACGTTCCAGGCTGCTACCTGGGAACCCCAAACTATTCGTCGACGTCGACGTAGAAACCAGCATCGGAGTTAGGGTCTTCACCTGAACCAAGTTAAGCAAACATGAGCACCGAAGGTACTCAACAAGACTTAATTAACCTGTTATATATCTGCTTGTTCAGAGAGTATGTATGAAGGTTGATTTGCATAAAGTCATCTTTAGTTCCAAATAGAGGGAGGAAGAATCTCGTATCGACAGTAGACTTTCAAAAGGGGATAAGAGAGTCTTTCCAACTATCGTAACCATGTCGTAACCACCAGCTCATCAACATCACCTATCAACCAGGATCACCCCCTCGACAACCTCGAGGAAGCACCCTTCATTCCTTGTCAACAGATTTTACGATTACGTTCAGGTTCTTTATGATCTCAGAATACGTCGCCAAGTTGTCCATAACCGCGGACGCGGCTTTTCGAAAAGATTTAACCCTGCAGGGGTGTACAATGTTTACCACACGTATCAACCGACTCTTAACGCCAGTACATTAGCACTCACCAAGGGGTGCCGGCAGAGGGTGGTTGACCACGACCTTTACCTTAGTTGATTATAACCCATGGGTCATCCATAACAGGGAACAGCCGCCATTACGCGAGATGGCCACCTCGTGACGGTCCCCGTTACTCTGTCACAGGAATCAAGATCCGTGTTCGTCCATCACTGGATCCCTGCCAGGCCCTATCCTTTCTCAAACGTTTTTGACCCACACGCGAATGGAAAACCAAACTACGTGTCCCATGGGTACAACCAACCAAGTTAGTTAGTCGAGCAGGGTGTTAGGCCCGCGCGTGGTTGTACGCTCAGTCTTGGTTCGTAGAAGAGAACTCGGGTCCTAGGGCGGCGAGAACGAGACAACCCACCACAGACCCCTGTGGCCTCTCATCCGATGCCTTTTAGTCATTTTACAAGCTCACCTCTTTTCCACGGTATCCTGGCATCTTAAGTTAATTCGCAGCTCTGATTCACCAACCGGGTGGAGCGGAGATAAATAACTATGCATAGCTAAGCGTAGCATATATAAGGCTTTGGCGATGCACACACGCAAAACCTATGGCTGCTAGGAACAGTGGATCAGAATATTTAGGCAATGCAATAGATAGGAGAACTCTACCTGACGACCAAAATACATTGGAATCGTATGCAAATACAAGAGTGAAATACTTCGAAATCATATATGGGCAGATAAGAGGTTATGCTTGCCTTGTTCATCGGAAAACAGATCTTGTTCTTCAAATACAGCGAGGTTGATCTCCGAACCGTGATCTACCGAGGGGAACAAACACCGGAAAAGAACAACAATCAACACATGGCATTGATGCAATGCGCAATATGTATGCATGATCAATTTAATGTTTACAAAAAGCCATAGAACAAGATCACAATTTAAATGGCGTTGAAATGCTAAAAACATCGCATTCCAATAAACCCCATATTTAAATAAAGTGTTCGAAATGTTCTCCTACTGAAACAGTACTGCAGTTTATTCAAACATGCATGATAATGATTTTCAACAGATAGGAATTAATTTTCTGAGCGTTTTGACATATTACTTGTATTTTTCGGACAAACAGTGAATTAACTATGATTTATACAAGTTCAGTTATTTTCTGAAAGACAGAAAACAGCAGACACGAGGTTAGTCTTTAAAACGCTCTGAACTGGTATTATTAACTTTGCAAAAACAGCACTTAGTTTAGGTCGTGAGTGGTGTAACCAGTACACTGAGAACTTGGACACAGCCACTAGGTCCAAACGTTAGACTAAACTGATTATTTCCTGGACGCTAGTTCTTCTCCTACAAACCTGAACATAGGCACTGAAGTACAAGTAAAACTCTGAGAACTAAATTCTTCTGCTGGCTACTGAATTTCGAAATTGCCAGTTCAGTTTTGGCAACGTATTTGCACAACAAGGACAGGGTTTCAGTAGAGAGAACAAACTAAGTCAGAGATAGCTAAATCTGAGAAGGAAAACTACAGAATTCTGCCCAAGAACAAGGCTTATCATAAACTACAGAATCTGGTGGTTCTCTCTTCACATCTCAAATACTTTCCTATTCCAAGAATCAGCTCGTCACTCAGGAACACAAGGAATCGATCTCAAACCAAAGACCCACTGTTGGTGGCATCACATGCGAATTGTACCTGTACTCAAGGTGAAGGAAAACAGATCGAAGCTGTGGTTGATTTTCTCTCCCTCTCCTTGCTTTCCCGGATGCTCTCCTGCTCGGTTCCGGCGGCCGGCCACGGACTGCTCGACCTCTGCTCCAGCGACGGCCCGACCTTCTCCTCCCTGGTTCCGTTCCTTGCTGCAACTCCTGCACTCCTTCAACTATTTCGCCTCCAGGCTAGGTCACAGCCATGGCGCTGGCTTGGAGTTTTGCTGTTTTGGGTGTCTTGTGATGGGGATTGGGGATAACGATGGTGGCTGGTAGAGAAGTACTAGTTGGTCACCTCTCAAGTCAAGTCGATCCTCTCCCTGGACATTTAAATAAGGTACTGTAGCTAGTACATAGCAATACAAAGGCTGCTGTATTATTAGCTATAGCTACGGTACAATTTTCCTTTGTTTTCATAGCTATTCCAAAAGTTTTGTTTGATTATTATTTCTGTGGAAGTTTGTTTTTGAAACTTATTAATAGACAGAAAGATTTGTCCATTTCTTGTTAAATTTCAACTAGCAAGGTGGCCCTCGCAAATGCGAGGGCATCATCTATAGTTGGTGAAAGTGTTTAAGAAAAAATATGATTTCATTGATATTACATTATTTTCCACTACGTGACTACAGAAAAAGTTGCCCTACAACTACCGCAAATGTTTTAGTAAGCAAAATATCACGTATGTGAGTAACATTTTTTGCAATCTAAAAATTGTTAGCAAATGATTATCATGCCATATGTTGAAACACCCATATAAGTCATGTTGCATCTCTAAGCTTAACTATAGTTCTTACAGTTAGAGCGGGCTTAACTATAGTTCTTACAATTAGATCAGTATGCGAGGTTAGTATCTTTGATTAAAAATTGTTCAATTAAGATAAAACGGTGTATCCTCCTTAATAGGTTGTCACGTGAGAATTATCTTGTTTTCGATGTTTCTCCCTTTCATTTACTCACTCCATGTCACTATGACAATGTTTTACAAACATGAACGTGGTGAAATTTGCGTCATTTATTTTTAAATATACGGCTAATGATAAATTATTTTCCCCTAATATATTTGTTAGCATATTTATACATCAAAATTCAAAATTAGAAAAGTACGAATCTAAGTTTTCCAGACTCTTAGCTTAACTTGATTTTCATTCAATGGTTCTACACATACAATAGTCCAAATTTGTCTAGCATACAAAGCTGGCAATGTCCGCGAAAACAATTCACAAAATAAGTGGATGCTTTCCGGATCCTCTAAAATTACCCTTTGTGTATTATTAAGTCAAAATAATTTATAGTGTGTGTATCCTCGTGAGAATATATGTGAGCTCAGCCGTGTGTGTGTCATTAAGTCGGTAATTTTCTTTGTGCGAGGGGCAATCATTAGTGCGACTAATATGTTGCAACTTCATTAATATTAGTAATCCATAACTCCGAATTCCAAACTTTTGTAGACAATTTTGTGATTGTGTTGTGTTTGAGGAAAGTCGAACTTTTTTGTCATTTATGTGAATTCAATCATAGATATAATGTACTCCCTTAATTCACAACTACCCTACGTTTGTCAAAATCAAACTAAAGTTTGACGAAATATATAGGAAAAAATATCAACCTCTAAAATATTAAATCATTCTCATTAGAGTTATCATAAAATGTATTTCCATATTATATGAATATGACATTACGAATATTGATATTTATTTCTACATTTTTGGTTAAACTATATATCTTTTTACTTTGACTAAACTCAGAAGCATGGTAAATAAAACATAGGAAGCAAGTTTCTTTTCTTGCAGCTATCAAGATCCATCCAATCTAGCTAGTCTCCTACACGGTTGGTTTTAAAAAAGACGCAAGTATGTGTTGTATAGAAGTGCTGCTTTCCATATTGAAAATCCTTTGATGCATCATCTTTAAAGCTAAATTTCATGTTACAACACGTAGTATTTTCATTTTGATATTTTTCGTGTCGAGAAAGTGCTACTTAGCAATTAAGTTATTTGCAACACCTCTAAGATAAATATTTAAACACATCCATACATCTAAATCTAAAATTTCATAGAAAATCTTTGTCGAACAAATATAATAAAGTACTATTATTTTGTATTCCAACGTACTCCGTCCGTTCCAAATTATAAGCCTTTTTAGTTTTTTCTTGATTCATACGTATGTAGACGTATCTACACGTAGTTTTTCTTTGCGAGAATATCTAGACGTAGTTTAGTGTGGTGATTCACTCATTTCAGTCTAAATAAAAAAAGGATATATTTAGAAACGCATAAAGCAATAATTTTGAGTTTGCGCTTTCTAGGTCGTCGTCAATTTCTGAACATAAGTAGAAATTATCGCGGATATATTTAAGTACTATGAGTAAAAAATATGTTTCCAAATTTTGTGTTTATGAGATATCCTTCTTATTAATTTTTGTGATAATATATGTACATAATGTCAAACGACATATATCTTCAAAGAGTCGCATTATAAAACATATATTCACTACTGGATTTTGGCCATATGGAGAGTGTCTTGAGTATTTGACAAATGCATGTTTGCACTCAACATACACTGGGAGCTAAAAAAATAGACGAAGATGGATGTCCTACTACCAGATTATCCTGTACGCCGAGTGTACTGGCGGTGGGTTTGCCGAGTGCCCTATGAAAAGCACACGTAAAACGACTCGACACTTGGTATACAACCGGATTCTTGTAGTGATTTTTGATGACTACATATATAGTATTATACATTATATTTTAAAATAGTATAACTTTATTAGGGAGGGAGCACAAATGGCCGGTTGAATTAGCCTACACTTGAAACTTGAATATCTTACGCCCCTAATTAATGATTATGAAATTTGGATGCAAAGATCTATCATATATTTATAAGTACAATATACCTTATATGGTTTTACTGCTCATGTTTTATATCGTCGGTTAGTCGCCCATCGAGATTCAAAGTGGATCTTTATACATCTATGCATATATGCATGTCATGCAAGCATGCATCTTTCATCTGCTTCCCTTCCTCAGTATCTGCTTTCCTTCCTCGGTGCATGGAATTCATCCAGATAGACAAAAGCCCAGAGCGTGCGGCCGGCCGGCCGAGCAATCTAATTAGCAGCACGGGAGAAAAAGGGAGAAAATGGGTATGCTATAGAGGGCTGGGGTGATAGAGGAGATAAGCTTAACTTGGCAAGGAAATATGCATCCAAAAGGAATTAATATACGTGAGACACCACCGTGTAGTATTGGACTTGGATTCTATAGTTTTTTTTTCCAGCTATCACACATAAATCCAAGCTAGCTAGTCTCCTACGGCTTGATCCAACCTAGCGGATCGGCTGCTTTTTTTAAACGGAGGACATGTTTAACGTGTACTGCTTATCTTCTCCATATAAATCGTGTTACATATGTTACGTGACTTCTAATTAAATCTCAACCATATATTTTAGATCTAACAACTAAAATTAATTCAGATGATGTGGACTAACGTGGTGTCTCGAAAAACTCTCTCATTTTGCTTTTAGTATATAATAGATTACAATTGCAATATTTTTCTAGGAGTTTAATTAAATGCATGCTATGCTCATGATGTGCAAACTTTATTTTTTTATTACAAACATGGGATGTTACAAATCTACCCCCCTTATAAGAATCTCGTCCCGAGATTTCTAAGTTTTAGAAAAGAAGTCGGGGTACTCAGATCGTAAACGATCTTCTCGTTCCCAGGTTGCTTCAGCTTCGGAATGATGAGACCACTGAACTTTGAGAAACTTGATAGTTTGGCGTCGAGTTTTACGTTCAGCTTCATCAAGAATGCGAACAGGATATTCTCGATAAGTGAGATCTTCCTGAAGATCAAGGGCTTCATGATCAACAACCCGCATCGGATCCTTGAAGCAACGCTTGAGTTGAGACACATGGAAGACATCATGGACATCCGGAAACTTGGAAGGCAACTCCAGCTTATAGGAAACTTCACCTCGTTTAGCAATGATAGGGAAAGGTCCAACATAACGAGGAGCCAATTTTCCTTTGATACCGAAACGATGAACACCTTTCAGAGGTGTAACTCGAAGATAGGATTTGTCACCAATTTCATAGTGAACATCCTGATGATGGCGATCATAGTAACTCTTCTGACGAGATTGAGCTGTCTTCAGACGTTCACGAATGATTCTAACTTGGTCTTCTGCTTCTTTGATTATATCTGGTCCAAAGAGTGATCTCTCGCCGGTTTCTGACCAGTTCAAAGGAGTACGACATTTCTTGCCATACAGAGCTTCGAAGGGTGCCATACCCAAGCCGGCCGTGGTGGAAAAGAAGAAAGACGAGCCAGCCGTGGTCAAGGTGTGGCGCATGTGCATTGACTTCACTAACCTCAACAAGGCGTGCCCGAAAGATCCGTTTCCATTACCTCGGATTGATCAAGTGATTGATTCCACTGCTGGTTGTGAACTGTTGTCTTTTATCGATGCGTACTCTGGTTTTCACCAGATACCACTGAACCCGAAGGATCAAATAAAGACTGCTTTTATTACCCCGTATGGGGCGTATTGCTATCGTGTCATGTGTTTTGGTCTGAGAATGCCGGGGCAACTTATCAGAGGTGTATGCAGAAATGCCTGCACTCTCAAATGGGCAAAAATGTGCAAGTGTATGTCGATGATATCGTCATCAAAACTAAGGAGAAACGTACTCTCCTCGAGGATCTCGAGGAGACATTTGTGAATTTGAGAAAATATCGGTTGAAGCTTAACCCGGACAAGTGCACCTTTGGTGTCCCGGCTGGAAAGTTGCTTGGATTCCTGGTGTCTAGCCGAGGTATCGAGGTTAACCCGGCCAAGATCCGAGCTATTGAGAACATGAAGTTACCGAAGTGTTTGAAAGATGTGCAGAAATTCACAGGGTGCCTAGCCTCGTTGAGCCGATTTGTAGGTCGGCTGGGAGAAAAAGCCTTACCTTTGTACCAGCTCATGAAGAAAAGTACCGGGTTTACATGGACCCCGCAGGCCGACGTGGCGTTCAATGAGCTGAAAAAGATGTTGTCCACTGCCCCGGTGTTGGCGTCACCATTGCACAATGAGCCGATGTTACTTTACATTGCGGCCACAAACCGAGTTGTAAGTGTGGCAGTGGTGGTGGAGCGCGAAGAAGGTGGCAGGTCGGTGCAGAGACCGGTGTATTACTTGAGCGAGGTGATCTCTACCTCGAAGCAGAATTACCCTCACTACCAGAAGATGACGTATGGTGTCTACCTGGCGGTCAAGAAGTTGAAGCATTATTTCCAGGAGCATCCCATGACGGTGGTGTGCGAAGCTCCAATCTCGGAGATCATCGGGTGCAAAGATGCAACTGGCCGAGTTGCCAAATGGGCGATTGAGGTGTCTCCATATGCACCACATTATGAGAGAAGAGATGCAATTAAATCCCAGGCGTTGCCGGACTTCTTTTGTGATTGGGCCGAGATGCAGTATGAGCCACCCAGGCCGGACTATAATTATTGGAAAATGCATTTTGATGGGTCCAAGACAAAGATCGGGCTGGGGGCTGGAATAGTCCTCACCTCGCCGAAGCGAGATCAGCTGAAATACGTGCTGCAGATTCATTTCTCAGCATCAAACAATGTGGCGGAGTATGAGGCCTTAATCCATGGCCTCAATGTGGCGAAGGAGATCGGTATCCGGCGTGTGAGTGCTTCGGCGATTCCGACCTGGTGGTGCAACAATCTTCTGGAACTTGGGATGCTCTGGATGCCAACATGGCGTTATATCGGTTCCATGTGCAAAAGATATCCGGGTTCTTTGAAGGGTGTGAGTACAGGCATATACCTCGGACAGAAAATAATGCTGCCGACGTGTTGTCAAAGCTCGGTTCATCTAAAGAGGCAGTACCACCAGTAGCCCTGAATCACTTGAGAACTCCTTCAATCAAACCTTCTCCTGAATCCGAATCTATTTTCATCCCGGCGGAGCAAGAGCCCGGACCTGTTCCAATGGAGGTAGACGTCGGGTGCGTTTGGTCGGACCCGGGGACTGCGTGGCAGAGCTCGGGGACTGCGCACCGAACCTCGGGGACTGCTCATCAAGACTCGGGGACTGGTCGCAGGATGGTGGAGGAAATAATGGAGGAGATTATGGTGGCCGAACCAATGGAGGTGGACGAGAATTTTTTCCTTTGCACCCAGTGCCGGAGTGGGCGGAGCAAATCATGAAGTTCATAACGGAGGGAAGCTTGCCAAGTGACACAACCGAGGCTAGGAGAATCAAAGGAGGGCAAGGCGTACACCATCATCAACAAGGAGCTCTATAAAAGAAGCGTAACCGAGGTGTTGCAACGGTGTGTCGAGCCAGCTGAAGGCAAGGAGATGCTTTTGGAGATCCACCAAGGAGAGTGTGGTCATCATTGCAGCACAAGAGCTCTGGTGGCCAAGGTGTTCAGGCATGGGTTCTATTGGCCCACTGCTCTTGCTGATGCAGAGGCCATAGTCCGGAGATGTGAAGGATGCCAAAGGTTTGCCAAGCAAACGCATATGCCAGCCTCGGCGCTCAAAACAATTCCTATCACTTGGCCGTTTGCGGTATGGTGTTTGGATATGGTGGGAGAGTTCAAACCAGCCCGAGGTAACATGACGCACATACTGGTGATGGTGGACAAGTTCACCAAGTGGATCGAGGTGAAACCAATCCGGAAGTTGGATGGTCATTCAGCAGTGACTTTTTTGAAGGAGATCATTCTGCGATATGGGTACCCCCATAGCATTATCTCGGACAACGGCACGAACTTTGCTGTTGGAGAATTTGCTCGGTTTTGCATGAACAAGGGAATCCGGCTGGACATAGCCTCGGTGGCACACCCGGAGTCTAATGGACAAGTGGAAAGATCAAATGCTCTAGTGTTGGCCGGCATCAAGGCTCGGCTCATTGAACCACTGCTGAAAACGCCGGGGTGTTGGATAGATGAGATACCAGCAGTACTGTGGGGTCTAAGGACCACGCCAAATCGATCAACTGGCTATACGCCATTTTTTATGGTCTATGGGGCAGAAGCTATGCTACCCACTGACATCGAATATGATGCGCCCAGAGTGGCAATGTACACTGAAGCCGAGGCAAAAGAGGCTCGGGAGGATGCAGTAGATCTGCTTGAGGAAGCTAGAGAATTGGCCTCATCTCGGTCAGCAATATACCAACAAGGTCTCCGACGTTATCATAGCCGGAGTGTCAACCCTCGTGTGTTTCACGAGGGAGATTTGGTGCTGAGGTGGTGCAGCGCAAGAAAGGTCGGCACAAGTTGTCACCTCCATGGGAGGGACCGTTCATTGTGAGCCGAGCTCTGCTCAATGATTCGTACTATCTAATAGATGCGCAGGAACCAAGGGAAGATGGGCTGGACAACCCCGGATCAGAGGTCAGGCGACCATGGAATATAGCTCTACTCCGACCTTTCTACTCATGAAGGGCGCAATGTATGTACCTCGGTTAATCCTTAATGAAATGTCGGCACTCCGAGGTTGAAGCTCGGGGACTGCCTCGCTCTTGTGCTTGTGTTTTATTTCTGTTTGTCAATTTCGTTCATATGCCGAACTATTTTGAACCTCGTCTCAAACTTCAAGTAATGTATGCTGTGTAACTAATCTTGTGACTCGACTGACGAACGCCAAATGGTAGTCAAGAGCAAAGATGAAAAAACGTGGGAAACATGAAAATGGACTCGGTCCAAAAATATAGTTCGGCATGTGTCGTTTACTAACCCCTGTCTTTACCTTTCGTTTATGTCGGATGATTTTGAAACACACCTCGACATTTGCTAAGTACTGTATGCTATAAACAACAATCTTGTGACTCGACTGTCGAACGCCAAAATGGTAGACAAGAGCAAAGAATGCCAAGTATAGTAAACACGAAAGTGAACTCGGGGACTCGTTCCAAAAGGGTTCGGCATAAATTCTTAGAAAAGCATGGTTCGGATAGCAAGATAATAGTACTGGTAGCAAGGCAAACTACTTAAGGTCTGTTACATCTGCACCCGGCATACCGGGGATTTAATGTTTTTTGAGACAAGTTCAGGCCTCGGAACCAGAGACCTCGGTCGCCGAGTTGTGGTAGCGGGGACCTCGGAAGCAGGAGCCTCGGGCGCAGGAACAACCTCGGGCGCAGGAACAACCTCGGTCGCGGAAGCAACCTCGGTTGTTGGAGTGGATGCCGGGGTGTCCGTCACGTCGGGGGAGATCACCTCGGTGGCTACGGCTTTGCCGGACTTGCCCTTGGAGTTCGGAGGTTCGTCGAAGCTGAAGTCATCATCAGAGCCTTCAGCCACCTCGGTTGTTTTGCCGGCCTTGCCCTTGGAGCTCTCAGGCTCGTCAAAGTCAATTTCCTCGCCGTCAGAACTTCTTCACCGGACTCTGCTTCCTCGTCCGAGCTCTCTTCATCCTCAGAATAGAGGCGCCCGTCATCAAAGGTCCGGGTGTTTGCATAACTAGCAAAGCGGTCGGCTGCTGCTTGGCGTTTCGCAATGCCATCAGGGGTGGAGTTCCAAGGAGAGCCCCTGCGCAGGGAGGTAACCGTGTGGATCTCAACATCTTCATACCAGACAGCACGAACACCAGGGCCTTGTCCGCTCCAGCCCGAGCTGATGAGCCTCGAAGGCCTCCTTTCAGCTTCGTGGCGAGCTCGTCGATGCAAGTGGGAGTCTTGACCTTGGGCCAGAGGGCACGGTGGACCTCGATGGCAGCATCAACCAGCTTGGTTCCAATGGCCCGAGCGGCCTGATCCGAGCATTAAGGGCAACAAGGTGGTCCTGGATATCCCAGCTTTCGCTGAGGGTTTCTGTCTCAGCCCTCTTTGCCCGAGCTGCTTGAACTTCGCGGATAGCCTTGTCCTTGGAGTGCTCAAGTTCTCTGAAGAAGACAAAAAGGCTGTCGCTGAAATAAGGCATACGGTGGCACGGGGTGTAGGTCGGCAGAAAATAAGGAAAAGGGGAGAAGAAACTTACTGTCCATTTGGTGATTAATCCGAGCGAGCTCGGACAACCAGCTTTTCGATATAGCTCGGAGGGCGATAAGTTCGGCTTCGGCCGAGGTGGCGCGGCTCTCCAGGGTCTTGGCAAGCTCTTGCTGCTGTTCGGCGGCCTGGTCTTTGACCTTCATAGCGTCCTCCACAGCAGTTTTGGCTTCATTAGCCCGGTTCAGCTCTTGTTGCAGCCGAGCTATTTCATCTTCGGCTGTCTTCAACTTGGAGGCGTAATCTTTGTCGCTCTGCTCCTTGCGGATAGAAGAGTCCGGTGAGACTTCTTCAGTCTGTTGTGATCCAGCAGGAGGTTCTTGAAGATCTTTGTCCGAGCATTGTTGCACTCCTGAAAAAATAGAGAGATCAGTTCGAGAAATCCGAGGTCTTTTAGCACCCGAGGCCCAATTGAGTCCCGGGGACTTGGCATTGGCCTCGGGGACTCAGCATGGGAGAAATGACAAGTTTTTGAGATTCAAGCCGAGCAATTTTAACTCGGTGGAGTGTCAATTGCTCAACCCGAATCTCGGGGACTGGGAATAGTGTATGTTTGTCATTTGGTTTCAAAGGAAGAAAGAGAGTTGCGTAAAGAAACTTACCGAGGCCTTCTTGCTGCAATCAAGGACCGCAGTCTGCATGTTGTAGATGGACTGGAGCACGGCGCTAGGTCCAACTGGATGCTCAGAGCTCGGGTTAGAGGAGACCTCGGCAGTGTCAGCCGAGTTCCAGTCCATGTCATAGTGCTTCTCCGAGCCTAAGCTGTTCCCGCTCTTGGTCCGGAGTTGCCCGACCTCCCAGCTGCTGATGTTCGGCTGGATGGTAGCAGCGAAAGAGCTCGGGAGGTGGCGACCTGAGAGCTCGAGGGCGCGGTCTTGATCAAGGTGGACCTCGGCGCAGAAGCGGAACATGCGGCACCAGTTGGGTGCTCGCAGCCTTGGGGCCCGGTGGCGGTGGCGGCATTGGAGTTTGCTGTGGCTGTTTGGGGGGCTCAACAACTGGAGCTGAATCTTTCTTCTGCTTCTTCTGCTTCTTCTGCTGCTGTTGCTGCTGGTTGCGCGCAGCTTGAGACTTGGGGGAGAGCCGAGGCTCCTGCACGGTCTTAGCCGGAGTCTTGGCGCGATCTGTCTCCGCATCCTTCTGAGGAGGCGGAGGAGTCTGATCTCGGCGGGGAGCAGAGTGCCCCAGGCCGGAGTCAGAGCTCGGCGGTGGAAGTTCGGCGGAGGAGACACGCACCGGGGAGGAGATGGTCTTCTCCGGGCTGCTGAGGTCAATGGACCGTTCTGGAGGAGAGGCTCTGGCGGGGCTGCCGAGGTTAACCTCGACCTCGGTTGTCTGAGCTTCAACCACTGGAGGCAGTGGTGAGTGTATCGAGCTATGGCTCTGCTTGATCTGCCGAGCCGGGCTAGACGAAAAAGAAAAGATTAAGTTTAGTATAAAAAACTTAACCTCGGAACAGTGTGAAAGGTAAAAAGGAGCAAGGTGACTTACGCATCTTCCTCCACGGGGCCTCGCTTCTTGTGCCTCGCCGAGGTCTTCTTGGCACGCTTGGCTTTGGGCGCCGCAGTCTCCGAGGTCTTGGAAGCCTCGGCATCCGAGGTACCAGGTCCTGAGCGCTTCCGGGAAGCTGCAGACGCTGGATGAAAGTTCTTATATGTTGGAGGAGCATATGAAATGGGAATAACGTTGACAGGTTCCAGAATTTGGCAATCGTCATCGTCATCATCGGGCCAATCCTGGATAGGCGATCGAACTGGTGGGCGGTGCGAGGTGAAACCACGAGTCTTACCCGAGGTGGCCTTGGGAATGGGGAGGTGATCCTCATTGTCCGGATCTTCAACCTCGGCGGCGGCCGGGACAGGCAGGTCGGGAGTCCACTCCTTAGAAGAAAGGGGGCCATCCTCGATTTCCTGTCGAGTGAACTTCTGCAGAGGTGGCAAGGTAAAACCGAGTTAGCACAAGAATCAATACAAGGCGGGGTGAAAATGAAACCGAGGAATATTTTACGTCGGGTAAAGTACACTTACTTGAGCTGGAAGGTGATCTCGGTCATAGGGCTTGACACCCCATTTCCACTTATCGGGCATGGTGGTCTTGGCGATGGCTCGGATGCGCCTCTTCACCTCGGAGTCATCAAGTTCAAAGGTGCTGTGCGAGTGGGGTCGTAGCGGCCACTCATATGGCAGATCTTATGGGCCCGCTCTTGTAAAGGGCTAACTCGGCGGGTGATCATGGTGCGCAAGATGTCATCTGCTCCCCAGCTTTTCTCCTGGAGTACATCATGGTTGGTGGATCAGAAGAACCTCGGGAGCGTCGGGTGCAGGCTCATAATCCCAGTTGAGTTGGGCAGGGGGTTCCAATGGTGAACTCCGGCAAATTGATGAGATCTTCGGTGCCCGGGTTCTTCACATAGAAGAAGGAGCGTTGCCATTTGCGGCAGGAGTCCAGGCCCTGGATCCGAGGAAACTCAGAAAGGCGCCGAGGTGAAATCGAGGCCGCCCCGCAAGCGTCATCTCCTTGTCCACGACCTTCTTGTTCGGGACACTTTGCTTCTTCAGCTGGAAGTACTTGGCCCAGGACTCGATGCTTGGCCATAATCCGAGGTAACCCTCGGAAAAGGTCGCGTAGGCCGAAAGTTGGAGGATGGCGTTGGCGGGCAGGTGGTGTGGCTGTAGCCCGAATTTGTCCAAGAAATCCCGGAAGAATTTCCCGGCCGGGAGCCCGAAGCCACGTTCGAAGTGATCCAGGAAGACGACCCTCTCCCCGGATTCCACCTCGGGTTCGATGTCTCCTTTCTTCGGAATCCGGCAGATGAGTTTAGCCGGGATCCGCCGTGAATCTCGGAGCCACTTGATGTCGACCTCCGTGACATCGGATCCCTCCCAGCTACCTCGTTCTCAGATGCTCCTTCCTCGGCGGGATCCGAGGCAGAAGACATGTTGACGCTTTCCTGCAGAAGAGGGAGGTTCAACCGGGGTAAGTACCTCGGACAGTTCAGGATAGCCGGGGTAAAATACCTCGGATCATTCAAACAGCCGAGCTAAAGGATTTAGGCGGGAAACATGTTTCTACCGTGGCGAGATACTAGCAAAGATCTACCGGTGAGCTAAAAAGGGAAATAAAATCGAGTTCATCCAGGGGCAAAACTAAAAGGACAGTGCTACGGGTGCGTCTGTACAAGTCTAGAGGAGATCTAAAAATGGCTAAAGAGTGCAAAGATAGAGCATCGGGTTCCTCAAGTTCATCATATTCATCAGATCCTCGAGTTCATCGAAGGATGAGCATGTTCGTGACAATGGCAGTAGAGGGGAAGCGAAGAACTCACCGGTGAGGTGCTCGAAGATCGAGGGTGGCGCGAAGGATCGACGGCGGAGTGGCGGCGCAAGGCGCGGTGCGCGTTTCCGGCGAGAATCGGCGAGACGGCGAGGTCGCAGCGGCGAGTGCTCGACGGCGGCGATGGAGGCAGAGGGCACGGGGCAACAGGCGAGTGGGGAAGAAGAAGATGAAACTCCCCCTGGGCCCCTATTTATAACCGCGTGCGGTTAACTGCGCACTACCGCGCGGTTACCGGGAAGGCGCGGGATCGTGTGCGGGTGGGCGCACGTTGCGCGGTTGGTGGCCGCACGATCGGCCACATCGTGGGCCGCAGAGTGGCAACCGCCAGCCTCGGATTTCCTGTGCCGGTCAGCGCGAGAATCGAGGAGTCGCGGGCGGTCAAGTTGGTCTCGCACTTGAGTGCGCAGGTGCGCTGTTTGGTGGGTCCGGCTGACGAGGGCGGCGTGTGGTCAGGACCTGTCTTTCAGAGGTCCGGGTTTCGAGGTCCGGGCAGAGATTCTTCGCCACGTACCTCGGAAAATCTTGAGGCAAGATTGTGCTGAGTCACATAGCTTGGAAAGTTCAGATTGCAGATCAACCTCGGATGAGATTAAGGTCTGTGGGAAGTACCTTGGCGGAGCTATGTTTGAGGTCGGTTTTAGAGGTGGTGCCTTGCTTATTTTGAACCTGCTACGGCCCTCCATCCGAGGTCGTAGGACCGCACCAGCTTCGGGGACTAATGTCGGGGGGCTACCCCCGGGTAGGGTCAAGGCTTGGCATAAAGATGAGTTTAAAGATATGCCGAGGTACGAAAAGGGCCGACCTGCTTGGGCCTGGGAGAATCCGAGCTTCATCTTGACCTGGAGAGTTTAAAGGCCGACCTATCTTGGCCCAGAGGGGTCCGAGGTATATCGTTGGCCAGGGCCGAGGTTCACTGTCCGAGCTATGTTCAGCCGACCTAACTACCTCGGTGCTATGGTCTGTATGATGAGTGCAGGAGAAGCTGTCTGAAGGAAGTAATGTCCGAGGTGGTCAGTTCTTAAGTACAAGACCCGAGGTAAGGAGCGGGAGCAAGACCCGAGCTAACCAAGGCAGGAGGCCGTAGGTCGGGCAGGAGTCAATGCTCCTGTCACTTCTAGCCGGGTACAAGAGCGCCTGACGCGGGAGCGTCTGTCACGGAGCCTGGCAGAGGCGTGCCCCGGGTTCGGCGGGGCAGCACGTCTCTGACCGCTGACCACGCGGGATCTGGGAAAAGGCTACGAGGTAGCTCTGCCAGGCCACGTCCTGTCCCGGTCAGAGGAGACATGCTAGTTCTGCCGTTAGGCAGCAGGAGATGGGCAGGCCACGTCTTGTCCCTGACAGAGGTACGGTGGTGACCGGTGCAGAGGCATGGCAACAGTGTTAGCGAGGGGCACAACGTAACTCGGCTGGCCTATATAGTGGGCTTCACCCCCCTCCTGCTTGAAGCCCCCGACGAACTAATTGATAAAGGGAGAAAGAAAGAGAGAAAGGAACCTCGGAACACCCCGGAAACACCTCGGATCTAGCTCAGAGTGCCTTCTTCCTCCCGTGTAGCTCCATCTTTTACCTCAAGTTCTCACCATTGTAGCATCATACAGCTCGAGGAGCAGCTTGTACTGGTCACTTTGAGCTATATACTGAGTAGGATAGTGCTGCAGTAGGGGTGTTACCTCCACACGAGGGCCCCGAAGCAGGGTACATCGTGGTGTGCTTTGTGTTCTTGTTTTCTTGGTTTCTCGTTCGTGTTCTGGCGTGTTCTTGCGTGTGCACTTCTTGAGTGCATAAACCCTCCTCGGATTCCCCCAACGACCATTCGGCCCCATCTTAGCCATACCCATGGCATCTGCCGTGATCCCACCACGACAACTCCTTGAGCTCGGCCTTCAACTCCTTGATTAGATCGCGAAAATCCGTCTTGGTGATGTTCTCCATGGCTTCCTCGGCGAGGCGATTCGCTTTCTGCTTGCGAGTCTCGATGATCGTAGGCGCCAGATCGAGGGCTCTGATACCACTTGTTACCTACTTAGTCTCTCTCGGATAGATTGCTCACAAACACATCGGAATTCAGAGTACAGGAGTGGATTTGGTTACAACCACAGTGTGCCGAATCAGGTAGCTAGGGTTTGAGGAGTGGTAGTTACAGAAAAGTTGGCAAGCTGTTCGCCGCCGCCGCTGCCGCCGGGTTCGGGTTCGTGATCGAAACTTCGATGCCTCTGCCTAGGATCTGATGGCAGCTATATCTTCAGCGTCTCCAGCTATCTCCCGCAACTCGTGGGTTGGGCTTGCGTATCCTGGAACCTCTCCTTGCTTGAGGTAGTGGGCCTGGGCTGGACTTGTCGTAGTCTTCAGGCCCATCGTCGTGAGCGTTGCTAACAGCCGTGGTCCACAGCCGGGAGAAACGACGACGTTGTTCAGCATCAGAGGCGCTGGCGGATGCCCGCGGCGGAGGAGCTCGTCCACGGAGGACATCGGCATGCGACATGGACGGATGGCAGGAGGATAGAGCAGCCGACGTGGGGAGCGGATTGCCGGCCGGAGCGGTGGCCAGTGCCCAGTGGTGGGGAGCAGGGAAGGGGTCAGGTCGGGTCTGCAGCGCTATAGGCTATGGGAGAAATATGGACTATTCGAGAGAGAGCATGAATCAGTCAAAGCGGTGAGTGGGCCAGGCAAACATCCAGGGGCGCAATATTGGACGTGACTAGGGAGGAGCAGTCGCCTCCTAGCTGGCAAAAACCGACGCGGGTCGTGTCTTAGACTGAGAGGAATTACTATTACTATATATATTAAGGACAAGAAGATTTAGGCCCCCAGAGCGAGCCAGCGCGACGGGTACTGTAGTAGCTACAGTATCCGCGAGTACTGTTCCCCGCTACAGTGCCCGCGGTACTGTAGTTTTTTTTTTTTTGCAGAAAAAAACCACCGCGTTTTTCGCGTCGACGAACAGATTCCATTCCCGTGATCGGTTTCGAATTTTGTTCACTCTAACTTCTTAATTTGTGATCCAAAATCGTCAACACATTCATAATTTTGTAAAATTCGTCGCGCTCAGTCATCCGTTTGAATTTTCCTTTCACGCGAGTACTGTTCCCGCTACAGTGTCCCCGCTACAGTGCCCGCGGTACTGTAGCACTTTTTTTTTGCAGAAAAAAAACACCGCGTTTTTCGCGTCGACGAACAGAATCAATTCCCGTGATCGGTTTCGAATTTTGTTCACTCTAGCTTCTTAATTTGTGATCCAAAATCGTCAACACATTCAACGAATTTTGTCAAATTCGTCGCGCTCAGTCATCCGTTTGAATTTTAAAAGTTTCTATTTTTTTCCCTCTCTACTCATGAATCACGATTTCCAACAATTTTCTTTTACATATAAATGACAAAACATCCAAACTTTCCACACAAAAGTTGCACCAAAAAATAAATTGTGCACAACATAATGCAAATAGTCCAAAATTCAAAATGATACAGCCCTCTAGAATAAGACTTTTTGCATCAAATGTCCCCGCACGCCACTTTTTGTGGAAAAGACCTAGCATTTCCTACAAAAAAGGCTCCTTACCTTTCCAACATTTTAGAAGTTTCTATTTTTTTCCCCTCACTACTCACAAATCACGATTCTCAACAATTTTCTTTTCCATATAAATGACAAAATATCCGAACTTTCCACACAAAAATTGCACCAAAAAATAAATTGTGCACAACACAATGCAAATAATCTAGAATTCAAAATAATACAAACAATATATCAAAATCTTCTAGATTTAACAAATTTTCAACCTTTCTCCACAAAAAATACACCAAAAAATAATTTGTGCACAAAAATAATGCACATAACATATCAAAAAAAATTCCAAAAATTACCAAATTCTCAAACTTACCACACAAAAGTTGCAAAATAAAAAAAAACATTCTACACATTTTACAGTTCAAGAAATTTCAAAATTTAAGAAAATTTCAAACCTTTCACACAAACTAACAAATACTTTTTTTGTCACCACGGGTGCGGCGTGTCGCCGCACCGCATTTACCTAGTTTACTAAAAAGCTAGTCTGCCTCGACATCATATCCTACCTTCCTACTTGACCAGAATCATGGCAATAATAACTCAAATGAATTGTCAAGATTATTCGCTCATCTTTATTCCAGCAGGGCAGATGTGTTCTGGTTGTGCATGTAACCTTCTATGTTCCTCTTCTAACTCCGGCCAAAGATTCGGAACCAGCGAGAGAACCTTCTATGTTCCTCTTCTAACTCCGGCCAAAGATTCTGAACCAGTGAGAGAACCCACAGTTAGAGGATAAAGTTCCAACGCATGGTGTTAGCGTTCTGCAAATATTAGCAGCAATAGACAATGTTACCATCTAAAAGCATGCCACTAAGGAAACATATAGTAAGTAGAAGCACACGCTCATTCATGGTACCGAGGAGTATGCTTTGTGAATCTAAAAAATTGATAGTCAATTCTTGACAGAGGAGTTCGATTTTGAAACTGGGAATCTAGAAAGATTTGATCTCACGGGCTAATAAGTAACCCGTCCCACATTCCTGGAAGGATGTCATTTAGAAAATTAGCAGAATAGCCTGCATAAGGATCATCAAGTCATAGGAGATACATGATTGTTTTTGTAGCTTCAATTGATTTTACTTGGAGAAAAGGAAAATATGGCCTGGAAGTTTCTCTCTGAGGTAAACCAACCTGACAAAATAACATTGCAGGTTACCCACTTTAAGAGTAGTAGTTAGAACTATGATAAATAAATTCTGAGAGCAACCCGTTTAACTGAACCAAAGCACCACAAAGGAACAAGGTGTCCTGAGCAATAACAAATCCACAAGTTTTCCCTTTCAGTGATATAAAAGAAAAGATGAAAGGAGTGAACTATTAACCATTGGCTAATTAGCTACCTACAACCATAATTAGTTTGCTTGTCGCTGCACTGATTTATATTCACTGGTGCCCACCTAGAGTGGATGAACCAAGCAAACTTACACGATAGATAAGATATAGTTAGCTTTTGAAAAATAAGTACCAGTTACATTCATTGCACTGCTCTATTTAATTAAGCAGCTACACCTCAATATTTATAAGAAGTACTGAAGTAATATGGAGCCGGATTTCCCAAATTAGTGATCATATCAGCAAAGTCGTCTTAACATGCAAGCAACAGGTAGGTATAATCCCCTTTGCACTAACAATTCAACAAATCAGTTTGCAAGCATGAAAAGATAAAGCTCAAGATACCTTTCATTCACTAAGACATAAAAGGTAGCAAGATTTTTAAAAATATGACCTCACAAGTGGCGGCAAAAGAGAAAGTTTATCTGACTAATAGCCTAAAGCAGTTAAAATAGCTTCTGTGAAGTTCATGATGAACAACAACAACAACAACAACAACAACAACAACAAAGCCTTTTTTCCCAAACAAGTTGGGGTAGGCTAGAGTTGAAACCCATAAGATCTCGAAACCAGGTCATGGTTCTGGCACATGGATAGCTAACTTCCACGCAGCCCTATCCATGGCTAGTTCTTTGGTGATATTCCAACAAAAATGACAAATCTTTAACTACGATTAAGGAATCAAAGCTACTTTTTGAAGAAAAAAATGTTCATTCGATAGATACTAAGATCATATTATAGATTGTTCGGGGTCGGATACCTTCATGTAATAGTTCATGCATGTGAATCCATTCCCTGTAAAGAAACAACAAACTTACTCAGCACAAAAGTTAATAAAAGCACCCATTTAGAAAGATGAAAGAAATGTTTATTTCATGGATACTTTGAAAAGAAATTTGAAGTCGTTGTGGCTACAGGTTGCATATCATGTACCGATCTGAAACCTGATACTTATTGCATGATAATAGCATGGCTTTTTCATTATACTATTGTGAATACCTTCCCTGTAAAAAAGGACATATTAGCTGAACCTAGAAGGCTATCTGGTTAGTTGAAAGAGAATGAGTACCCACACTTCATAGGGAAGAAGGAAAGTACACTCCTATAACTCAGAAGTCTTTTATCTAGTGTTTTAAGGTTATCATTATGACTTATAAGCATTCCACGATGATGTAATGAAGTTACAAATCAAAAACCAGTCTAGTATTCCAAAACAGTATATATTTTATCTGGGAAAATATGTAGTGCTTATATCACAAGAAAATAAACTGAACAATAAATGAGGAAGGGCAGATAAGGGTCACTCATATTCTTTTCATGAGGTGAAGATGCTATAAGAGAATGCAACAGATAGAGCACCTTCTTAGTTTCTACAGCCGAAAAGATTTTCCTTGCCCGCTAAACTGCACTGTAGACCAGCAAGTGTGTTCCATTCGTTTGTAATCAGTCCCACTGGTCCCAGGTAGCAGGCAAATGTAACTCCATATATCTAACCGAAAATTATCCACTTTAAAATGCATCATTTGATCCCAAACAAGGGAAAGATCAAATAGGTCATGGATATAAGAATCAATCTTCACAATGGAATTCAAATTCCCAAATCAACTAACAGCTCCAGCAAAATGTGACACCACACGACAGCATACCGCAAGCCCCAACTCAGAGACCAGGCCGCAAGCACCAAATTTTACGATGTACTATTGGTTTTAGTTTTGATAAAAATGTACACTTCTTTTATTTTTAGCTCATATGGATGATATCCCAAATGTACTATTTACTTAACTATGAACTGCTTTAAACCCATTTTCCGAATCTTACTTCTTGCAAAATACCAAATCTGAGTATAAGTAATTGCTGCAATTTCACAAATTATTCTAGACTAATGAAATTTTCTGAGTCGTCAGGTAGGAAAGGTTCTGATAGTCGTCGAAACTAAACAGTATTACAATATATCAGAATCAAAAGCTTAAGGACACATATGGCATTCCTTTCAAACTACAGCACATCAGGGCTTGAGAAAACATGTGTGCTTTTCCTAGTGTCCTATATAAATGCACATGAACACGATATACATGTATAATGCAGCTTCTCAGTTCCAAGGTCCACGTACGCTGAAATACATTACAACAAATAGGAATTAATAAGTAGTATAGTAAACAAATACTCTAGCTGATGTATTTATCTTTGAAGGAAGTACATCAGAGAAAAGAGCAATTTAGAATCTATGTCTCAAATATATACCACGTCCACCGGATCGACGCAACCCGGTGGTGCACCCGCTGATTGTAGCTGTCGCCGTATCCGACCAGGTAGCTCAGTTTCATTGGGTTCTCCCCCAGCACGTAGACCGCCTGCCAATGGCAAACAAGATACATCGAGCACAATGTTCGTTCTGATTTCGTCAAAAAAGTTTCAGGTTCTGAATTCTGACAAACATGTGTAGCCATTGATGTAGTATCTGATCGATGTCTGAAGTCTGAACAGAGTGGTGGTAAGTTTACCTGGGACTGGGCGAACTTGGGCAGGTCGGCCGGAATGAGCTCTGCCCGCCGCAGACGAGCTCCGTTTTCCCGCAGGTCAGCATGTGATCGCTGTAAATAGCAGCGAGAAAGGGAGACGCCACTGGGTGCTGGAGCGAGTTCCACTCTGCTACATACAGTAATCCACCTGAAATTGATACAAGCCACGTGAATTACTTCATTACATCATTGATTTCCTTGATCGGCGATAATTCTAGATGTAAATAACTGGTGAGAAGACACGGCGCGATTTTAGTTACCATCTGTTCTGGGAGCAGCAGTTTCAGAGTCCGGCAGGAGAATGCACATGACGGCATCGGCGGTCTGCTTGTACAATTAGGGGCCATCGTCCTTGGCAAGACCAGATCCTTACGACGCAAAGAAGCTCACCCTCGACAAGAGAACCTAGCACGAAAATCTCAGGAAATTTTCACTCCAAAAACGAAAATTCAGAATGCAATCTCCAAGGGGGCGTTTGGTTGCAGCCAGCCGAGACAGACCCGCTGGCTGCAGAAGCAGGCTGCCTGTTTGATTGCCGTTTCCGTGGAGGCAGGCCCGCACCTGCTTAAAGCACTCTCGGGCCAGCGAGCCTGCCCCGTTGTTCCCTCTATCGCTCCAACAGGTAGGTTGACTTTGCTTCCTCTCACTCTCCTCAATCTCACTTCATCTTCTTCCTTTGAATCGTTGATACACTGCTCGGTTCAAAAAAGCTCTACACCAAAATGATGCGCTTTGATGTTGCGGTTCCATTCCGGCAATCAGCTCGGAGTTTCGTTAACCGTGAGGCCCTAATTTCGTGGTCTTGTGTGAAGCTTTTTTGAACGAATTTTGAAGATTTGTCGCACACGGTTTATCGTTTTCGATTTCCTTAGAGGAGTAGTTTCACCTCGTCATTCCGCACAACTTTCGTGTTGTAACTTTTGTATTTTGGTGCTTGTAGATGGATAGATCTTGTACTGCAAGATGCGTATTTATACTGTTCTTTGTGTCTTCTTCAACCTCCCCTCTTCCTCGTCGTCGTCGAGCTATGACGCTGCCTTGCCATGGTGTTGCCGTCGAGCTCTGCAGCTGCCATGCTGTCTCCTCACTGTCCAGCTCCGCTGCCGTGCCGTCTCCTCGCCGTCGCCATGCGTCCAGCTCCGGCGCCGCCGCCCGAGCCGTCGCGCCGCTCGTGGACAGGCTACCTCCGTTGCCGCTGCTCGCGCCGTCGTCATGCTCGCCGTTCTGCTGCTACTCCATGGTGAAAGGTAAGTACACCTAAGTAAGAAGAGGTGAGGCTTACCATACCTGCAAACACAAGCGTCTTGTTTGGTTGTCCTGCACGAACTGATGCCACGTTTTTTGCTGCAGCCTACCAAACTAACCACACAACACGTCTCAAGTCTCGTATTTGCTTAGCAGTGCCCTCTAGAGCCTGCCCACAGTGAGCCAGAAAATGGCTGCAGCCTACCAAACGCTCCCCAAGAGTCTGAAGTACATGTGTCCCTGGGCGTTTGTCGTCCCAGCTGAAGTACCTGGGGTTCCCGAGGTCGGCGAAGTCCTCGCCATTCTTGCCGGTGGCGTAGGCG
This sequence comes from Poa pratensis, assembly GCA_947311845.1. Lineage (NCBI taxonomy): Eukaryota > Viridiplantae > Streptophyta > Magnoliopsida > Poales > Poaceae > Poa > Poa pratensis. Next base: position 4,974,922 of record CAMZMU010000087.1, read on the forward strand.
AGGTAGGTGCGGTTCCCCGTGGCGTGGTAGAGCCAGCCGCTGGCCCACAGGAGCTCGTCCTGGTACGTGGTGGAGTTGTAGTACTTGCTGAGCTCCGGGAAGGTGTGCGTGTAGGTGTAGGCTCCCCTGTGCCGGTCGGCGAAGGTGAAGAGCTGCTCGGCATGGTCCAGGAGGGACGACGAGTATGACTCGTCGATGGGCTTGTACACCAGCGACGCCGCGGCCATGGCCGCCGCCGTCTCGGCCGCCACGTCGCTGCCGGGGAACTTGGTGGCGCGGTTTTCTTTGTGAGGCGAGCGCAGAAGCCTCCCAGTAGCTCGAGTCGCCGACTGTCCTTGGTCGTTGCCGTGGTGGAAAGCGGCAGCAACGTACGCGTCCGCACTCCTGCGGCCGCCTTGGTTTTCCCCGGCGACCACGAGGGCCTCGGTTGTGGACTGGCTCAAAGGAATCGAGCGATGGGCGGCGAGGTGTTGAGGTGGGGAGAGATAAAGGGGATCGAGAGGAGGCGGCGGTGAGAGAAGAGAGAAAGGAGGCTTTGGCTTCTAGACGAAGACGACGATCGACGGTCAAAAGCTGGTCCACACGAGGTGGTCACTGGGAAGGAGGTGCCGACGCGGAGAGAGGAGATCTGGTCTTGGGCGTCACCGTCGAGGCGGGCGGGAGGAAGCCGTGGCAGCCGGCGACGCGCCGCTGCCGGACGGGGAAGGGGACGGGGCCGGGACTGCCGGCCCGCGCTGAACCTCCAGAGCTGCCCCTGGAGTGCGTTTCTGCCGGAGGTGAAGGAGGGCGGGGAAGAGAGCGACGGTGGTCGGTGGCGGCAGCTTTCATGGCTTCACGTCGGCCGCCGCTTCAGAAAGGGAAAGAGGATAGGATTTGACTTATGTGACCACACGTTATTACCCTAGACGACAGCACGCAGCTCGCACACGGCACCGGACAGAAAGGAGGACCCACAAGCCAGAGGCACTAAAACTGCAGATGGCGTGAGAAGGCTCCCTGCTAGCCGGGCATCAATCTTTAGATAATTGGCGCACCAGCCAGCTCGTTCGCCAGCGGTAGCATACTTACCGCTGGCGAACCTTGGACCCTGTTCGCCAGCAGTAAATAGAGCCGCTGGCCGCCTTCAGATAGAGCATACTGCTGGCAAGCCTGTTCGTGTGCACGCCAGCGGTAGCATATTTAGCGCTGGCGTACAACTAGTTTTCCTAGTAGTGTCAGTCTGTCTGGAGCACTCTCCTGTCAACCCCGTGCAACACTTTTGCGACCCTCGGATCCTTCAATCCAGCAGATGCGCCCGACAAGGCCGTGATGGTCCACCCATTCAATCTGAATCCTCTGTCCACCATAAACCTGAATGCCCCGAAAGCGTCTTTAATATAGCACAACTTCATCTACAGAACGATTAGGGTGTTGTACGCGATGGTGTCCCTGACCGACATTTCATCGAACAGCCTATGTGCGAGGGATGGTAGACCGAAGGATGCATAGAAGTGGAGTAGGGAGTTGGCGGCAAAGAGGTCTGTGGTGTAGCCTGACTTGACGTGGAAAGCGTGGGTAGAGAGCCCAGCCGAGGGGGACGCGTGGCGGGAGCAGGCGGCGGAGAGGGGTGGGAGTTGGGGACGGTCTCTCGGCGACGGTTGTCAATGTCGTTCGCGGTCGCGTAGGATCCAGAGGTGGATGCGGAGCGAGGCGAGGTGGTGCCCCGACCGGAGGTGCGGGCGGAGGAGGCGGGAGGAGGCGGGAGGCGGCGTTGGCGGATAGCGGGAGGCCGAGGAGGAGGAGGAGCTGCGCGTGCGCCGGGAGTGAGGGGCGGCGCCAGAGCAAGGCGAGGATGGAGAGGTGGAGGAAGCCCCCCGGTCTGGCTGTGGGCACGGCGGCTCCAGCGGAGGAGCCTCGACCGGCGGCGCATGGCCGGAGGCCTCGTCGGCGCCGGAGAGGTAGAGGGAGACGCGGCGCTGCTCATCTGGCATTTGAATCGGACACGTGCAGTGGCCTTGGAACAAGATGATTCCACGACACTTGAAAATGGAAATTAATTAAGGAGTGTCTATGTCTCAGTCGACTGATTTTTTCTTAAGTCTCAGTCAACTCAGAAAAGTATAACTACAGTTTAAAAAAAGTGCAATTGAACCAGTTGCACTTTTCTAAACAGAATAGTACAATTGCACATTTCTTTAAACTCCGATTGCACTTTTCTGAAAAGTGACTGAGACTTAAGAAAAAATCAGTCTGCTGAAACTTAGCAAATCCAATTAATTAAGGGAGCGTCTAGGTCGCAGGTGACCGAGATCTATTTACGTCTCAATCTGACTGCTGATATAATCCGTTCCTCACCTATCAGCAATTAGGAACGACTCCATCTCGTGCAGCCAATGTTCGCAGGCCTTCTAACCCTTTGTGTTTTATCTGTTTCAGGCTTTCTGGCTGAAAAATGTGGCCTTCTGTAGGCTTTTGTTGTGCACATTCTGACTATTCAGAAAAATGACGTCCTTTTATTTTGTGGGAAGTTGGGTTTCCTGTCAAAAGAAAAAAAGCCGGCGCTGCAGTCGGCCTACAAACGTCCAATCTCTTTGTGTGTGGTTCAAAAAAATTGCTGTTGGGCCGGCTTTGGTCCAGCCATTGACAAGTTTTGTTTTGTTTTTTCTTTTAATTTTCAAAATTATGTTTAATTAATATTTTTTGTTTAATCTGTTGCTAGTTGCACAAGCACTGTCGTACTGAATACATGTTTAATACACGTTGAAAAAATCATACATTTTCACAAAACCACAAAATAAGGTGCACACATTCCATTGTATATATGACTTTAAGAAAGATATAACTATATAGGATATGATATCACAGAATTTATTTTACTATACACAAAATCCATGATGAAAAAGGTGCAAGTCGCAGCGACACCTTGAATATTCAGGTAGTTGCCTTTTTTAGTTGGAAAAGTGCAATTTTCGCCTCGAGACAGTTGCATATATTGTGGTTAGCAATGTGCAACTCGCCTCGAGGCTACGTTTCACAATTCACAGTAAAAAGTGCAATCCGATTTGACTCGGGTGTGCTACTTAGTAGTTGTAGATGCACAATTCAAATTAGAAAAGTGCAACTCGACTCGGATCGAGCGCGTTTCATCAGAGAAAATTGCAACTCTCCACAACTCGTGGTTATACTCGGCTCGTGGTGCAATTACTGAATAGTTGCACAATTCTAATTGGAAAAATGTAACTCGCCTCAAGGCTGGTTGCGCATTTCACAAAAGTGAGACATGTGAAACTGGACTCGAGCCGAGTAGCGCATCTCATAAGAAAAATTGCTACCGCATCAACTCGGGGGTAACTCGGCTCGGAGCGAGTTGCGCATTTTACAAGAGAAAAGTGTAATTTGCCTCGGGTTGCACTTTTCTATTTAGAATAGTGCAACCTGGCTTCGACTCAGGTGTACTACTTAGTAGTCGCACATTTCCATTTAGAAAAGTGCAGCTCGGCTCGAGGAGAATTGCACATTTATCAAGAAAAACACAACCTTGGAACCAAATTGCTAGTTGCATGTTTCTTGAGAAAATTACAACTCCTTTGAAAAACCAATTGGTTACACATTTTCTTAGAAAAATACAACGTATATCTAAACATCGGTTCAAGTTGCAAAATTTTGTATAAAGTGCAGCTTGTATCAACATAAAAATAACTAAAAAGCAAAATACATATGACACCGATTGCACTTTTCTTGAAAAGGTAGTCGTACATTTATAAAAAGTGCAACTACGTATGATCAAAAGTGCAAACAAATATAAAAAACCAAAAATTGGAAACATACATATAGAATATTGTGGTGCGTTTTTCCCGATAAGTTAATCGTACATTTCACAAATATATGTGCACCCATGAAAAAAAATGGAAACAAGAAATTACAGACAAACAAGATAAGAAGGGAAAGAAGTCAAAAATAAAAATCAGCATAATAAGAGCCTTCCCCCTATGTTCAAACCATTAAAGTGTTGTTTAGTTTTATAAGGAAAAATGAGATTATATACTCTATTAGCAATTCACCTTATTACGTGGCATGTTGAAACTGCTGTCTTGTTGGTGCGTGCACTCAAGGTAGGAAAGCACCGGTTGCTTGTTCGAATCTCCATCATATTTTATTTTCTTCCGCCCCTTTTAACACGAATCTTGAAGAAAAAAATCCAACGGCTAGTACAGTCGACTGAAACATAAGAGATTCTCAGCTGAGACATAGCAAATCTGATTAATTAATTAAAAGATTGGGTCCCTTTAGGTGTCAATCCACTCTAGTTATCGGTCGGATGACGTCATGTCTCCTTCTTCATCTGCGGTGAGCTTTCCCCGCAGCCACCGCCGCCTAACCGCCACCCGCGGCCGGCGCGCTGCCGCAACGCCTCGCCGCCCCGCCCTGCCCAAATCTCCTCCTCCGTTGGTCTGCCGCCGCCCCGGCCATCCCTCTTACCCCGCCCTTCTTCTCCGGCACCGGCGAACCCGCCCCCGCACTCCCCCAGGTTAAGTTCCTCCTCGCCTCCGCCGCGGCCAGCCGCGCCTCCGGCTCAGCTGCAGGCAGCCGGCGTCGAGAAGAAGAAGAAGATCTAAGTCTTGCACGAATCGCGATGCAAAAAATGAATGGTGGATGTTTAGATTGAGCGCTAACTTATTAGCAAAATCGTAAAAGATTTTCTTTGAAGGTAGAGAACTATAAATAGAGAAAATCGCTGCATTAATACGCCGACCAAATCGCAATCAGCAGATTTAGGAAGGAAATCGCAAGCAGATCAACCCGCACCATAAGTTTATCCGCCTACATATAACAGTGAAATCCACCCAAATGACAATCACGAACTAAACACAGGAGGGAGGGACAAGAGGAGCAATTTTTCCAGCGACAAATCCATTTTCATTCCCATCGTCCTTGCAAAATGGCCAGTCCCAAGGCTGCTCTTCTTCTCCTCGCTGCCGCTCTACTGGTCTCGTGCTGCTACGCATCACGATCAGCTGCAGTACTCGTCACAGGCACGCTCTCGTATGACATGATCTTCTGCGGTCGTTTTTTTGTTTCTTAATTGTATGGTTGATCTTGACGTTGCAGTTGTGTGCTGTATGTGTGTGCAGGTGGTGAGATGGAGGAGAAGGCGGTGATTCAGTCGGACCAGGCCCCGTGCGTGGTGATGCCAGAGTGCACCCAGGATAAGTGCGACAACTACTGCGTCGAACACGGGCTGGGCGAGGAGAAGCCCTTCTGCAGCTTGAAGTCCAAATGCTGCTGCCCCATCCGGTCTAACGACCCGCCCGCCGCCACCAAGATCCCAGCCTCCTCCACCTCCGCCAAGCAAGTTTAATTTAAGCTTAGCTGCCTCCTCATGCGTGCGGGTGATTTGTACTCCTCATATTTGTGCAAATTAAGTGCGATTTGAAGGCACGCGCTATGTATGCCAGCAATAAAGTCTTTTCTCCCCTGGCAGATCATATATATGCATCTTCGATAATTCCATGTCAAGATCAATACGAAAATCTACTGCATTTTATGAGCTTTAAGACAAATATATTTACACCGGAAGATCAAGCTATTACATTCTGATTAATATTTACAGGTCCATATAAACTCATATATTTTGGACGGTTGACTAAAACAATGTTTTATGCTCCACATTAAATATTCCAATTAAGTGACCGAAAAAATTGCTCACACCCGATATGCATATAGCTGTGTTGCAATGTTTAAAAGTTACTGATCTTATTGCCATACTACCATAATCTGGTAACTCGTGCGGAGAAAAAGTATCGTCAAAACATGTTAAAATAGGATGTTGTATGAAGCCCTTCGTCGAGACGAATTTATCGTTATAAATGAATTGCTAATCAGAATAACAGTTTAGAACATTATTTAAATAACTATATTATGTTGAAAGATGCAAATGTCCTTCTAAATAAATTTTGTTCACACACATATAACTATGTTTCATGTGTTATAGAAAATCCTATGTGACCAGGTCTATGTTTTTATCAAGGTAGACACATATATATTAGAAGCTGACACCTATTTTCGAATGAGCATATGAGTATTTTTTTTAAATTCGTACTAAATCAGGAGCATATGAGCTGACGAGCCACATTAAATTTCGGTTATCAAGTAAATTACATGAAACGAACAAATTGATAATTGTTCACGTGAAGGATTCTTATACGAGCCTATTCAGCAGGCCCATGAAAAAAAGGTATGTTTTGAAAATCAAGATTTTTTTGTAAGGTATCTTTATAAATAAATTAGTATGCAAGAGACAAATGTCCACATACATCTAAAGTAAATGTTCACACAAATCCACCAAATTTCATCTGCTATACGTGTTTTTGTTTATATGAAAAAGGTAGTCATTTAAGCAAAAAGATGTCTATGTCATGAATACAAGGTCAATGCATACCAAAACTAGTGTTCTATCTATCTTGAAATGGTTTTTATGCATTGGAAAAATCGCTTCTATCTTCAAAAAGTTTTTTAAGGAATGAAACATCGATTTGCAACACTTTTCCTGTGAATGTTTGAAGAAAATGAGAAGTGTGGCATCTTTCTTGTATGTCGTGGTGGTGTCACGGCAGATGCCATAGGTATGGCTAAGTGTGGGGCCGAAAGGACGCTGGAGGTATCCGGGGAGGGCTTGCACGCTGAGAAGCGCGCACGGACGAACATCGAACCAAGAACACACAGGCACACACACGCGATTTACCCAGGTTCGGGGCCCTCGTGAGGAGGTAACACCCCTACTCCTGCCTGCCTCTCGATGTATATGGGTGAAGCACAAGCACAAGTACAAGATCTGCTCCTTGAGCTGTATTGCTAGACTATGAACAGTGGTACGAGGTAGAAGATGAAGCTAAACACAAAGGGGGCAAATGAGCTCTTTCTTCTTCCGTCCCTCACGCAGGAGGAGGTACAGGGGTACTTATAGCAGTCCTGGTGGCAACGGCTCTGTCCTCCACGGTGGCTTCACGTGCTCCTGCAGAGATCTCCGGGATTCCTGCAGAAGACCTGCGCCTCCGGGATCTCCGGGTCGTCTCTGCCGTGACAGGACCCTTTCTGTCTTGTCCCAGCTTATCCGGGCTGTCCCATCCCGGGATGTCGGTCTGTCAGGCTCCGGGTTCTCCGGCCAGGCGTGCTCCTCTGCCAGGCGAAAAGACAAAAGCCCTTGACTTCCTATCCGAGGTAAGATTTCTTCTCTTCCTTAACCCGGCACGGATATGCCAGGTTTCCTTCCTTGACCCGGCAAGTCTGTGCCGGATCATCTTCGCCCCTTTCCTGCACATGAGAATAAACAAGAGCAGACCGACGGTGATATGTCGGTTAAGGTGACTCAGCTAACATGACCCGGCCTAAGTGACCCGGTTGTCATAAGCCGGTTTGTATTACGCCATATCTCGGTCCCTCCGGGACTTGGTTGATCCGGTTTGACCTTGACCCGGTCCACTCTTTAGAGCTCTTTATACCACAACTTACCCTACCCGGGAGTAGCCCCCGACATTGTAACATTTTGAACACATAAATGTACCAAAAATCAACTTCATATGCAAGAATTGCCATTTGTTTGCAACCGAATATCAGTACAAGTGTGTCACCTTTGCAAAAAAAATTAAACGATGCATCGTCTTCCTCCAAGTGGGGGGAGGTTTCTCTATCTAGTTATCAGCTATGGTGGGGCGATGGGGCGGAGAAAGCCCGCCCTTGCTGCGGGGGATCCGGCTCCCCTTATATAGGATGACGAGCCGGTTACAAGTGGGCAGTCGGGTAGCAGAGGCTTCCCGTTGGGGTCCGGCTACTGCTGATCTATAGTGCCAATCATATCATGTCAGGTAGAGTGTCGGGTACTGTTGAGGCTACTGTGTAGGGTACTGTAGAGGTATAGTGAGGTTCGCTTTAGGTCTTGTCGTAGCTGTTCTTCGTCCGACAGGACCTCCGGGTAATGCGGCTTTGGCCTGGGGGCCTAGACGCCTGCTGCTTCTACTCTGTCTGTTTTATCTAGTCTTATCCATCTTCTGGGTGGTTGACAATGGCGGGAGGAGTCGGTTGTTAGGTCCGGCTCGGTCATCCGGCTGGGCAACAATCGGTTTGCAGTTTTTTCGGGTGGATCATAGACCCCTTTTCCATATCCCGGATTGTAGTCTCCGAGCACTGGTAGGTTTTGAAGCCGACACGGTAAGAAACATGCGGCGCTAAACCCAAAGAAGTGTCGATTTAGTTCTCGTTTTTGTCGTAGTCGAGGCAGATGTCGATTTCGAGTTTCGGGTGGAGAGCCGACTTGCTCCTTTCTGGCTGCAAGGGCCAGTCCGCATCGAGCACTCTGCGCCTGGCATGGGTGATGACGCAGGCCACGACGCTGTACGCGAGGCGTCTCTGTAACAGGCCCAAAATTTGAGTACCAAATTTTCACTTTTGTGTCCTCTTTTGCATCTTGGCATGCAGGCATCTTTGCATTCATTAGCAGTTGCTAAACATCACAATACTTGTTTTGGGCAATATCGAAAAACCAAATGCCAACTCTGTTTCAACAACATCTCCAAACAATGAGAGCACTCAAACTTGCTAAACAAAGGTACCTTGAGATTGAATATTTGTCGAGGAAGTTCCAAGAGCTCAACTAACTATTTTGTCTTGCTTCAAAAATTCTAAGGGAATTTTTTTGTGGAACTTCTCCAAATTGCCTACAAGCTTTTGCTATTTTATTTCCCTACCTTTTGGTCTTCAAATATTCTGGAAAAATTAGGGGAGCTTCAGAATAATATAAAGAGACTCCCCAAAAATTGGCATAATTTTTGGAGGTGTTTAAGTGGCCCAAATAATTCATTTCCACCTGCTGTCCTATTAATCCAGTACCAAAAAGGACCTATCCGTGATACTTTCAAAGTTGCAGGGCTTCGTTGTAAATCTCGGTTTCTTCCCCACTGTAGCGACGCGGGAGGTGCTCGCGCCGCACCATCGCCGTGCTCGCTCTGCACGCACGTCGCCCGGGCCCCCTTGCTGCTCCCCTTGGCAGAAGAGCACGAGCACGTCGAGCCCCACTGCTCCACTCCTCCATCCCCAAGGTTTCTCTCCATTGTTTTTCTCTCCCCGGGCCACCATGGCCGCCGCACTGTGCCGCCGCCTCTCCGCCGTTTGAGAGCTCCCCGTCCAAATCGCGGAGTACCACTCGCTCCGCCGGCCGTCCGCGACATCCTCGCCGCAGGAATTAAAGGGGGAGGCCGGGAATCGAGCTACCGTCCCCGTTTCCCCGCGCGGCCGCCCGAGCGCCGCCGCCCGGTTCCGGCCATCTTCGTGCGCCCCGCCGTCCCGCTGCCGTACGTGATCGAGGGTGAGCTTCCCGCGCCAATGCCTCTCTTTCTCCCTCTCTCGCACTGGAGCACGCTCCACCTCGCCGGAGTGCGCACGGCGTCGTCGCCGCTCTTTTCTCTCGCGAGACCGGCCAGGAGAACGGCCTAAACCGCCCCTGTGCCGTTCCGCTCTGGGCCATACCCGGCCTTTTAACCGGCCCACACCGGCTGAGAGGCCGGAGCTCTCTGGACACGCCCGGTCTTCAAACCGGCCTTAGCCGGGCTCACAGCCGGACAGCTGGAGACAGGGGCCCAATTCCGGCCAAACCGGCCTGAGTGCCGGTTTACACTGTTTTTTTTCCCCTGTTTAATTTTCTTTTCTCCCTCGTAGTGTATGCCTCCGGCTACTCTCTCGCACCGTTAGGGACATTGATCCTCGATGATTCTACTAGTTCATCCCTCTCCCTCGAGTCGAGTAATTAAGTTTAGCGTCGGAATTAAAATATTCAAAAAACAAATAATTAAAAGGAGAAATTCTAAAATAATAACTTTTAATCGGTACCTCCGAAAAATCTGTTCTTTATATCGAAACGCACAGAAAAATGCGAGCTACCCAAAATCATCATCATGCATACTTGCCCACAATAAATTGATGCACCTCTAGTAGTAGTAAAATCATTAAGTTAAATATGGGGTTGCTTCCAAATAATTGCCTAATTATTTGGCTCTCCATTTAATTTTGCTAGATGAACTAAATGATGCTACCTTGCATAAACTTGGCATGTCATCATGTGATTGTGCATTGCATGGTACACATGTGTGGTGATTGATTTGTTTTTCCTTGTGTGCTACGTTAGATCAAGCAGACGGGGTTCACTCAATACCCCGCCGAGCAGTACTACCAGCACTCTGATCAAGGCAAGCGTAATCCCCCCCCCCTCTGAGCATATCTTATCCTATTTTCCGCAATTATTTTCTCCACTATAATATTGCATGCGGTTCTAAATGTTTTTGCCTGGATTAGAGTATCCTACTAGTTGCATTAGAATCCTGTTGCCAATACCTGTTTTACCTTCCTATTACCATAGGTTTGTATTGTTGGCCATGGAATACTTACTATGCTATGCAAGTGCTTAGCCATGCTTAGTGAAATGCTAGTTGTATAGGGATGGTGAATGCTGGAAACAGGTGTTAATGTGACAGTGATGATGGTGGAGAATTGTGGTGACGGATAATAAAATGCTTAAAGGTGGGGATGAGAGGCCACTGTGGTTGTGGTGTTTTGTCTCGTTCTGCCGCCTAGGTGCGAGTTCTATACCTCTTGAACCAAGACTGAGCGTGCAACCATGCGTGAGGCCTATGCATTTGCAGGAACCCTCATAGACTAAATAACTCGAGCGGGGCTAGCCAGGGTCCTCTAGTTCGGGCTTCCATTTGCGCGTGCGTGAGATGGTGGTGAATGGATGAGGATGGTGGTGTTAGGAAAATGAGTGGCCGTGGGGCGGGGTGTTGTGATCCTGGCAGTCCTACCGCCACTGATGATCCTGGAAAGTCCTTAACGAGGGAGAAGTCGACACCGCTCCCACCCAGCCGGTTCTCCAAGGAAGAGAGCTAAGCTAGGTAATGGGCCGGACGGTACGCGTGGCAAACATTTGTACACCCCTGCAGGGTTAAATCTTTTCGAAAAGCCGTGTCCGCGGTTATGGACGAACTTGGGAAGTGAAGGTAAGATCATAGAATAACTTTAACGGAATGATTAAAAACTGGGTACTAGAGGTACCACTCACAAATGCAAGGTGAGCTTCCTCGAGGGTGATTCGGGGAGGTGCCTTTGATGAACAGGTACAGTGGTTGATGATTGAGAAGGTGATCAAAGAAAAGAGTTACTTCTTACCTCTTTTGAAAATATTCTGAATAGTCGATGCCTTGAGTTATGTTTTCATAAATAAAATCAGCTTTATGCAAAACAGCCATAAACTTTGAAAGCCTCATCGAGCATATATTAGCTCTTAATCTTGCGAGTTCGTCGAACTCAACGTCGTTTGTTTTGTTTCAGAGGAGGACTTCACCGACCTCGAAGGTGGGTTCTTTGTGGACGTCGACGAGTAGTCTGGGGTTCCCAGGTGGCAGCTTGGGACATCCGGAACAGCTGGCGCTGTGATGTTTATCTGTAGGCCTCTTAGGCCATATTTGGTTCTTGTTGTTTAGAACAACCTAATTTGCGCTTGTTGTAATGTTGGGTCTGTGACCTCTGGTTGTCATTTGCTATCTTTCTCTATTATAAGAGTTGAACTATATGATTTGTGTCGTAGAGTCTGTGATGTGCCAGTTGTTCCACAAGTCTTGATCTCTATTATGCATTGAGGGTTGTGCCTGTGTTAAGGCATCAATCGGGGTGTTGCGTTGCCGATGATCCATTCCGAGCAACGCCTGCCAAAGGTTTTGGCCGGGGATTGGTAAACCCGTAACCTCCGGTTGTATCGCTTAACCGGTGACACACAGCATCACTGTATACAGTCGGGTCGGGCGCCACAAGTTGGTATCAGAGCAGTACTGCCTGTAGGAAACCCTTCTACTGGTCGATGTTGAGTCTAGTGTTTGTGAAAATATTTTTAACCTAAAAATGAGTTGTGAAAACCATCTTAGGATTCTTTTTACTCCTTATCTGGTTACCCTCTAATCTCGGAGCAATCTTACCTCGATTTGATTAAAGGTTTTATCTCACCTGTTACTTCAAAATTAGAAACGGGGTGGGTTCGACCTTTAGTGTTATGTGTCACGTTGCTCCCGCTGCGTTGCAATCCCAAATCAACTCAGATGTTTTCCTAATCTAATTTTGATCCTTTCTTTGGGTTTTAACCCAGGACTTGAACATAAGGTCCCGGATTGTCAACTAGAGTGTGTTAAGTTGTGATTTCTTAACTCTCACTAGTAGCACATGATGCTGATCTTTGACCCAAGTTCTATCTTGTTTTTCCTTCTCGCAAAGTATTATCGTCCCTAGTCTGTGTACTTGTGTAGACGCTAATGCTATTGTTCGACCATTCGGAGAAAGATACTAACTGTGTCATTGTCAAATCTCCAGAATGGCTCGAGGAGGTCGTGGAGGCCGTGGTGGTCGCGGTAACCACAATGATGATGAGGATGATCTGCCGCCACCACCCTCGATGGCTGAGGTCTTGATGGCCATTGAGGAGAACCGTGGGCGCAATGAGCGCTTGTGAGCAGTTGGTGCAGCAGAATGCACGGAGGAACGAGTGCAACACTCTCACTGAGTTCCTGCTCGCAGCCACCCACTTTGCTGATGCTAAGGAGCCACTGGAAGCTGATGATTGGCTTCGTGCTTGGAGCGCAAGTTCTCCGCGCTCATGTCCCATTGGCTGAGCAAGTCAACTTTGCCACCTACTCTTGGTTGGTGCTGCTGGCTGTTGGTGGGAAAGCCATGTGGCTTTGTTTCCAGCCAACCATGTCTTCACCTGGGCTGATTTCCGCACTTTCCGTGCGGAGTACATTCCCCAGCCGATCATGGACTTGAAGAGGAGGGAGTTCCTGGATTTGCAACAGGGACGGATGGACCTCCGCACTTATGGTCGTGAGTTCAACCATCTCTCTCGTTACGCCCCAAGGGACGTGACCAATGATGCTGACAAGCAAGAGCTGTTCCGCAAGGGTCTGATCCGCAGCTCCGCTATGAGTTGCCCTTCAGGTTCCAGACCTATCAGGAGCTGTTCAACCAGGCTTTCACTCTTGAGCAAGGAAGAAAGGAACTTGAAGCTTCCAAGAGGCCCGCACATGGGGACCACCAGAGTTCCTCGGGTTCTGAGAGCAAGAAGCGCAGGGTGTTTGTTCCCTACAGCGCCGTACCTCGTGCTCCCTTCATGCCGGGCAGCAGGATATAGGCCACCTCCTCCGCGCCCCACTACTTCGACACTTGGGTAGGGGAAGTGGGTACCGTCCTATGCTACCTGCTCCACCTGGACTCACTTGCTACACCTGTGGCCAGGCTGGCCACTACTCCAGGGAGTGCCCCCAGAAGGCACCTCTCGCGATAACTCCTGCACGAGCCCCTGCCACTCCAACTGGCAAGGCTGGACCTATTGTGCGTGGTCGCCTGAACCACATCTCTGCTGAAGAAGCTGAAGAGGACCCCGGCGTTCTTATGGGTGAGTTACGAATCAACGGCAATACAGCTACAGTTTTGTTTGACTCTGGAGCATCGCATTCATTCATATCCATAGTTTGCAAAAGACCACAAAATACCGTTCGAGAAAATGAGCCGTCCCTTGGTGATCTACTCCTGGTTCCAAATGGCAAACCGATGGGGTTACTCCTGAGGTCCAGATTAATATAGGTTCCTTGTCTTTCCTTATGCCTTGGTAGCTCTGAAGTCCAAAGGCATTGATGTCATACTGGGCATGAACTGGCTACCAAATAAGGCTAATCTCGACTGTGCGCCAAGACCATTACGTGACCGCTCCTTCCGGTGACATTGTGAAGTATTGGCCTGCAACATCAATACCTCCGTCCGCCATCGTACCCAACTCACCTGAGATTCTCCTTTGCTTTATGGAAGGCGAATCCCCTCCTGAAATCCAGGACATACACGTGGTGTGTGACTTCCCGGATGTGTTCCCGGAGAGATTGCCTGGCATGCCTCCTGACCGAAGTGTGGAGTTTGTCATAGAGCTACTTCCCGGTACTCTCCAATTTCCAAGAAGCCCTACCGTATGCCGGTGGAAGAGTTGGCTCTGTTGAAAGAGCAAATTGATCAGCTGTTAGCTAAGGAGTTCATCCAGCCTAGCAGTTCACCTTGGGGTTGTCCGGTACTCTTTGTCAAGAAGAGGGATTCTACCGTGCCTCGTCTAGTCTCTGACTATCGACCGTTGAATGCGGTGACAATCAAGAACAAGTATCCTATTCCTCGCATCAATGATCTGTTGGATCAGTTAGCTGGTGCAACGGTATTCTCCAAGATGGATCTGAGGTCAGGCTACCATCAGATAAAAATCAGAAAGGAGGATATTCCAAAGACGGCATTTGTTACTCGTTATGGCTCATATGAGTATACCGTCATGTCCTTTGGTCTCACAAATGCCCAGCTACTTTCATGAGGCTCATGAACTCCATCTTCATGGATTATCTTGACAAGTTTGTCGTCATTTACATGATGACATCTCATCTATTCCAAAACCAATGAAGAGCATGAGGAACATCTTCGTTTGGTTCTGACAAGACTTCGAGAACACCGCCTCTATGCCAAGTTCTCCAAGTGTGAGTTTTGGTTGGATAATCTCATCTTCCTTGGTCATGTGATATCCGCTAATGGTGTGGCTGTCATTCCTGACAAGATTCAGTCCATTCGGATTGGAAAACTCCAATGTCAGTCAAGGACATCGTAGCTTTCTCGGATTGGGGGTTACTACCGCCGATTCATCGAAGGTTTCTCCAAGATAGCCAAGGCCCTGACTGACCTTCTCAAGAAGGATAAAAAGTTTGTATGGTCGGCCGAAGCTGAAGAGAGTTTCCAAACACTGAAAGCCAAGCTCTCGTCCGCTCCT